>JAPIVC010000824.1:0-600000 GCA_030586385.1 Camponotus fellah | reverse complement strand
AATAATAAAATAATAAAATAATAAATAATAATGATATAAATAATAAAATAATAAAATAATAAATAATAATGATATAAATAATAAAATAATAAAATAATAAATAATAATGATATAAATAATAAAAATTAAATATGCAATATTAAATAATAAAAATAACAGATTTAAAATGTCAGAACTGTTTTAATATTTATATTTACGTACACATACAGATTTTTATTTCTGATTTATCATACAAATTATACAGCCTATGTAAATCATGTAAGAATAGCATGATGTATTTTGAAAATTATAAATAAATCAAGAGGCAGTTAATAAAATATTTCAGAATTTCACGAAGCAAACGTGTTGGTAAGATTAACAATTAAAATGCGAGGAAGAATCGCGAGAAATAAAATTCTTCTTTATTACATTAGATCATTGTCGAAATAATAATAATAAATAATAATGATACAAATAATAAAATAATAAAATAAATAAGAATGATATAAATAATAAAATAATAAAATAATAAATAATAATGATATAAATAATAAAATAATAAAATAATAAATAATAATGATATAAATAATAAAATAATAAAATAATAAATAATAATGATATAAATAATAAAAATTAAATATGCAATATTAAATAATATAAATAACAGATTTAAAATGTCAGAACTGTTTTAATATTTATATTTACGTACACATACAGATTTTTATTTCTGATTTATCATACAAATTATACAGCCTATGTAAATCATGTAAGAATAGCATGATGTATTTTGAAAATTATAAATAAATCAAGAGGCAGTTAATAAAATATTTCAGAATTTCACGAAGCAAACGTGTTGGTAAGATTAACAATTAAAACGCGAGGAAGAATGTTGCTTAAAGCGCCGAGTGATTAAATGTTTCAATTACATGGCATATCGCTGGTCTCCAAGACCTTGATGCTTTATTTTAATCTCGATTTTAGCTTACGCGCAATCTCGTAGAATCAATTAAAACTTGATAGAAATCGGATACAACGTCGCAGCGTGTAACGTTATAACGACGATCGAACTCCATCTTTCAATCGCGTTTATTGAACGGATAAATTATACCGTCTTTCACACGAGATTGTAATTTAAACTGCTAATGGCAACATTGAAGTCAGCACTGAAATCTATTATTGAATGTAGTAATACATTAGTTTATTATTACTCGATATTATTTTAAATATTACGTTTTTTTGATAACTTTAAAAATTTAATTTTCCATGGTTTCTTTTATAAATACATACCAAGCTATTGAAAAAAAAATACAAAATAGACTGAAACATGATTTGATTTCCTGTTTATTAATTAATTTTCTAATACATACATATCGCAAATATTTTTGTGAAATCAATCTTCTTACAAAATATCAAATTTTTACCGTTTAAAAAAAATAATTTTTTATAAAAAAACTGAATTTATATACAAATTTGAGATTATATATAAAGTTTATAAATAATTTTATTGATGATGAAAAAACAGAATAAAAAGCGACTGTTTTATTTCGGTGAAAAATTTTCGATGTTATAATTGGAAATGCACTTGAAATTTGTTCGACAAAATATTGTTGTTGTTGTTTTTTTTCCTTTTTACGTTTTGGCCGGAACCGAACATTGAACTCACGAAAATTGTAACGATTTCAACTAGCGCAAAACTTCCTTCGTGAATACCCAAGCTATTTCCCCGGATTGAAAAAAAGCTTGTTCAGAGAAAATGATTTTTTTTTACCGCTGTAGCTGACTACGCGTAACCTCTCGTAAAACGAGCAATCATATTTTCATTACAGCGAAGGAGATTGTACTCGCTATTTGCATGGTTTGAATATATATACATTCACACACATATATGCGCCACATATTGTGCGTCGAAAACTTCAATACGTTTCATTTGCATCTGGTAAGGTGTTACTTTAGTTGGTAAATGCTGTATATATTCTATTGAAAAGGACCGCTGGTTTGGCTCAAAAGCCAAAAGTGTGATTGTGTCGTATAAAATATATCAATATACATAATACAAGCAAACTTAGAACCACAATTAAATATAAAGGTATAATACAATTTACGAGTTTACATTAAATTTATATTTAATATTTATTTATATTTAATTTATATTTATATTTATAACAAAATGATAAAAAAGTAATATCGTAAATAATTAAAATTATTATTATATAATTATTATATAATAATATATTATATAATTATGTAATAATATATCATAATAAATTAAATAATAATATATTATATAATTATATAATAATATATAATAATAAATTAAATAATTTAATTAAATAAAATTAAATAATTAAATAATTAAAATTGTTATTTAATTTATTATTTTAATTAATAGTAATATTTTATGATACAAAATATATTTTTCAAATCATAATAAACGCACATTAAATATATATTAAAGATTTTATGCATACTGAAGAATTTAAAAATATTTAGTGTTTATATTTGAGAATTTAATAATTTAAGAATTTGTTTTTTTAATATATTAAACATGAAAGATGTAAAAATATTTGATAAATTTTTTGTATAAATTATATTCTCTCTTTCTCTTTCTCTCTTGCTTCTCTCCTTTGTGGCAGGTAAAAGATTGCTATTTTTAAAATTTCGTCAGCAATGTAAGTCCTTGTACAATCGAGATTTTTCAGAGAGAAAATATATATCGAAAACGCGGAAGAAAACCACGTCATTTTTATAACGAACAGCTTGGAGAATCCGAATGCTCATGCGTTTGACTTTTCGTTACTTATTCTCTCCAATTCTTTACTTGAAATTTCGAAGACATTTCTGTAACTTTCAAACTGAATATCTTGCCTTATATCTTCCAATTTAAAATCAATTTACAATACCATTTAAATTAAAAATTTTAAAAATGTTGAGATAATCGACGTAAATTGCTCATTATTTAAATATTATATTGTTGACAAAAGACATTATACAGAAAATAATATTTCAGATATTGTCAGGAAAATATATCGAGAAAGAAATAAGAATTTTCTTGAAGAAAGAGAAATTTTCTTTTTTTAAAAAAAAGGTTTTCTTCGATGTAGTATATCACCGAAAGAAAAATCATAATTTGTTATTCGAATGAAAAACAAGTTATGGAAAAAAACACCGAATAAAGGAAAATTTTGCATGGTAACGCTTGGAAAATCAGTTCCGCGTTTCTTATATGTCATACGCGCTTGGCTTGGCTTTCTTTTCAACCTCCGGATCGTTCGTCATTCCATCGACGCTTTTTTCTAGTCTCACGGGGAATGCGGATGTTTTCAATATGTCTAGTCATCATGCAAAATAGCATCTCGTGAAATTGATAAAATTGGTTAGTACACAGAAGAAAAATAAGTGTCAAATCAAAATTTGTATATTTAAATTTGTATATTTAAACGCGTTTAAATAAATTGTTTTGTGTATACGCAACAATTTATAATCTTCTTAGAAGAATTTAATAATTATAAATTTAATAATTATAAATTTAATAATTATAAATTTCAACAATATTATAGTCTTATTTTAATATTTTAATTGTCATGAATGGAAAAACTTAATTTATATAAAAATTTTATGTACTGTTGTTGTAAAATTATATTAATTATGAAATTTGATTTAATTATAATTCAATTTGTAATTCAATTCAAAATGTAGAATAATTAAGAGTTTAATGAGTTACAATTAAATAATTGGATTTTAAAGATTTAAATCTGAAAATGGATTCAAAAGTAAATTTATAAAAATTTATAAATTGAATAGATAATTTAAATATGTACAAATTGCCCGCCATTTTCAATTTATGAGAAAAGTCGTAACAAAGTAAATATACTGGAAAGTGTATTTAGAGGGAAAAATAAAAAAAATTTTAGTTTAAAGAGACAATAATTTATTTATTTTTTTTATTAAAAAAGTTTTTTTTATTAAAAAGTATTAAGAGATATTAATTATGAAATTTGATTTAATTATAATTCAAATAAAAATGTAGAATAATTAAGAATTTAATGAGTTACAATTAATTAAATAATTGGATTTTAAAGATTTAAATCTGAAAATGGATTTAAAAGTAAATTTATAGAAATTTATAAATTGAATAGATAATTTAAATATGTACAAATTGCTCGTCATTTTCAATTTATGAGAAAAGTCGTAACAAAGTAAATATACTGGAAAGTGTATTTAGAGGGAAAAATAAAAAAAAATTTAGTTTAAAGAGACAATAATTTATGAGAAAAGTCGTAACAAAGTAAATATACTGGAAAGTGTATTTAGAGGGAAAAATAAAAAAAATTTTAGTTTAAAGAGAAAATAATTCATTTACATAGACTAGATTAATAATTTTATATTAAAATTTTATAATGATTATATTAATGGATTAATTAGATTTAAAAATTGATTTTTTATTAAAAAGTTTATTTATAAGAAGTAAGTAAAGTTATAGGAAAAGATGTTGGTTAGAGTAATTAAAATGAAATAATTATTATAATATTATAGATAAAGTAATGTATATGAAAATTTTTTATTTTAAATTTGAAAAAGTAAATTTAAATTATTGTAGAAGAATATATAATTATTTAATTCTACTTTAAGAAAATTATAATCTTTGGATTCAAAAATGTGATTTTCTATCTAACATTGTTTCTTTTCATTCAAGAAAAAAATAAAATCCTAAATCATAAGAATATATTTTTCCTCATCGAACTATATAAAATGGTTTCGTTCAAATAAGCAATCCAAGATTTTCAAGATTTACATGTTAAAACTAAATATATTTTCGGAACAAGAATGTCCTTTTTTTTCTGTGTAAAAAAAGAAATTGAAGACACAGTAACGATGCTAGAAATCTCTAATATCCAAGGGAAATTTCAAGTTTCTTCACTAACATTATTAAATATGAAAATACTTTTTTTTACTACTGAAAAAATAAAATTTCCTACTTTTTAATAATGCAAGCTATTTTTTTCTTATACTTGAATCTTTTTCTATGGTAGCTAAATAAAATGCGCCGAAGGCTTTGTTAGTTTTAAGAAAGGAAACGGAGAAAAAAGGAAGCGAAAACTCGTGAAGTATGGATTTTCTACTTGCTTCGTTATAACATATACATGAACGGTTTGCTCCTCGCGATGACGATTTCCTTTTGTTTCCTTAAGTAGAATAGTGGCAACGATATATGATAATGGTTTATTTGATCTTACGAAGACAAATTTCTCCATGCAAGCATAAATCATTCGTTGCATACAGCTCGCATGATTCATCAATATTGAAAATGCTTGATATAAAAGGTGAATAATTTATTACACACACACAAAAGGATATCTAAATCTAATTATATTGAACTCTAAAATTAAATCTAAATTTTTAAATAATAAATAAATTAAATGAAAATGCTTGAATTAAAAGGTGAATAATTTACACGCGCACAAAAGGATATCTAAATCTAATTATATTGAACTCTAAAAAGGATCTCTAAATCTAATTATATTGAACTCTAAAATTAAATCTAAATTTCTAAATAATAAATAAATTAAATGAAAATGCTTGAATTAAAAGGAGAAATAATTTATTACATATATACAAAAGGATATCTAAACCTAATTATATTAAACTCTAAAATTAAATCTAAATTTCTAAATAATAAATAAATTAAATGAAAATGCTTGAATTAAAAGGTGAATAATTTATTACATACACACAAAAGGATATTTAAATTTAATTATATTGAACTCTAATATTAAATCTAAATTTCTAAATAATAAATAAATTAAATTAATTAATTAATTAAAAATAAATTAAATTTATTGACTTCTTTTCTAATATAATATTAACTATTGCATAATAATATAATCATAACATAGTTCATCATTAATTAATTAAAATCATTTGATATTAATTTGATACCGATATGTATCGGGAAATATTTTTATGATTACACGAATACAGCAAAAATTTGAGATTCTTTCTTTCGAGAAGAACTTCATACGATTTTTCGTAACCATAGACGTATAATATACGTCTATGATCATAATGTTAAACTAACATTTCGAAGTTTAATGAATACTAACTTCATTTCATTTCTGACAAAGCTTTGATTTTCCTTCGAAGAAAGCAAAGTTTTATTCCAGCTTGAGTCTGTTAGGATGAAATATAGCTTTGGTGAAGAGATCTTATTTTTAATTCAAGATTTTATATGCGAGATGTTTCTCTCTCGCATCATGTTTCAAAATGTTGCCTGAAAAATTGATAGTTTGTGTAACTTTCGTGTCTATTAATAACACTAGTAACTTTAGTGAGTGTAAGAAGTATAATTATACACATACATACACATGTATATATGTATAATATAATAATTATATTTATATTTATATAATAATAATAATAATTATATTAATTATAATTATATTTATTTTCACACATAAGTATAATTATTGTGCCGTCTCTATTTTATTTTACATCGTTTTCTATTTTATCGATCTATTCTTATATTCATTACATATTTGGAACGTATCGTCCTCTTGGCTCGAGCTTAGGACATGATAAAGCGTGAAATCGCTTGCTTATAACCAAACTGGTGAATTTAAAGCTTGTAAACAAGCCAAAAATACACAATGTCGGACACGTGTTGTTTCAGCGATAAATTTGCTGAGGCAGCAGGTGTATCAATCTGCCTGGAATTGACGGATAGACTACGTCGGGGTTTTTGCCAAGGGAAAAAAATGATAAATTTCTAGTTTGCTGATCTCATTTGAATTCCGTACAATTTTCATTTGATTTATTTACATTTATAACGAGAGAAATTTGAAAAATTAATTAATATGTTCAATAATATTGCGATGTAAAGGATAAATTGATTATATAATTATTATATTTACAGCAGCTTGTTCGGAATTTTTCAATCATCAAGTGTGTCAATTAAAACATGTGTAACATCTAAAGTATAATAAGCTTAATAAAAATCATAATAAAAATCTGACAACACTTTTCTGATGTAATTTTAATTATCATTTATTTTATTTTATTATTATTTATTTTATTATTTATTTTATTTTATTATTATTTATTTTATTATTATTTATTTTATTATTATTATTTATTTTATTATAGATTTTATTTATTAGCTTTTGATTACAGTTACGAAGGCAAATTTAACGTAGACGACGCATTATATTACGTAGACAAGAACAAAGACGATTAGTTTATTCTTGCTTGTTGATTAAGAACCATCAATCAGCCCAGTCCGCTTAAATAGCCACAATATCTCGACGGGAATATCCAATTAAACTGTAACGACAATAGCAGCAGTCTGCAAGACACGATATCGGCTTCAAACGTTAATCCTCGCATTGTGCAACATTAAAACGGAATCGCATGATTATGAATGATTCAGTGACGGCTGCAATTATGAATAGCAGAATGCTCCACTTGATCTTAAATATCCCCTTTTCGATTTCTTTTTCATCCACGAATACTCTTTTATTCTCGAACAATATTCATGATGCGATTCCGAAAGAAATTAAAGAAGTTAACAGCTGCAGCTGTATGAAAGTTTAATTATGCCCCGCGAAAGATATATTAAATTTTAGTCGTAATACAACATTTAATGCGCATAATCTGCAAATGTTGTAGACTGATTTACCACAGAATTATTTTGGTCTTTAATATTGCAAGATATTACTGTTAATGAGACTCCACAATTCAATCAATGATAAATTTAATGATGAAATATATATGTTACTGTAATTTACAGTGAATTAATAAGTAAATATCTTCTCCCCAGCAATTTCTACGATGCTATTTATAAATCTCCAATTCTGTTTTGGTTTCCTTTAATTTATATTATTATAGGGTGTACTAAAAGTCTGGAAACGATCGAATATTTAAATTATGCATTTTAGAAGGAAATGTTTCAGACAAAAGTTGTTTGGTTCGAAGGGGGCCATAAGATGGTGTCATTGATTTGATCTTGAAAAGTTGTTTGATGGACACGTGAAGGCTACTTTGAATTTTTTAAACGGGATCTTCTATTTTTTATTACTTATTCTTGCAGCTCATCTCGAGAGCTTTCCAAAACACTATAATAAAGTATTTCTTTATTGAGTACTTTTCGAGTTATGAGATAATTTCTTGAAATAATTTCTTAATTTTACATAAACCGTAAAATATTCATTTTTCGATTATCTTACCTTAATATTTTTATGTACAAAATAATGAGAGGAATCAATTGGTGTAAAAAAAAACATAGTTGTTTAAAAAAAAATGTAATTGTTTAAAAAAAAAAATGTAATTGCAAATTAAATATTTTTTTTTTTAAATCAACTATTTTTTTTGCACCAATTTATTTCTCTTCATTATTTTGTACATAAAAGTTCTAAGGTAAGATAATCGAAAAATGATTATTTTATTAGATATTTTATGGTTTATGTAAAATTGAAAAAATTATTTCAAGCCTCATAACTCGAAAAGTACTCAATAAAAAAATACTTTATTATAGTGTTTTGGAAAGCTCTCGAGATGAGCTGCAAGAATAAGTAATAAAAAATAGAAGGTTCCATTTAAAAAATTGAAGGGACCTTCACGTGATCTTCAAATGATTTTTCAAAATTAAACCAATGACACCGTTTTATGGCTCCCTTTAAATCAAATAACTTTTGTCTGAAACAATTCTTTCTAAATATAATGCGTAGTTTATGAAATATTTATTATGCGCAGTTTATGAAACATTTATTATTTTCCAGACTTTTGGTACATCCTGTATATTGTTCTTCGTGTTGCTAGAAAATACCGCAATTCATGAATACTCATTATTACTCTTGTTAATGAAAATAAATAACTTTCATTCAAGAGACTAATTTTCATACAGTTTGACATTTAATAGAAAGGTCGCATGCAACTATTTAAAAAATATATGAAAATGTGTTTCAAGAACAGAGAAAATCGATAGTTTTGCTTAAATATGAAAAGCACGGAAATGAACGAGTAACAAAAATGGATAAGGGCGGCCTGTGAAAAGGGCAGTAATCACGACGAGGATTTTCTTAAGAAAGACATCGGGAGAACTGAGCCGATGACATTAGCTTTTGCTACCATCTGGCATCTTATTCTGAACTTTTAATGGCGCATTTACATTTTTTAAGCATAATGGAGTGTTCGTCGACTTGCATTTTGGTAGTTAAGTGTTCGGACGGTTTATACCATCGCTCCTAAAAGACTTTAGACTTTTGTCAAGGATTCTCAGGAACATGCTCTACAATAGTCTTGAATAATATTGAAGTCTAATTAATTTTAATTGCCCGTAGTCAGAAATAAATCTTACGAAAAGAGGGAGAAATGTCAAATTTTTATATTATTCATTTATATTATTTTTTATAGAGAAATTAAATTTGCATAGAGAAATTACATTTAATCATAACTTATATATTTGCCTAAAAAGAGATAGAATATTGCAAGCAGGTTAATTGTGTTACGATGTTGGAGAGAATAAAATTTAAACTTCGCGTTGCTTCTTGTCGATGTTCTCTCTTCGTTGCAGAGCGAAAAAATTCAATTATTCATCTGAAGATCCTTATGCGATTCCTTGCAATCTTTCAATTCTATTCTTTCTATAACGCTTTACTTCCGTCAGCCTTAAAGACAAAATTGCAATTTTCCGGAACGAGCGTTCTCGCGAAGAAGATCCCGAAAGCTTGCGGAAGGTCCCGGCTTTTCCGACTCGATCGCCGCGATTTTGCATTTTAAAACCGGCGATCTTACTTTCAATCAATTTTTTTCATGCTCGCGCAACTGCTTTACATTGAAAAAAAAAATTGCATCTGCCGTCCTCTTCCCCGCGAAAAGATCGCGCGCATAATTTCGAGAGATTACGTCCGAGTACTCGCGTAGATCCGGATATTTTATCCGTTTTATACCGATATCGGGATTTTATATTCCGCGGATGGAACGCATAAAATTCAGCGATTAAAGTGATCGCGATATTTTTTCGAATTTAATCGATTTTACTGCGTGTCTCACCGATATAATCATGTTACACAATTTCTTATATTCCATCGTCGTCAGTCTACTTCGCGTTTCTCGCGAGTTAAGCAGAAGGAAAGAAAATAGCGCGGGAAATTATATAATCATTATCGCGAAAATACTCGAGCGCTCGTTTCGTGACCGCAATTTTAATAATTTACATCGAAAGGATCTTGATCTATTCATTAACGAACTTTGGAATTATTAGAACGTTATTGATTATTATTATTTTTTTTAAGGGAGAAAATTGTTTCAATAAAACTACGAAAAAGAATTGATCAAATAAAAAGATTAAAAAATAACATGAGGTTCAAATTTTCAATTTAAAAATTAAGCTTTCTATTATTTCATAATTTTTAACAACGACAAGAAATTTTTTTCTTATTTTAATAAATTAATATAATTTATTAAAATAAATAATTAATTAATAATTTCTAATTTTAATAAATTAATTTAATAATTTTTTCGTATTTTAATAAATGTTAAAAAAAATAAGCACACGATTTCTCTTGAAGCTAAAAAATTATTTTTTAAAAAGAAAGCGCGTGTGCCATATTTTTTAAAAATTATTTTTGCTAAAAGAAGCTCTGTATATTAAGTCTGTAGTTCCTAAAGAATTAAATTTCTTAGCTCGCAGCTTGATTGTCCGAGAGAGTTCTGTTAAAAGAAGACACTGAGGGGAGAAAAGAACACTTCCCATAAAACGCAACGATTTTTGGTGCGGCAGGCAACACGGTAGATTGCTTCTTTGCAATTTTTTGACATAGTGGCTAATTGCGGAGAATACTCGTGATAATAACGTTAAGTGGTGCAAGTAGTTGAAAGAAGGGGTAATTTCTGCACGTTGAAGATTACGTTCCTCGGACGTAAATAGGTTTAAAAGGTCAGCCTCGAGAGAGCTTAAGAGAGATTTGCAGGAAGAAAGTAATAGAGTCGCGAGCGAACGCACAATAGCCTCCCAATGGAGGACCATAAGAAATAAAATGCTCATCTTGAGTCGAGGTTTTTTTTTTTCCTTTCTTTTCTGGTCAACCTCCGGTATGCCGTAAACGTTAGATTGGGACGTGAGCGTCGCGAGGCCGAAGCTCGCATTCTTGAAAAGCGGAAAATCGAGTGTCCTTTACGCTATACGTGGTATGAATAAATGTATCCGTTATATTTTCTCGCTTGAAAATTCAAAATGAAAAATATATTCAACGATAAAGTCGAGCTTCGAATTTGCGAATTAAAAATTCATAGGAATCGGGAATTTTATTTCGAATTTTATATCAACTTTTGCGTTTTTGCAATATCATTTGAAATATTTCCTCGCGAAATTAGGTCCTGAAATAGTCTATTGTTTAAGGTTGCACAAGACCCAAGACAAGACAATATTCGTAAAAATATTGTATTGATATTGAAAATGTTCAAAAATTTAAATCTCGTCTTGGTCTTGAATGAATATTGAAAATTTTCAAAAATTTAAATCTTGTCTTGGTCTTGAGTGAATATTGGTAGCAAAAATCTCATTTTGTATTGTCTTGTCTCGATTTTATTAACAATTTTTTATGTAATATTAAAAAATTATTTAAATAATATTTAACATAATTTTTGAAATATAATTTGAAATAATTATTATTGTATTATATTTTAATGATAATTATTACTATGTAATCGATATAAATGCCGTCTATTTACATAAAAAAACATTTACTGATTCGTGAAAAACAGAAATTAATAACTATTTACAGGCTCCAAGGGAATGTGCAGATATAAATATTTTGGAGTGGTAAAAAAATCAGGTTCATATTTATCCCACATTTTCAAAAATGACTCGATTTTAAGTTCAACTGCTTCGTCCGTGCCAGTAGAAAGACTTTTCTCAATAGGAACTCTGACTATGTCAAAAAATAGAACCAGATTACAAAGTAAATCTTTAAAAGCACTAATGTGCATCATTTCCTGAGTGAAATGTTCTTTAATGTCTAAAATTTGCGAGTTTGATTTCTAATTTATAAAAATGTTATATTGTATTAATATTAAATGTTTCTAAATTTATTAATATAAATCTTTTTATCGAATAACATTTTTTTAAATTCGTATATAGTGATTTTTTTCATTTACAAATCTAAATATTTTAGTTTCTTTGAGAACCAATAATCTTGACAGTCTTAGTCTTGGTATTGTCTTGATAATTAATTAAAAATCTTGTCTTATCTTGTCTTGAATTTCAAGAAAAAAAATATTTATACTAAAATATTTATATTTGTAAATGAATTGATCTAATATATCTAATGAATTGATCTAATATATCTGAGATGTATATATGATCTCAAATATTTTGGTTCTCAAAAAAACTAAAATATTTATATTTGTAAAGAATTGATCTTTAAAAGCACATTAGTGCTTTTAAAGATCAATTCCTAGGTGAAATGCTCTTTAATGTCTAAAATTTGCGAGTTTGATTTCTAATTTATAAAAATGTTATATTGTATTAATATTAAATGTTTCTAAATTTATTAATATAAATCTTTTTATCGAATAACATTTTTTTAAATTCGTATATAGTGATTTTTTTCATTTACAAATCTAAATATTTTAGTTTCTTTGAGAACCAATAATCTTGACAGTCTTAGTCTTGGTATTGTCTTGATAATTAATTAAAAATCTTGTCTTATCTTGTCTTGAATTTCAAGAAAAAAAATATTTATACTAAAATATTTATATTTGTAAATGAATTGATCTAATATATCTAATGAATTGATCTAATATATCTGAGATGTATATATGATCTCAAATATTTTGGTTCTCAAAAAAACTAAAATATTTATATTTGTAAATGAATTGATCTTTAAAAGCACATTAGTGCTTTTAAAGATCAATTCCTAGGTGAAATGCTCTTTAATGTCTAAAATTTGCGAGTTTGATTTCTAATTTATAAAAATGTTATATTGTATTAATATTAAATGTTTCTAAATTTATTAATATAAATCTTTTTATCGAATAACATTTTTTTAAATTCGTATATAGTGATTTTTTTCATTTACAAATCTAAATATTTTAGTTTCTTTGAGAATCAATAATCTTGACAAGACTAATAATCTTGACAGTCTTAGTCTTGATAATGTCTTAATAACTAATTAAAAATCTTGTCTTGAATTTCAAGAAAAAAATATTTATACTAAAATATTTATATTTGTAAATGAATTGATCTAATATATCTAATGAATTGATCTAATATATCTGAGATCTATGATCTCAAATATTTTGGTTCTCAAAAAAACTAAAATATTTATATTCATAAATGAATTGATCTTTAAAAGCACTAATGTAGGTGAAATGCTCTTTAATGTCTAAATTTTGCGAGTTTGATTTCTAATTTATAAAAATGTTATATTGTATTAACATTAAATGTTTTTAAATTTATTAATATAAATGTTTTTATCGAATAACATTTTTTAAAATTCGTATATAGTGATTTTTTTCATTTACAAATCTAAATATTTTAGTTTCTTTGAGAACCAATAATCTTGACAAGACTAATAATCTTGACAGTCTTAGTCTTGATATTGTCTTGATAACTAATTAAAAATCTTGTCTTATCTTGTCTTGAATTTCAAGAAAAAAAATATTTATACTAAAATATTTATATTTGTAAATGAATTAATCTAATATATCTAATGAGTTGATCTAATATATTTGAGATCTATGATCTCAAATATTTTGGTTCTCAAAAAAATTAAAATATTTATATTCATAAATGAATTGATCTTTAAAAGCATTAATGTAGGTGAAATGCTCTTTAATGTCTAAAATTTGCGAGTTTGATTTCTAATTTATAAAAATGTTATATTGTATTAACATTAAATATTTTTAAATTTATTAATATAAATGTTTTTATCGAATAACATTTTTTAAAATTCGTATATAGTGATTTTTTTCATTTACAAATCTAAATATTTTAGTTTCTTTGAGAACCAATAATCTTGACAAGACTAATAATCTTGACAGTCTTAGTAAATATTTTAGTTTCTTTGAGAATCAATAACCTTGACAAGATTAATAATCTTGACAGTCTTAGTCTTGGTATTGTCTTGATAACTAATTAAAAATCTTGTCTTGATCTTGTCTTGAAATTCAATATCAAGACAATATCAAGACTAATCTTGGTATCTCGTGCAACCTCTACTATTGTTGAAAAATGACAATATGAACGACGAAATTGAAGCACTTGATTGATCAGCGAAGAAAGGGAATATTTTCAGCGCAAAACCCATACGTTTTACCGGAATCAAAGACACGAAGCGCACATCGAAGAACGATAACGTAATGATACAATGACCTTTTTCAAATATCGAAGGACCGAGGTAATATCGACGACCAGAGCAACGTATATGATGGCTCCCTTTGAAATCGATAAACATCAGAGGAAAACCGGCGACTATTCGATAGCTTATATACAGAGAAATAATGGTAGAAATCGAGAGAGAGAGAGAGAAGAGGGGGGACAAGGGAGGGAGGGAAGGAGGAGGGCGAGGGGAGCTTTGATATTTGCGAAAGTTTATCGACATGCACGGTCGAAGAATTTCATTCACAATGAAATCACACGAGCACACAAAGTTTATATTTCAAATAATGCGATTATATGTCAAATAATGCGATTATATGTCAAAATAAACGTTCTCATTTTTACAATAAAAATAAAGTACTTCTTAACAATATATCTCTCTCTTTCTCAGAAGGAGAATTGACTTCTACAATATTCATTCTTTGAAGCATCTTTATCTAGAATCTTGTCCTGAAGGAAAAGAGATCTAGATAATGATGACATAAACAAGTCGGCAAACCGAAATAGAATCGGCAAATGTATATATTTTTAATTTGATTGGCAATTTGGAAATGTTTTTGAACTTGTTAACAAAATCCTATTGTTTCCGATTGTTGTTTATTTTTGATATAAATTCAAATTATTTAAATTTGATTTTTAAAATATTAAGTTACCACAAGTTGAAAAATATCGTAATCAAAGATCAGCTTTCGAAATAAACTTTGATATTTTATATCTGTATAATACTGAAGCTGGAAACATAATTAATTGGGAATTTTTGTTTACGGGCTGCGTAATAATAATATAACGAAACGAAAGAAGATTATTTAAATTACTGAATTTTCTGGAGCCGCAAAAGTTCATATTTATATATGTGCGATATTTGCGCAACGAAATTAAATGTAGGTAGAACATTTCATGCAATATTCATCACGATAAACAAATTTCCAGGAAAACATGTGTACGTGTATATTATGCGTGAGTGTAACGTGTCATATTAAAGGATTTTAAAGCGACGGAATGTCATCGAGAACATTGTTATATTTTCATTTTTTATTATAAAAATCGATATTTTTGTTTTCAATTTATCAATGTTAAATTGTAGTTTGTCGAAAAAAGGAATATCAAAATGTAAACAATTATAAATACAAATTATATAATTATATCTAAACATGATTATTATATATAATATTATTATATATATTATATAACGTTATATCTCGAAAGATTATAATAAAGATGTGCAAATATATTACACAGTGAGTTATATATTAAAGTTTAACAAAAGTTGTGTGTCACATATAGGATTTGCGCAAGACTCAAGACAAGACAATATTCGTAAAAATATTGTATTATATTGAAAATTTTCAAAAATTTAAAATCTTGTCTTGAGTGAATATTGGTAGCAAAAATCTCGTCTTGTATTGTCTTGTCTCGATTTTATTAACAATTTTTTATCTAATATTAAAAAATTATTTAAATAATATTTAACATAATTTTTGAAATATAATTTGAACTATTAAATTATTATATTAAAAAATTATTTAATTATTATTATATTAAAAATATTAAATTATTATATTAAAAAATTATTTAATTATATTATATTAAAAAATTATTTAATTATTATTATATTAAAAAATTATTTAAATAATATATTACAAAAATTATGTTAAATAACATAATTTTTGTAATATAATTTGAAATAATTATTACTATTGTATTATATTTTAATTATAATTATTACTATGTAATCGATATAAATGCCGTTTATTTACAGAAAAAAACATTTACTGTTTCATAGAAAACAGAAATTAATAATTATTTACAAGCTCCAAGGGAATGTGCAGATATAAATATTTTGGAGTGGTAAAAAAATCAGGTTCATATTTATCCCACATTGTCAAAAATGGCTCGAGACATTTTAAGTTCAACTGCCTCGTCCGTGTCAGTAGAAAGACTTTTTCTCAATAGGAACTCTGACTATGTCAAAAAACAGAACCAGATTACAAAGTAAATCTTTAAAAGCACTAATGTGCATCAATTCCTGGGTGAAATGCTCTTTAATGTCTAAAATTTGCGAGTTTGATTTCTAATTTATAAAAATGTTACATTGTATTAATATTAAATGTTTTTAAATTTATTAATATAAATGTTTTTATTGAATGAAATTTTTTTAAATTCGTATATAGTGATTTTTTCATTTACAAATATAAATATTTTAGTTTTTTTGAGAAACCAATAATTTTGACAAGACTAATAATCTTGACAGTCTTGGTATTGTCTTGATAATTAATTAAAAATCTTATCTTGATCTTGTTTTGAAATTCAAGATAAGATCAAGACAAGATTTTTAATTAGTTATCAAGACAATACGAAGATTAAGACTGTCAAGATTATTAATATTGTCAAGAATATTGGTTCTCAAAATAACTAAAATATTTATATTTGTAAATAAATTGATCTTTGAAAGCACTAAGTGAAATGCTTTTTAAAATTGTCTAAAATTTGCGAGTTTGATTTCTAATTTATAAAAATGTTACATTGTATTAATATTAAATGTTTTTAAATTTATTAATATAAATGTTTTTATTGAATAACATTTTTTAAAATTCGTATATAGTGATTTTTTTTTTATTTACAAATATAAATATTTTACTTTTTTTAAGAACCAATAATCTTGACAAGACTAATAATCTTGACAGTCTTGGTGTTATCTTGATAACTAATCAAAAATCTTGTCTTGAAATTCAATAATCTTGTTAATCTCGTTCAACCCTAGTCACATACATTATTATAATTGCGATAACGTCTCACAATTAAATATAATTCTAAATTATGTTGAAGAAATTATTTTCTTTATTCGTGAAAGAGCAACAAAGAAAGAGAACAATGAATAACATTATGGAATAGGTGTCATTCATACAAATTCCGAGTATAATTTACAAGGTGCAAATACTCGAAAACAAGCTGTTTAGGATAAACGCGACGGCAGTATTGTCTGACGTAAGCTTTAAAGGGATAAAACTTAATGCTTTCTATGCACGATGTTATCTTTATCCTTGGATTTACTAACATTGTGGGAAGAAATGCAGCTGTGGATCCGCGAATCTCTCGAATCTGTCTCTTCCCCCTTTCTTTCTGTCATTGAGAAAGCAACTATTATATAAACTAGATATTTACCATAAAATATTTGTCGCAACGCGATGGCTTGCTGTGAAGAAAATTCTGCTACTTTCTTATACACGTGTGATTTCTTAATCAATCAAATAAATGATTAAGGGGCTCTCGACTTGAGAGAAAATCCCCTATCGAAAAATATCCTCATCAATCCTTCCCCATCAGCCTAAAATCTGCTGTCAGAGTCATTGACATATTGATTCAATTATTTTTACTTTTCAACTTCCCAAGTCAACTTACAAGTTCCCATGTTGTTTCACACATTTGGCCCGTGATTTTAAAAATAACAAGATTGCTATATTTTTTCTCGCATACTTGCAATATTGAATATTTATCATATTTTCAGGGAAGAAAATCTGATCTTTAAATAAAATACATTTAAAAGATATATCTAAAGTTATATGTCTTTAAAAAGGTCAAAATGTTTGCCAGCATTTGAACAAAAAATAAAATAATATAATAATAATACAAAAATATAATATAAATAATATAAATATAAAAATATAAATATAAATATAAAAATATAATAATATAAAAATATAAATATAAATATAAAAATAAATATAAAAATATAAATATAAATATAAAAATATAATATAAAAATAAAATAATATAAAAATTCTATTGACGTTACGTCAGTGGACAAATGCCAAAAATGTTTATAAATTCGTGTAATTTAGTATTGGAACTGTGCCAGAAATTTTTCCCTGGAATATCTATGAATTCACCTCATAAAGGAGATACTCTTAATGAGAATCCGCTTTTGAGAGCGATGAGTAATATCAGCGTTTCGTCAAATTTATGGCATTTTTTAGCTAAAGATTGAGAAAACACGATCCTTCCTTCCACTTTGTTATAAACTGGAACGGCTTTGATAGCGGCTTTAATTAAAGAGATTTTATCGCGGGGGAATAAGATAATCGGATGATACCGACTGTATCAATCATGGACGAAAGTTACAACCATCGCGGCAAATCCGCCCAACTTTCTCCCCCGTCCTCTTTCTACATCTGCGGGAATCCTGCCGACCGCAAAAGGATACTCGGGCGAACGACGTGTCCGGGAAATCCACTTTAACCGTACAAATCCAAGCGAGAACCGCGCGTGGCAAAAGGCCGTCTTTATCTACTTCTTTCTACCTAACGCGATTTCGTACGCTGGAATTTCATTAGCACGGTAACATAATGTGAACGAGTAATGGCTTAAAATTATCTCTCATCCAAGATGTATAATTCCCTAACAAGAGTAATCGTAGTAAGAGCATCGTGTAGTGGTGGGAACAGTAATTACTTGTACCATTCTTCGCTTTCATCTAAAAAAAATATGCCAATAGTTAAATAATTGAATCGGAAAGTTAGATGATTATTGCATCGATCTTTTTGTTTATCCAATGAATTATTGAGATGTTAATTAAGGATGTTTTGTATGCACAATACCAGCAAAAAGTAGCGGAAAATCAATATTGACGAATATATCCACTTTTGGAGCAAGAAATTGTGTGGAATATTACAATTTGATCTTAGCTACAGTGCAGAGAAGTACTTTTTAATATTTATTGTTCTTATTGAAATATTCCGAATTTTGTTAATCGAAATGATTAACTTTTGGCAGAGAATTTTGCCTTGTGACAGATACATGGCTAAGTTCATTGAATTATATTTAATATCTTCTTAACCAGTTAATATTTGTATAATATTATTTGAATATTTCCTCTGTATCTAAACTTTTGGAAATTTTCAACAAATTCTGAATATTATTTCCATGTGTTTTTGTCATTTGAATCGACGTGGATATAGATTTCCCATAAGAATACATGTTAATTCGATGCAAATTAAAATCCTTAACTTGTGATTGCTTTAGTGAATCGATTTAAAAATTGTACTGAAGATTCTAAACATGTGTAAGGACATTCTGTACAACTTTCATTAAATTCTCAATATTTTGAAAATAGGTACAAAACATCCTTAAGAATATTTTGTATGTACAATCCCAGCAAAAAGTAGCTGAAAATCAATATTGACGAATATATCCACTTTTGGAGAATTTTGAGTAAGAAATTGTGTGGAATATTACAATTTAATCTTAGTTACAATGCAGAGAAGTACTTTTTAATATTTATTGCGTTTTTAAATGAAATATTCCGAATTTTGTTAATTGAAATGATTAACTTTTGGCAGAGAATTTTGCCTTGTGACAGATACATGGCTAAGTTCATTGAATTATATTTAATATCTTTTTAACCAGTTAGCACTTGTATAATATTATTGGAATATTTCCTCTGTATCTAAACTTTTGGAAATTTTAAACAAATTCTGAATATTATTTCCATGTGTTTTTGTCATTTGAATTGACGTGGATATAGATTTCCCATGAGAGCACATGTTAATTCGGTGCAAATTAAAATCCTTGTGAACGCTTTAGTGAATCGATTTAAAAATTGTACTGAAGATTCTAAACATGTGTAAGGACATTCTATACAATTTTCATTAAATTCCCAATATTTTGAAAATAAGTACAAAACATCGTCAAGAATGTTTTGTATGTACAATCCCAGCAAAAAGTAACTGAAAATCAATATTGACGAATATATCCACTTTTGGAGTATTTTGAGTAAGAAATTGTGTGGAATATTACAATATAATTCAATGAAGTTAGCCATGTATCTGTCACAAGGCGAAATTCTCTGCCAAAAGTTAATCATTTCGATTAATAAAATTCGGAATATTTCAATAAAAACGCAATAAATATTAAAAAATACATCTCTGCACTGTAGCTAATTTGAAACAAATTCTGAATATTATTTCCATGTGTTTTTGTCATTTGAATCGACATGGTTATACGTTCCCCATAAGAACACATGTAAATTCGGTGCAAATTAAAATCCTTCTAACTTGTGATCGCTTTAGTGAATCGATTTAAAAATTGTACTAAAGATTCTAAACATGTGTAAGGACATTCTGTACAATTTTCACTAAATTCTCAATATTTTGAAAATAGATAAAACATCCTTAACTACTATGTCACATTATTATTTAATTATTATATTATTATTAGTCATTGTATTAAAAATTGCATAATACAATTAATAACTAAGTAATAATAATTAATTACGACAATAATAATTAATAATAACATTCTTAGATTGAAATCATTAAATAAAATTTGTGATTTGCAAAGAAACCAATATTTTCGATTCCTCAATATTTTTTAAAATAGGTACGAAACATCCTTAATATATTTCAATATCATTATTATACTCAAATAATTATTTAAATAAATAATAATGTTAAAATATTATTTAACATCTCACTAATTTATTGAATAAACAAAAAGATCGGTGCAATGATGATCTAACGTTTATCTGATTCAATTATTTATTTCCAATTAATTTTCTTCGATCTCATGAAATCACAAGAAATTAAATTCGGTCTAAATTTAATAAACTTTAGGATAGCTAATAATTAAAAAAAAAGTCGTATATTCGCATATTACATATTTATATAAGTAATAACGTTGTTATTTGAGCTGTACCGATTGTGAACTATACAAATGGAATCCAGAAATAAAAAGAAATAAAAAAATCAAACGATGCAAAAGACTCTCAACAAAAACGACCAATACTCCTCGTAAAGACCCGACTTTTCGATGGAATCGGTTTCGGCAAACGGTAACAATTTCACGGCGCATTATTTCCACGCGGGCAAATTTTTTTTGACGACGGAATTGGAAGAGTGAAAATTGCATTGTTTTCCTACGTGACGCACGTCGACGGCACAGAATGCGTGGGGTGACGACAAAACGCGACACCTACGCACGAGTGCGTAGCGCCATTCAGTTATATAAATCTCAATGTCCGGCTTACGCGTCCTCCTCCACGCAAAGTCGTCGGTTAGCGATCTATTTATATTCCCACGAAGGTCTCCCTGCGCGGGAGGGGGTGAGAAAAGTCGAGGCGTCGTCGTGCGACATCGGATATCTCCCTTGCATCGAGTTATTTTTAGAAACCCTCCCCCCCTGGCGAGAGGATTCGCCTGCTTCGAAAGCGAGCAAGTCTGCAGTTTTGACAAAATATGTATCTTATTTTTTTTTCTCCACTTTGGAAGCTTAATTAAGGCGATATATTAATTTTAATAATAAATTGTTATAGTTTTAATTGTGACATTATAACATTTTTTTAAAATTATGTAATTATAAATTATGTAATTATAATTATAATTATAAAATAGTAATTATAATTATTATTTTTATAAATTATGTAATAGAATCGCTCAAAAACCTCTGATGAATTAGAATCGCTCAAAAATCTTTGATGAAGGAAGAGTAAAAGGTGAAAAGAAAATGAAACTAAATAAATTTCTTGAAGAAAACGATAAAAATAAAAAGTAAAAATCTTTTTCTTTTATGAAAATAAAATAAAAGTTAGTTAAAGAAAAAATTATTTTATTTTCATAAAAGATTTTTATTTTCTATTTTTATCGTTTTTTTCAAGAAATTTATTTAGTTTCATTTTCTTTTTATTTCATTTTCTTTTCACCTTTTGCTCTTCCTTCATCAGAGGTTTGAAACATCCTGTATATACAGGGTGGTCCCGAACGTTCCAGCCAGACTTTGAGATCTTGTAGGAAATTTAATTCTGAACAAAAAATTTCCTATAAACATGGATCGAAAAGTGCTTCCTTAAGAAGATATCGCTCAAAAATCTTTGATGAAGGAAGAGCAAAAGGTGAAAAGAAAATGAAACTAAATAAATTTCTTGAAGAAAACGACAAAAATAAAAAGTAAAAATCTTTTTCTTTTATGAAAATAAAATAAAAGTTAGTCAAAGAAAAAATTATTTTATTTTCATAAAAGATTTTTATTTTCTATTTTTATCGTTTTTTTCAAGAAATTTATTTAGTTTCATTTTCTTTTTATTTCATTTTCTTTTCACCTTTTGCTCTTCCTTCATCAGAGGTTTGAAACATCCTGTATATACAGGGTGGTCCCGAACGTTCCAGCCAGACTTTGAGATCTTGTAGGAAATTTAATTCTGAACAAAAAATTTCCTATAAACATGGATCGAAAAGTGCTTCCTTAAGAAGATATCGCTCAAAAATCTTTGATGAAGGAAGAGCAAAAGGTGAAAAGAAAATGAAACTAAATAAATTTCTTGAAGAAAACGATAAAAATAAAAAATAAAAATCTTTTTCTTTTATGAAAATAAAATAAAAGTTAGTAAAAAAATATTTTATTTTCATAAAAGAAAAAGATTTTTATTTTTTATTTTTATCGTTTTTTTTAAGAAATTTGTTTAGTTTCATTTTCTTTTTATTTCATTTTATTTTCATCTTTTACTTTTCCTTCATCAGAGGTTTGGAACATCCTGTATATATAGGGCTGGTCCCGAACATTCCAGCCAGACTTTGAGATCTTGTAGGAAATTTAATTCTGAACAAAAAATTTCGGATAAACATGGATCGAAAAGTGCTTCCTTAAGAAGATATCGCTCAAAAATCTTTGATGAAGGAAGAGCAAAAGATGAAAAGAAAATGAAACTAAATAAATTTCTTGAAGAAAACGATAAAAATAAAAAATAAAAATCTTTTTCTTTTATGAAAATAAAATAAAAGTTAGTAAAAAAATATTTTATTTTCATAAAAGAAAAAGATTTTTATTTTTTATTTTTATCGTTTTTTTTAAGAAATTTGTTTTGTTTTATTTTCTTTTTATTTCATTTTCTTTTCACCTTTTGCTCTTCCTTCATCATAGGTTTGGAACATCCTGTATATACAGGGTGGCCCCGAACGTTCCAGCCAGATTTTGAGATCTTGTAGGAAATTTAATTCTGAACAAAAAATTTCCTATAAACATGGATCGAAAAGTGCTTCCTTAAGAAGATATCACTCAAAAACCTCTGATGAAGGAAGAGCAAAAAATAAAAAAAAAAATGAAATAAAAAGAAAATGAATGACTAAATAAATTTCTTGAAAAAAACGATAAAAATAAAAAATATAAATCTTTTTCTTTTATGAAAATAAAATAAACGTTAGTTAAAAAAAATTATTTTATTTTCATAAAAGAAAAAGATTTTTATTTTCTACTTTTATCGTTTTTTTCAAGAAATTTATTTAGTTTTATTTTCTTTTCTTTTACTTCCTTTTGCTCTTCCTTCATTTTAAGCGAATTGAGAGGATTTTGAGCGATAACTTCTTAAGGAAGCATATTTGGACCCACGTCAATAGAAAATTTTTCGTTCAGAATTAAATTTCCTATAAGATCCCAGTCTAACTGGAAAACGTTCGGGGCCACCCTGTATATTTTCTAGGATCACAAAATTATTAAATACCATCTTACTTTCCAAATCATTATTGGTCCCATTAGTATCCCACACGTATATCATATATACAAACTTGGCAAACTTGGCGTCGCATAGAGTGGGACGATTCGTCCGACTGAATGGCGGCCTACACCTGGCTGCTTGCTTACCTGCGAATCCGAGGTCGTGGCACCTACGTGACGGTGCTTACCTCGTTTCGCAAGGTGCGTAGAGGTGTCCGTGAGGGAGCGCGCGTTCCCCCGCACCTGCGGCCACGCTTGCGCGTCGACCACGCAGCCGGGGATGATGGTGGCGGGTGGCCAGGAGAGAGGGTACGAGGGTAGCCTGCTACGGCCGGGTCGACGTCGACGAAGAGCTGTCAGAGCGGCGTCGCGACGCGAGCCATCCGCGTCCCTCGGTTCCGTTGACAGCGCGCGCTGACAGTTGAAACCCGGTACACAGGTGTGCTCCGCTCGACCGCAAGGACCGGGGGAAATCCTCACCTGTTACGTTAACGAGCGAAGACGGACCACGTCGGACGGACGTCGAAGCCGGAGAGGTCCAAGGGACGTCGCGACGTCGTCGAAGGCGCCACGACGGCGTAACAGGTACGTGTTATCATGTACCTTTCTTTCTTTCTTTGGTACCCTCGAATACTTCGGGGTTTCGTTTGATAAAAAATGGATTCGCGGCGGTTTGTATTTCTCCCCTCGGATTAATTCGTGATGTAATGTTTCTCCTGGTGTCCTGGGAACATCGTCCCGCGGTGAATTTCCTGTTGCGTCGCACTTGAATGACATTTTGCGCCTTATTGTACGGCAATTTATATCGCCGAATAATCAGTGACAATCAAACGCAGTTGATGGAATCAATTGGCGGTTAATGAGCGTTTGTAACTTTCGTGTCTTGTTGAATTAATCGAGGTCCACGTACGCAGCTCGCGCTATCTCGATTGCAGGGAATGATCGGGTCTTTTATCTCTTTACCGTGAATGGTTGCGAAAAAGTTATCGATATGATAAATAATAAATAATAAATAGATAATAAATAGATTTCGGACACTTTCTCTCTTTAGTTTCCATGTTTTTAATTATCGAGAATGACGAAAGTTGGCGTTTATTAATTTCTTGAGGATATTATCTCTTTATTATGGATGGTTGCGAAAAAGTTATCGATATGATAAATAATAAATAATATATAATAAATAGATTTCGGACACTTTCTCTCTTTAGTTTTCATGTTTTTAATTATCGAGAATGGCGTTTATTAATTTCTTGAGGATATTATCTCTTTTCCATGAATGGTTGCGAAAAAGTTATCGATATGATAAATAATAAATAATAAATAAATAATAAATAAATTTCGGACACTTTCTCTCTTTATTTTTCATGTTTTTAATTATCGAGAATGACGGCGTTTATTAATTTCTTGAGGATATTATCTCTTTATTATGGATGGTTGCGAAAAGTTATCGATATGATAAATAATAAATAATATATAATAAATAAATTTCGGACACTTTCTCTCTTTATTTTTCATGTTTTTAATTATCGAGAATGACGGCGTTTATTAATTTCTTGAGGATATTATCTCTTTACCATGAATGGTTGCGAAAAAGTAATCGATATGATAAATAATAAATAATAAATATATAATAAATAGATTTCGGGCACTTTCTCTCTTTATTTTTCATGTTTTTAATTATCGAGAATGACGAAAGTTGGCGTTTATTAATTTCTTGAGGATATTATCTCTTTACCATGAATGGTTGCGAAAAAATTATCGATGTGATAAATAATAAATAATAAATATATAATAAATAGATTTCGGGCACTTTCTCTCTTTATTTTTCATGTCTTTAATTATCGAAAATGACGAAAGTTGGCGTTTATTAATTTCTTGAGGATATTATCTCTTTACCATGAATGGTTGCGAAAAAGTTATCGATATGATAAATAATAAATAGTAAATATATAATAAATAGATTTCGGACACTTTCTCTCTTTAGTTTTCATGTTTTTAATTATCGAGAATGACGAAAGTTGGCGTTTATTAATTTCTTGAGGATATTATCTCTTTACCATGAATGGTTGCGAAAAAGTTATCGATATGATAAATAATAAATAATAAATAAATAATAAATAAATTTCGGACACTTTCTCTCTTTATTTTTCATGTTTTTAATTATCGAGAATGACGGCGTTTATTAATTTCTTGAGGATATTATCTCTTTATTATGGATGGTTGCGAAAAGTTATCGATATGATAAATAATAAATAATATATAATAAATAAATTTCGGACACTTTCTCTCTTTATTTTTCATGTTTTTAATTATCGAGAATGACGGCGTTTATTAATTTCTTGAGGATATTATCTCTTTACCATGAATGGTTGCGAAAAAAGTAATCGATATGATAAATAATAAATAATAAATATATAATAAATAGATTTCGGGCACTTTCTCTCTTTAGTTTTCATGTTTTTAATTATCGAGAATGACGAAAGTTGGTGTTTATTAATTTCTTGAGGATATTATCTCTTTACCATGAATGGTTGCGAAAAAATTATCGATGTGATAAATAATAAATAGTAAATATATAATAAATAGATTTCGGACACTTTCTCTCTTTATTTCTCATGTTTTTAATTATCGAGAATGACGAAAGTTGGCGTTTATTAATTTCTTGAGGATATTATCTCTTTACCATGAATGGTTGCGAAAAAAGTAATCGATATGATAAATAATAAATAATAAATATATAATAAATAGATTTCGGGCACTTTCTCTCTTTAGTTTTCATGTTTTTAATTATCGAGAATGACGAAAGTTGGTGTTTATTAATTTCTTGAGGATATTATCTCTTTACCATGAATGGTTGCGAAAAAATTATCGATGTGATAAATAATAAATAGTAAATATATAATAAATAGATTTCGGACACTTTCTCTCTTTATTTCTCATGTTTTTAATTATCGAGAATGACGAAAGTTGGCGTTTATTAATTTCTTGAGGATATTATCTCTTTACCATGAATGGTTGCGAAAAAAGTTATCGATATGATAAATAATAAATAATAAATATATAATAAATAGATTTCGGACACTTTCTCTCTTTAGTTTTCATGTTTTAATTATCGAGAATGACGAAAGTTGGCGTTTATTAATTTCTTGAGGATATTATCTCTTTACCATAAATGGTTGTGAAAAAAGTTATCGATATGATAAATAATAAATAGTAAATATATAATAAATAGATTTCGGACACTTTCTCTCTTTAGTTTTCATGTTTTTAATTATCGAGAATGACGAAAGTTGGCGTTTATTAATTTCTTGAGGATATTATCTCTTTACCATGAATGGTTGCGAAAAAATTATCGATGTGATAAATAATAAATAGTAAATATATAATAAATAGATTTCGGACACTTTCTCTCTTTATTTCTCATGTTTTTAATTATCGAGAATGACGAAAGTTGGCGTTTATTAATTTCTTGAGGATATTATCTCTTTACCATGAATGGTTGCGAAAAAGTAATCGATATGATAAATAATAAATAATAAATATATAATAAATAGATTTCGGGCACTTTCTCTCTTTAGTTTTCATGTTTTTAATTATCGAGAATGACGAAAGTTGGTGTTTATTAATTTCTTGAGGATATTATCTCTTTACCATGAATGGTTGCGAAAAAATTATCGATGTGATAAATAATAAATAGTAAATATATAATAAATAGATTTCGGACACTTTCTCTCTTTATTTCTCATGTTTTTAATTATCGAGAATGACGAAAGTTGGCGTTTATTAATTTCTTGAGGATATTATCTCTTTACCATGAATGGTTGCGAAAAAGTTATCGATATGATAAATAATAAATAATAAATATATAATAAATAGATTTCGGACACTTTCTCTCTTTAGTTTTCATGTTTTAATTATCGAGAATGACGAAAGTTGGCGTTTATTAATTTCTTGAGGATATTATCTCTTTACCATAAATGGTTGTGAAAAAGTTATCGATATGATAAATAATAAATAGTAAATATATAATAAATAGATTTCGGACACTTTCTCTCTTTAGTTTTCATGTTTTTAATTATCGAGAATGACGAAAGTTGGCGTTTATTAATTTCTTGAGGATATTATCTCTTTACCATGAATGGTTGCGAAAAAGTTATCGATATGATAAATAATAAATAATAAATAGATAATAAATAGATTTCGGGCACTTTCTCTCTTTAGTTTTCATGTTTTAATTATCGAGAATGACGAAAGTTGGCGTTTATTAATTTCTTGAGGATATTATCTCTTTACCATAAATGGTTGTGAAAAAGTTATCGATATGATAAATAATAAATAGTAAATATATAATAAATAGATTTCGGACACTTTCTCTTTTAGTTTTCATGTTTTTAATTATCGAGAATGACGAAAGTTGGCGTTTATTAATTTCTTGAGGATATTATCTCTTTACCATGAATGGTTGCGAAAAAGTTATCGATATGATAAATAATAAATAATAAATAGATAATAAATAGATTTCGGGCACTTTCTCTCTTTAGTTTTCATGTTTTTAATTATCGAGAATGACGAAAGTTGGCGTTTATTAATTTCTTGAGGATATTATCTCTTCACCATGAATGGTTGCGAAAAAGTTATTGATATGATAAATAATAAATAATAAATATATAATAAATAGATTTCGGACACTTTCTCTCTTTATTTCTCATGTTTTTAATTATCGAGAATGACGAAAGTTGGCGTTTATTAATTTCTTGAGGATATTATCTCTTTTCCATGAATGGTTGCGAAAAAGTTATCGATATGATAAATAATAAATAATAAATATATAATAAATAGATTTCGGACACTTTCTCTCTTTATTTCTCATGTTTTTAATTATCGAGAATGACGAAAGTTGGCGTTTATTAATTTCTTGAGGATATTATCTCTTTACCATGAATGGTTGCGAAAAAGTTATCGATATAATAAATAATAAATAATAAATATATAATAAATAACTTTCGGACACTTTCTCTCTTTAGTTTTCATGTTTTTAATTATCGAGAAATGACGAAAGTTGACGTTTATTTTTTAAGGATATAGTTTTTATTTCTTTTTCTAAATATTTAATTTTAAAAATTGTAAAAGTCATTAAAGGTTTTTAAAAGGTATAGTATAAACTATTATAAATTTTTTAAATATTGACGACTATTTTATTTCGTAAGGATTTAAAAATATGATTACAATTGGAAGTGAGAAAAGCTTCTCTCGTCTCATTATCTCATATTTAAAATCCTTTATTATTTTGTGACATAAATTGTGTAATAAAATGATCGTAATTTGAAAAAATATAATTCTCATAAAACTGTCCGCGACATTTCATAGGATAATCGAATATATGCTATATTTACCTTTGTATTATTGGAAAGTAAATAACTCATCGATCTCGCTAAATTAATTCTTCTTGAACGAATCGAAAATAAATTTGTTCAAATATTAATTCAGTATCATCTCCAACAATATTTGTGAAAATTCATGACCTCGTAATGAACTCAATGCTTGAAATAATTCAAAGACATGAAACGCAGAGCGCTTCCTCGAAAAGCAATAAAGCAGATTTAATAGAAGCGCGGATATCTTTATAATATTTTATAATCACGTGCTATATTTTTAAAATGCATATTTTATGTAGAAATACTATCGTTTTGCGGTTTGATGTAAAAACTGAATCCACAATCATGTAATTTTACTGAGAAGATGGGTTGGTTACAATAAAATTTTAACTTTATTTCGTATGCGTAAGCGAAATAATCTATATTTGAAATATCGCTGAAAATAATGATATATTTTCTTTCAAGAAAAATCGAATCTTTCATTTCAGTTTGTTAATATTCATATTGTTAATATTATTCACATGCTAGAATTGCTAGATTAATTTCCACGATAGATTTTTTCAGGAAAAATTTTGATGTGTGTGTCTTAATATTTCGCAAAAAATTCAATTATCTTAATAATATAATACAATATAATTATATAATATAAATTTTGATGTGTGTGTCTTAATATTTCGCAAAAAATTCAATTATCTCAATAATATAATACAATATAATATAATACAATATAATACATTTTTTTAAAGTGTTTGATTTTATAATGAAAAAAATCGATTATTTTCGAAATAATAAATTTTTTTATTAAAATTGAAATCAATTTCTTGGATCACTCGGTATATGATAATTATTTACGTGTGCAATTAATCGATTGATTTTATGTACGACATAAAAATGTATGATTTATGTAGTGAAAAAGCAAAAAGGAGCTTATATTCCATTTCTCTCTCTCTCTCTCTCTTTTTTTTCTCTGTGGTATCTTTCAAAAAAGTATTAACTATTCTCGTGAAGAGCACATAACCATAGCTCTCTAACCGACTAATAAAGATTTAGAATGGCTCTTTAAAAAATACGCTTCCAGGATATCAAGTTCTCGAGCGAGCGCGACCCGAACTCTTCCGTAAAATCCTTCTATGAAGGATTTTAACAGCATGAAATGTGAAATACTTTTTCACGATTATTCAGCGGCGCCGATGAGCATTGCATTCAATGCGAGAGCACTCAAGTAATAATAGTTATTCAAGCGATGATAATTCTTATTGAGGCAAAAATCAATATTGATTGTCCCGAAAAAAGAGCATTCGGATTGTCCGATCTTGCGATAAAGAATCTTGCGTCGTAAATCCGTATGTTAACGCGAATAGTATCCCTAATTATATCGATATATCTCTAATAGCATGATTATACTTTTCCTATAATTGCCAAATATATAAAACAAATATACACAGTAAAAAATTTTGTGTTAAATTTAACATATTTCACATGTCCCAATTTATCCACTTTAATTTTAATGTTAATTTAATGGAAGGCAAGTATGTAAATAAATAACACAAGTAATATGTTTAAAAATTAACACAAAAGTGTAACACTTAAATTTTATCTGGAAATAAAGTTTATGTTAAATTAACATATTTATAATGTTAAATTTATTTAAAAGAAAATGTTATTCCTACTTTTTTATGATAAATAACAGAAGAGATATGTCGATTTAACATATGGAAAGTGTTATAGAGAGAAAAATAACACAACTTATCTGTTCATTTTAACATATAACTTATTTCATCAAAAATTCGTGCATTTACATATTAATTGTGTTATTTTAACTCTTAGAAACGGTGAATATTAACTCAACGTAGAAATGTCAAAATAACACAACGATAATATGTTACATTAACATAAGAGTATGTTAAAAATTTAACACAAAAATTTTTACACGAGAAAATTTCAACAGAAATACAAAATGTTTTTTACCGTGTAACAAATCGATCGTTCGAATTAATAAACACGCAAAAAATATAAATTATACGCTGTAACTTTTTGATATTTACAGAATTGTGATTTGAAAAAGAAAATATGTTTCCTTTGTTAATTTATTTTCAATCTAATTACATAGTCAAATAAAATCATATGAATAAATATTTTAATAAATATTTTTGCGCGAGAAATGAAAAGATCTCCAATGTGCAATTATCGCGAGATAATATTAAATTTTTTATATGCACTTGTTTATGCGGGTATGTAGCGATAATTAAATTTAAAATTCATTTTATATTATTGAAACAATATTATCCAAGGCTATTATCTTGAATGAAGAATTATTTCAGGATAAATTATATTCGTAAAAAATGTCGTGTCGCGTCGCGAGAACTTTGCTTAAGGAAGATTAGTGCCGATCAGGAGCGACAGTTGTTTAAACAAAACTTTAAAGAGCTCTGTTTTTCTGAAACGTATAGATTCATTCATCATCGTTATCCGTCACTCAAAACTTCGCTCGTCTGCTCTTATTTGTCACGAACTTTAGTTAAAACTCGCGGGAGATGAGATTTTTCTGAGGAGCTGCTGGCTGTATTTCGCATAAAAAAAGCAGGCCGTAGCTGTGAATTAGGCCGCGACTATCGATAACGAAGCATCTCGCAAAGAAATTGCCACCGTTTAGATGGCAGGTCCGCTATAAATCGATTATGCGGTAACAATATTAAAAAGCTATTCATGAAGTCTCGCTACCGTGCCATAGCCATGCTAATATTTTCGTTCTTCACAAAAGATACTTGCATATTCGCATGAATATTGATATTTCGGCGAACGAGCGATATCAGTTATTAACTTGAACAAGAGAGAAAAAAATCTCGCAACCTTCCAATATTTATGGTAATCGTAATGGCTTGTCCGACGAGTGAATTTTTCGAATGTACCGAGCATCTTGCAACTAAATGAGCCATCAAACTTGAGAGCATCGCCATTCCATGGAAAAAATATATCTCTTTTATATCATGGAATTTATACACGAATTATTAATACGAGCCATAAGTTGGATTAATGATGCGAGTCATTTTCCCGATCTCGCCAAACGCCAAGAAATAAAATTTCATATAAAACCTGAACTGCCGAACATACGATTTTTATTTTTCCAGATGAATATATAAAATATATGAATCTATAAAATATACTTTTTTATGTCATTTTCAATATTATTTTATTATACATAAACTCTGAAATACCTTTCTATTTCGACTTCCATCGCTTTATTAGATGCAATTTATGTAATTATTATACAATTTTTTAAATTATTTTTTAAATATATTTTATAATGTTAATATTTTTTTCTCAAGGACCACCCATTTCTTTCTTTCTAAAGCGGTTTATATAAATAAAAAAATTGTTCGGAAAAGATTTGAGTTTCCGAAACACGTTCTTTTGCATTTCTGAAAATTTCAGTAGAACGAGTCAACGCATATTCAGCCAAAACTGTATCGATCTGTCTTGCTCGTTAAATTTATCTTTTTTATATTGTTTACAAATAAATTGTTTTCGTGGAATATTGTTATTGATACTTGCGTTCTCTTTATTTTTTATATAGAGCAATCGACTTTTATCAATTTAGAATGGCCAAATGTCCGAAAACGACTTCCCATCACACATCGTCGTTGAACAAGTTGTTATTGCTCGAAGTCCGTGTGACAGTTGCATATCGAATTCCTGTTTCGAGTATTCAACAAGTACCTCGCGAGAGGCGGTCGAGCGAATCGAACCGACGCGACGCATCGATGTGCTCCGAAAATTCCGAATACCTCATCGAGTCGAGTCCTTAACCAACACGCGCGTGCCATAACTTAATTGCTCTCGGCTTATTCAGCACGAACCATCGATAAATATTTAAAATAACAAATAAATCTCGCGAAGAGAGGATTAATCTAATAATTCGAAAAGCGTCGCACAAAATGCAACAAAATGAAAATCGATAAAAACTGGTACTTCGCTAAATTCTAAGATTACCTTCGCTTAATTTAACAACAGAAGCGTGAGGCCATAATCAAATTAAAGAGGAAAAACAATTGCAAGTTATTTTTATTTTTAATTATATAATTAAAATTATTTAATTATATAATTTAATTATTTAATTATATAATTTTTATTATTATTATCTTCACTTTTTTATTGTTATTTATATTTTTGTTATTAATAATATATATAAATAAATAAATATATATAAATAATATATATAAATAATATATATAAATATATTAATAATATATATAAATAATATATATATAAATATATATTATTAATAATAAAAATATAAATAATAATATATATATTATTAATAATAAAAATATTAATATAATTAATATTTATATATAATAATATTAAAATATTATGAATAATATATATTTATTAATAATAATATCAATATATATAATAATAATATATTATTTTTATTATTAATAATATATATAATTATATTATTTTTATTTTTAATTATATAATACAGTAATATAATATCTTAATTGTTATCCTTTCGATAATTGAGGGAGAAAATGGCGTGTTTATATCCGCTTTTTTAATATAATATATATAAAGGATGTTTAATGATAATAAAGATTGTAATTGCTATACTATGTGGTATCCATTTTATAGCGAAACGTGATATCAGGCATGAAAAATAAATTTCTAACGAGGTCCTTTCCTTGAAGGAGACTGTCCAATACGTTTAAACGAAGTATACGAGAGCTGCGATGTCACCTACATTTTAAAGAACGCATGCCTCAACGTCCGAGAGAAACTGCTGTAGGAAAAAGTACGTGAGCGGAGTATTTTATACGCTAACTAGGCTGAGATTTCATATTTTTATCGTCACGTCGGACATCGCACCTTTCGCACGATCGCAAAATTCACTAAAATTTTGCTTACTTACGATATGAAATATACAACAAATACACAGATTTTCCTCGCAACACTGTAGCTCCATAAAAGAACGTGCAAAGATATATTTTATATTCTATTTCTAGAAATGTATCCCTTTATTTGCAATTTTTTTCATCTTTTCCTTGGTAATTTTACTCGAGAGATTTATACGGAAAATATATTCTCAGAATTCATAATTATAATTTAACTCCTTTCTTGCCATAAATATATCTTTTGGCACAGATTGTGTAGACTTTAATTGCCCTCGTCAGGCAAACAATTTAACTGGGGAATTAATTATGAATCATTACCGTCGCACCTTATCGTTCTAACGTCGAATTTTATCAAGAGACATACAATTGGCTTAGCTTGCGTTGAAGATAATTTTTCGAGGTTGAAGAGTTCTTGCTCCGTCAATTGGAGAGTACCATTTGTAGAAAACGAGGGTAGGTCTCGAGAAAATGCCGTGACCAATTAACATCAGTATCATACCTTCCCGAGAGGAAAGATATATCTGAGAACGCAAAAACAAACAAGGGAAGAAACGCGCAGATATAATTCAACGGCAATAATAAATTTGTCAGAGAGAAAATGGCGTCTTTTATAAAAATTAGATATATTTAAATTATAATTAATAATATATATAATATATAAAATATAATAATATTAATAATTTAATTAAATTTTTAATAATATTAAATTTAATTTTAATAAATTAAATTTTTAATAATATTAATAAAATTAAATATTATATATAAATATAATAAAATATAATATAATATAATATAATATAATATAATATAATATAATATAATATAATATAATAATATAATAGAATATAATAATATAACAATATAATGAAATATAATAATATTAATAATTTAATAATTTAATTAAATTTTTATTAAATTTACTTTTAATAAATTAAATTTTTAATAATATTAATAAAATTAAATATTATATATAAGTATAATAAAATATAATAATAATATCTAAAAATAATTAATAATATTTAGAAATATATTTAAAATGAATTGGAAGTGATTTTCATTTCTACGAAATTTTTTGCGAATTTTTGAAAAATTCTTCGCTTTACGTAATATGATTTTAAACGACAGATCCATTTTGTTTCATTTATTAATTGATACGAGACGTCACGATATTGAAACGAATATTTTAAACAATATTATTTTAAACAATATTTTTTTTACAAACAAGAAGTAAACATTACAACGTTATTATCATTAAAATGCCACATTTCAAGCTTTTCAATCCGCGACACCTCGCGAAAGTGCGAAATGCTGTTCGCCAACATTTTAACGGGAATGCGCAATCTCAAGAACGTAAACCTGTACGCGAAAGAATGTCGTCAAAGATGTTAGTCTTTCGAGTCTGAGAGAAAGAGAGAGAGAGAGAGAGAGAGAGAGAACAAAAAGAGAGGAGAGTGCTGCACGTCGCTCAATTAATCCCTTCTCTGTAATTGCAGCCCGCTCGTTATATCTGCGAAATTAAATTCCGCATCTTCCTGGCGCGCGTCAAATCACCTCCTCTCGAACATTAAATCCAGCAAGTCGATTGCTTACATTTTGAGACGGCTCGTTAATCATGCCGTAGCCGTTTAAGCCGCAGACGAAAGTTTTCTCATGGTGCTTCATCTTTAGCGAGGATGCATCTCGATGCCAAACACGGCCAAGTTTCACCCCCCTAATCCGTCTTTGGAACTTGTTTCACGCGTTTTAAAGGAAATTAACTTCGCACCGAGCTATTTTTTTCCTCGCTCGACTTGACAAACATTTCTCCGTCTTGAATCCAGATCGAGAAAAAAAATGGTTTTCTTAATTACATCTCACGTTATTTCTCTCGAAATAAATTAAACACAGTGATAAACAGTGTTTGCTGATATCTAGATAAAATTATCTAGATAATCATCTAGATAAAGAAATGAATCATCTTTATCTTTAGCTAGATGAAGAAATACAAAGTATCTTTATCTTTATCTTAGATGAAAAATATATGTCATCTTATCTAAAAATTGTCTAAGATGACGTTTTCATTATGCAACAAAGTTTTCCGAAAATCTAAAGCAAGCTTGTAAAAATCTATCAAAAGTCTCTAAAATATATTTTTTATATTATTATTATTATTAATATATTATAAATATATTATTATTATTAATATATTATTAATATATTATAAATATATTCATCTTTATCTTTAGCTAGATGAAGAAATACAAAGTATCTTTATCTTTATCTTAGATGAAAAATATATGTCATCTTATCTAAAAATTGTCTAAGATGACGTTTTCATTATGCAAAAAAGTTTTCCAAAAAGCAAGTTTTTAAAAATCTATCTAAAATCTCTAAAATATATTTTTTATACTATAAATATATTATTATTATTAATATATTATTAATATATTATAAATATATTATAAATATAAATAAATAAATAAATATTTATCATATCATTTATATACCTTTTTGCTATTATTTAAATATTCTTTAGGAAAAGAGAAAGAATATGTGTTTATGATTTCAATATCCCATTTATAATCTGCGTCACATTTTTTACAAATATTTATAGTCTTCTAAAATAAACAAAAATATCTAGATAATTATCTAGATTATCGCAATAATTATCTCACCTTTCATCTAGATTAAGTAAAACCAAAATCATCTTTATCTCGTCTAAGATAAATTTACGGATTTTTATCTTTATCTTTAGATAATTTTGAATCTGCGTCACATTTTTTACAAATATTTATAGTCTTCTAAAATAAACAAAAATATCTAGATAATTATCTAGATTATCGCAATAATTATCTCACCTTTCATCTAGATTAAATAAAAGCAAAATCATCTTTATCTCATCTAAGATAAATTTATGGATTTTTATCTTTATCTTTATCTAGATAATGTCTAGAAATTTTGAAATTATCTACAGCAAACACTGGTGATAAAGAATTCCAGATCGGGATTCCATTTTCGAGTGGACATCGTATTAATTTGTTATAAAGCGAAAGCGGATAGAAGAATGCGCGAGATAGATAGAATTTAGCGATTCCATTCGCGCTTGTTGATAAATGAAACTCGCTTTATTTTCTACTGTTTTTTTTTTTATTTTTTTGCCGAGACACCTGGCTTCCAGAAATAACGTTCGTCTCCTCTCCACTTCGGATACTCGTCTTTAATAGATAAACCTCGAAATTACGGTGAACGTTCCGCTAATGAGGACTCCGTACCTGCGGCACGTATCTCTCTAACGATTTCATCTTGTACATATATAGCACGAACGCGAGTGTTAATTCAGTTTAGTAAACCGACGCTTGTGCACACCTAACGACAGTGTTGCCCTTTAATTATTTCTCGGCCGTTATCGGCCCATGAGCCTTCATTATCGAATCAACTTCCGCAATTTACCTAAATATCGATTATTAATATTTACATAAAGAGAGAGAACGAGAGAGAGAGAGAGAGAGAGAAAGGGAGAGAGAGAGAAACGTAGAAGTTTAAATATTTTAATGACGGTAATAAAGTTTTTCGAAGCCGCTGCTGGGAATAATTTTTTTTGTATTTAGATATTATAATAAAGTTAAGGGGAGTCCTGTCGGAGTTCTGTTTTACCGATAAAATGTCATATTTCATTTTTATCGGGAATTTTATTAATTGCACTGAATAAATAAATGAGAAGAAATAAATGCTCCTCCACGATTAAAGTACATACAGAAATAAAGCGGGAACTTCTTGATTTTATGTTAAAAGTTAAGAAAAAATTGAAAAATTACAGTTTTTTTTATCGGCTTCTGGGGTCAAATCGTAATAATATTTGCTTTATTTACCGAAATCTTTTTCATTAGGCATCTAAACTCATTTCTAAAGTTTATTTATATTCCTTGATACAATCTCTAGCGAAAACCTATCTTATTTTGTACATAAAAACTTTTATATTAAGCAAATATACCATATTGTTATGATTTTTTTATGATTTTTCAATTTTTTTCAATTTTTAATATAAAATCAGGAGATTCTCGCTTTGTTTCTGTATGTACTTTAATCGTGGAGGAGCATTTATTTTGTGCAACTAATAAAGACAAAATTCGGACAAAAATGAAATATAACATTTTATCGGTAAAACAGGACAGACTCCGGCATCCCCTTAACTACATTTATCTAATATAATTTGTTTATTTTCAAGTCTTTAATGATCGATTTATTTTTTTATTTCTCAATAGTGTTTTCTAAATTAAAAAAAATGCAAATTTTGAACTTTTAGTTACATCACTTCGATAAATAAGTACAAGTATTCCATTATTCATGCGTAGATTGCATCTTGCTATTATAAAGTTAAAGCATTCGTTTCGATCAATGTTGCATTTCACAATCTTCTAGATTGTAAGGATCCAAAGATCCACTGAAGAGAAAAGTAAAACGCAACCTTAATGACTTTTGTCGTTTAGTATATACATATGAAAGCAGCAACAGGTTCCTTTACAGTCTTCGGAAGTGTATGCTGCATTAGCATTCTCGCATTTTCAGCAGATTTTATCGGGATATTTTTATCCAACATTTGTCGAGACATAAATTCGGGTTTTTCCAAATCTTTCATGAATAAAAGTTCCTCTGCATAAGAAACATTTCTATTGTTCATAAACAGTGTTTGCTGGTATCTAGATAAAATTATCTAGATAATCATCTAAATAAAGAAATGGATCATCTTTATTTTTAACTAGATGAAGAAATACAAAGTATTTTTATTTTTATCTTAGATGAAAAATATATGTCATCTTATCTAAAAATTGTCTAAGATGACGTTTTCATTATGCAAAAAAGTTTTCCAGGCAAGCTTCTAAAAATCTATCTAACATATCTAAAATATATTTTTTATATTATTATTATTAATATATTATAAATATATTATAAATATGAATTAATAAATAAATATTTATCATATCGTTTATATATCTTTTTGCTATTATTTAAAGATTCTTTAGGAAAAGAGAAAAAATATGTGTTTATGCTTTTAATCCCATTTATAATCTGCGTCATATTTTTTACAAATATTTATAGTCTTCTAAAATAAACAAAAATATTTAGATAATTATCTAGATTATCGCAATAATTATCCCATCTTTCATCTAGATTAAGTAAAAGCAAGACCATCTTTATCTCATCTAAGATAAATTTACGGATTTTTATCTTTATCTTTAGATAATTTTGAATCTGCGTCACATTTTTTACAAATATTTATAGTCTTCTAAAATAAACAAAAATATCTAGATAATTATCTAGATTATCGCAATAATTATCTCATCTTTCATTTAGATTAAGTAAAAGCAAGACCATCTTTATCTCATCTAAGATAAATTTACGGATTTTTATCTTTATCTTTAGATAAGTTTGAATCTGCGTCACATTTTTTTACAAATATTTATAGTCTTCTAAAATAAACAAAAATATCTAGATAATTATCTAGATTATCGTAATAATTATCTCACCTTTCATCTAGATTAAATAAAAGCAAAATCATCTTTATCTCGTCTAAGATAAATTTACGGATTTTTATCTTTATCTTTAGATAAGTTTGAATCTGCGTCACATTTTTTACAAATATTTATAGTCTTCTAAAATAAACAAAAATATCTAGATAATTATCTAGATTATCGCAATAATTATCTCACCTTTCATCTAGATTAAATAAAAGCAAAATCATCTTTATCTCATTTAAGATAAATTTACAGATTTTTATCTTTATCTTTATCTAGATAATTTTGAAATTATCTACAGCAAACACTGTTCGTAAATCAAACGTATCTCGCGTAAAATTTGCATCTTTGCAAGAGAATAAATAAAATCCTTTAATCGGTGAAGATTTAATAGAAAAACATGAATAAAGATTTTAGGAGTTAAATCTAAAAATTATTGCAGTCAGACGAAAATAAGAAACGAAAGGAAGATTGCGAGCAAGGAAGATCAGACCTTTCTTCGGATAAATAGAAATCGAAGTCTCTTTCGCGGAGAGGATCTAAAATTGCTGAATACCCCGTATATCTGATAACGTTGCGTCTTATTTGTCTTTGCAGCGTGTTCCACGGTATTCGAGGCACATTCGACGTGCGGAACTTTGAGTGCGAATTCGTAACGAACTTGCCGCGCGAGTTGGAGAGGCGCATCGCGGTCGCGGTTGAGAAACGAGCGGACAGCAAAGGGAGATGCATGTGTTGAGCGTTCGTCTTGATGTGCGAAAGGAATGTCAGAATGGATCCCGAGCTTTCGCGTCGCTATCTGCATCGCCGCCTGTCATCTTTGTGCGCGAACGCGTTGTTCGTCTCGTCTTGAGAGAGAGAGAGAGAGAGAGAGAGAGAGAGAGAGAGAGAGAGAGAGAGATCGCGATTCGACTTCATTAATGAATCGACGTTACTCGCTACTGTAAGTGTTCGACAAAGGACACGATCGAATTCTCAATGGTGTCACAAACTAGTTCTAGAAAGCTAAACACATGAATTGGTTTTTACTCGTGATTCACAGGTTCTAAAAAGAAGTTTTAATTAATTCTCAAATTGCGATGCGATCCTGTAAATTGTTTAATGAATTATTTTTAATAGAATTTTATATACAATAAATATTGAATGAAACTTTATACAATTATCAAACTATAGAAATTTAGAAAAACTATATAGAATTTCCCCGATATTAAGATAATTTTAATATAATTGTAGATAGTGTTTTTTTAGAAAAATTACTTTTTAGGGGAGGTTTTATTTCTTTAGAAAAATTTTTTTAAGGGGAAATGATTAATTAAATTATTTTTAAATTAAGGTAAATTATTTTTAAGAACTTTTTTTTTATTAAATATTTTTATTAAATATTTTTATTAAATATTTGGTTGCATACAAGAATATTTTTAAGTATTTGGCGTATTTTTTTACCTTTGTGAGGTTTTTTTTAGATTAATATAATAGTAGATTCTCTAGTTAATTCGAAGACAATTTTTAATTAATTCTCAAATTGCGATGTAATCCTGTAAATTGTTTAATCAATTATTTTTAATAGAATTTTATATACAATAAATATTGAATGAAACTTTATACAATTGGAAAATTATCAAACTACAGAAATTACAAGCTATTAAGAAAGGTTTTCCGCGATATTAAGATTTTAATATAATAGTAGATAGTGTTTTTTTTTAGAAAAAATTTTTTTTTTAGTTATTTCGAAGACAATTTTTCCTTAAAACGAAAGAAGAAAACGTATTGAGAAAGATTATTTTTTTTTTGAAAGATTATAATTTTAAAAATTTTTTCCATCATACATCTTCGTGATTGAACCTCAAAATTATAAATTTATTAAAGCAAATTCCACTTGAAATTAACTGAAGAATACAGTTTTGTTAACCTTTCAACTTCACAAAGTTTGCCTTTCTTTTTAAATTGCTCGCAACTCGGAAATTATTAATACCTTGACATTTCCGTTAAAGGAAAATTGTTTTTAAATTGGTCAGAGAATCTGTTATTATAAAGACTTCCGGCAGTTTTGAAATACTCTGTTGTAATACATGTATCGTTAATTATAATTGCAAATTACATTTCAATCCATATCCAGTACGCAATTTTTTGACGCATTAATCACATATTACAGCTGCTTCTGTTGTTGAAGAACAAATGAAAGCTTTTTGCCTACCATTCGTGTCACTTAACTATCTCATTTCAATCTCCCCTACTGTCATTATTCTTCGTCTCTGCTTTTTGGGGACTTACTTTTACGATTCATATGCTTCTCGTGCGTTTCTGAATGGAGGTTCATTCGGCACGCACAAAGAACGCAAAAAACTGTTTTTAGTAGGGTCGATCTTTCGACTTCAGCTCTAACGAGCGATGGAAAGAAATGGATTCTTCCAAATGTAGCGAGTCGAGAGACTTTACTTCGTAAAAGGACGCTATTACAATAGATGTTTTAGGTCTCTCTCATATCGGTCCACTTCGATAATGAGGCCTTTAGGGCGATTCCTTTAGGAGCCGGCATAAACGGAAACGTCCGGCTCCAATATGCTCGTAATGCGTGATCGATTTTGACAAATACGTGCTCTCAATAACGTGCAACCTAAAATCATAATGTATTCTCCTTATCTTGCCACGCTTAATAGCCTTAAGTTGCTTATAGTTATTTATTTGATGTTCCAAAGCATAATTCCATTAATTTTTTTTCGATATTAATATATTAATTATTGTTTATTAAAAGCTAAAGCATTAGGTCATTGAAGATTATGATTTATGAATTTCCCGCACGCGATGATTATTTAGAATTGTATTAATATTGTTTAGTAATATTTTTTCAATATTAATTATTATTTATTAGAAGCTGCTGGTTAATAGTAATTTGATTTATACAATGAATGAAGTACACTAATTTTTTTTTGATATTAATATATTAATTACTATTTATTAGAAGCTAAGGTCAATGAAGTTTACGAATGGTTTATGATTTTCCCGCAGGCGATGATTATTTAGAATTGTATTAATATTGTTTAGTGGTAAATTTTTTGTCGCAACATTTTATTGTAAAAAAGAGTGGAATCTAGAATTAACAATGTATGCTTCGCGCACGCGATCATCGCATTACAATTAAACTGATGCCGGTTAATAGTAATTTGATTTATAGCATGAATGAGGTACATTAATTTTTTTCGATATTTATATATTAATTACTATTTATCAAAATCTAAAGCATTAGGTCAATGAAGATTACGAATGGGTTATGATTTTCTCTCACGCGATGATTATTTAGAATTGTATTAATATTGTTTAGTGATAAATTTTGTGTCGTAACATTTTATTATAAAAAAAAGTAGAATCTAGAATTAACAATATATGCTTCGCGCACGCGATCATCGCATTACAATTAAACTGATGCTGGTTAATAATAATTTGATTTATACCATGAATGAAGTACATTAATTTTTTTTCGATATTAATACATTAATTACTATTTATCAGAAGCTAAAGCATTAGGTCAATGAAGATTACGAATGGTTTATGATTTTCCCGCACGCGATGATTATTTAGAATTGTATTAATATTGTTTAGTGGTAAATTTTGTGTCGCAACATTTTATTATAAAAAAGAGTGGAATCTAGAATTAACAATATATGCTTCGCGCACGCAATCATCGCATTACAATTAAACTGATGCCGGTTAACAGTAATTTGATTTATACCATGAATGAAGTACATTAATTTTTTTTCGATATTAATACATTAATTACTATTTATCAGAAGCTAAAGCATTAGGTCAATGAAGATTACGAATGGTTTATGATTTTCCCGCACGCGATGATTATTTAGAATTGTATTAATATTGTTTAGTGGTAAATTTTGTGTCGCAATATTTTATTATAAAAAAGAGTAGAAGTTAGAATTAATAATATATGCTTCGCGCACGCAATCATCGCATTACAATTAAACTAATACCGATTAATAGTAATTTGATTTATACCATGAATGAGGTACATTACTTTTTGTCGATATTTATATATTAATTACTATTTATCAGAATCTAAAGCATTAGGTCAATGAAGATTACGAATGGTTTATGATTTTCCCGCAGGCGATGATTATTTAGAATTGCATTAGTATTGTTTAGTGGTAAATTTTGTGTCGTAACATTTTATTATAAAAAAGAGTAGAATCTAGAATTAATAATATATGCTTCGCGCACGCGATCATCGCATTACAATTAAACTGATGCCGGTTAATAGTAATTTGATTTATACCCTGAATGAATACATTAATTTTTTTTCGATATTAATATATTAATTATTTATTAGAAGCTAAGGTCAATGAAGTTTACGAATGGTTTATGATTTTCCCGCACGCGATGATTATTTAGAATTGTATTAATATTGTTTAGTGGTAAATTTTTTGTCGCAACATTTTATTGTAAAAAAGAGTGGAATCTAGAATTAACAATATATGCTTCGCGCACGCAATCATCGCATTACAATTAAACTGATGCCGGTTAATAGTAATTTGATTTATAGCATGAATGAGGTACATTAATTTTTTTCGATATTTATATATTAATTATTTATTAGAAGCTAAAGCATTAGGTCAATGAAGGATGGTTTATGATTTTTCTGCACGCGATGATTATTTAGAATTGTATTAATATTGTTTAGTGGTAAATTTTGTGTCGCAACATTTTATTATAAAAAAGAGTGGAATCTAGAATTAACAATATATGCTTCGCGCACGCAATCATCGCATTACAATTAAATTGATGCAATTTAATAGTAATTTGATTTGTAGCATGAATGAAATACCACTTTTATAGTTGAAAAAATCAAAATATTTATTTATCAAAATATTTATTCATTCCAATATTATTTATTTCAATATTAGTTCATTCACTTTGATTGCGCAAGCATTATATTGATAATACTTGAATACTCGTATCTAAACGTATTTGTAACGATTATTATTTTATCAAATTTATCTTTTCAATCTTCTATTAATTATTAAGAATAATTGCTAAAAATGTTATTATCTATACAGGGTGTATCTGAAATAATGTACTAAACTTTAGGAGCGTATTCTAAGAGTTCAAAATAAGACTTTTTTTTCTTATAAACATGGGTCCGCAAATGAATCTTCCTCCGAGCTAAAATTCGAAAATGTGTGAAATTGACCAAACACCCGCAACACAAATTTATTTTTCTCTCAAGAGAGGGTGATAGGTAACGTCAAAACCTTTTTTTTCTGAAATACAGCCAATTTTTAATTTTTTCCTCAAACTTAGGAGCCCCTCTAACTTGAATAAAAGATCCATATTAATTTTCATATTAATTATTCATAGAAAAAAAAATCTTATTTTGATCTCTAGAATCCGCTCCTAAATCCGCTTTATTGCATCATTTCAGATACCCCCTGTATATTATTAAAAACAATCACATTTAATGCTTCTAAAAATTTCGTTAGCTTTCGGAACATATTTTTTTAAACTCCGGAGCCTTTCAATAATTTAATCCATCGCTACGTGTTCAAATGACGTTCCAAATTATTCGGCAGTCCCGCTGAAAATGATTTAAATGCGCCGTTGAAATGAATAAAAAAGATCTTAGACTCTTTTCCCGACCAATCGCGACATTTGTTTCTTAGGAAAGTTTCTTCCGCTGCCTCATCGCGACAACCTCTTTTCGAGAACGACGAGAAAATTTCGCGCGCGAGAGGATTTTCTCGTCGCATCTGCTCTAACACGACGGCCGCAATTACACGCTCGGAGGTTGCACCCGGAGATGTTGTATTATAAGATATAAGCTATTGCGACGCGATATTGGGGAAAGCGAAAGCTCTCGTCGAGAATTTCACCGCGCATTCCGCCTTAGGCGAAAAACGTGAGATATACGGGGTGTCCGAGATCTATTTTGCATTCTTTCGAAGCCTCATTTTTGACGTTAAATAACTTAGTTTCCGAGATGAAAATTTTCTTAAAGCAAAATTTGTTGAAAAATTTTGAACGAACAAAATAACGCTTCGTTTATAAATTCACGCGGACTCAGAAATTTGTCTCGCGACGAGGCCATTGTTTTTATAATTAAAGAGAATTAAAATTCAGAGCTGAAGTTTTTCCACTTCATTAGATATGTCGGTTAATCAAACTTGGCCGAACTGAGATTTTATTATAAAAAATGCAAAATTTGCTCAAGATTTTGTATAAAAAGTAATATTTTATTAGAGATTCGTACCGTTCAAGAATTTAGTTTGCGATGTAAGGCTATTGTTCTTATTTATCAATTATTTTCAAACTCGGTTTTAATTTTATTTTAAATTCCTGCTTCGCGAGTAAAATAAAAAGCGAGTGAGAAAAGAAAGATGATGAATGTGGAACACCCCGTATAAAGTGCGAAACAACAATCTTCCTTGCACGCGGTCAAGAGCTCGTTACCTCGCATTTCTACCGCACAAAATTGTGTTACAGCGAAAATGTTCTTAATGATCAATAAACAAGCGCTTGATTTCATAAACCGTGTTAAAGAACCGATTAATTTCGAAAAAGTAACAAGGCTAGGTTTCATAAGAAAAAATCCTGAAAAAAACATAGTTTACGATAAGACGCAATATCACGAATTCTCTTTTGCGACGCGAAAAAATTATCGAATTAAATTAAATTAAATTAAATTAATGAAGCAATAATCGTAAGACACGAAAAAAATGCATCCAATCAGATTAAATTACAATTCACGAGTAGAAGAGAGAGTTTTTTTTTTTTAATAAAGAGATGAGAGTAGTTTACATAAAATTAAACCCAGCTGTAGCATCCATTTGTTTTCAATTATTTTACGAAAGGGAAAAAAAATCTAATTCAATGAAAAGTTAAAAGAAATAAAATAAAATTTCTAATTCAATCGAGATTATACGTGTGTTGAAATAAATACTCATATATACGTAAACTTTTTTTATATCGGATCGTACCAATATTTTTCTCCAACGATTCGACGGGTCACTTTTTTTGCGCTGCAGCGGTACGTGAATTTCTCGATTGCGGATCAACCAGTTGTTAATCAGCGAATTTTTTGTCGCGAACGGCAACCTCGTCGCTTCCGAAATCCGAGATTAAATTCTATTCGATATCGAAGCTGGGTCTACGTGTCCCCAATTCGCCGGCCGTACACGAATAACGTCTTACTTAACCATTTTGTCGGCTGCTGCCGGTGGCGACGAATTTCCATGCATTTGGTTAACAAAATTGGATCGTGACGAGGCGAGCAGCCGCTGACAATGCAGTTGGTCCTTTACATAAGAGTATTTCGTTATCCCTTTCTCTTTGGAATCGTCGATACTTATAACATATTGCTATCATTGTACAAGTTATAGGTTATATTATAAGTCTATTAATAGTTTATTAGTCGTTATATTATACAAATTAATATATTTTTATGTCTACACTGAGAAAAAAATCTGGTTGCATTAATTAGAATTCTAGTAGATTCAACCAGGATGTCTGTTGGAAAATGGAGGAATCAGAATTCTTGTAGGAATTATCAGATGAATCTGATTCATTTCTTCCTGTTAAATTTACCAAATTTTCTGGTTAAAGTCGTCTAAAATTTTTCCCATCTACTCTCAAAAGTCTGTTTGATATTCTGAATTCCAATTTTCAATTTTTTCCCCAAACTTTAGAGGCCTCTAGTTCGGAAAGGAGTTTATTTTTTTTATTCGCGAACCCATGTTCGTAGAAAAGAAAAGGTCTTATTTTGACCTCTAGAATACGCTCCTAAAATTTAGTGCATTATTTCAGATACACCCTGTATAGTGCAATCAAGAAAAATATATTCTTATGATTTAAGATTTAATTTTCTTGAGTGAAAAGGAAACAATGTTAAATAACATTTTTAAATCAAAGATTGTAATTTTCTTAAAGTAGAATTAAATAATTATAGATTCTTGAGATGACAATTACACACTGAGAAAAAATCTGGTTGCATTAATTAGAATTCTGGTAGATTCAATCAGTATGTCTGTTGGAAAATGGACGAACCAGAATTCTTGTAGGAATTACTAGATAAATCTGATTAATTTCTTCCTGTTAAATTTACCAAATTTTCTGGTTAATAATACGCGTTAATAAACTCGCCAGTACCAAGTCATTTAAAATTTTTCCCATCTAATCTCAAAAGTCTGTTTGATATTCTGAATTCCAATTTTCAATTTTTTCCCCAAACTTTAGAGGCCTCTAGCTCGGAAAGGAGTTCATTTGTGAACTCATATTCATAAGAAAAAAAGGTTTATTTTGACCTCTAGAATACGTTCCTAAAATTTAGTGCATCATTTCAGATACACTCTGTGTAGTGCAATCAAGAAAAATATATTCTTATGATTTAAGATTTAATTTTCTTGAGTGGAAAGGAAACAATGTTAAATAACATTTTTAAATCAAAGATTGTAATTTTCTTAAAGTAGAATTAAATAATTATAGATTCTTGAGATGACAATTATACACTGAGAAAAAAATCTGATTGCATTAATTAGAATTCTGGTAGATTCAACCAGTATGTCTGTTGAAAAATGGACGAACCAGAATTCTTGTAGGAATTACCAGATGAATCTGATTAATTTCTTCCTGTTAAATTTACCAAATTTTCTGGTTAATAATACTAAACTCGCCAGCACCAAGTCGTCTAAAATTTTTTCCATCTAATCTCAAAAGTCTGTTTAATATTCTGAATTCCAATTTTCAATTTTTTTCCCATACTTTAGAGGTCTCTAGCTCGGAAAGGAGTTCATTTGTGAACTCATATTCATAAGAAAAAAAAAGGTTTATTTTGACCTCTAGAATACGCTCCTAAAGTTTAGTGCATCATTTCAGATACATCCTGTGTAATGCAATCAAGAAAAATATATTCTTATGATTTAAGATTTAATTTTTCTTGAGTGGAAAGGAAATAATGTTAAATAACATTTTTAAATCAAAGATTGTAATTTTCTTAAAGTAGAATTAAATAATTATAGATTCTTGAGATGACAATTACACACTGAGAAAAAAATCTGATTGCATTAATTAGAATTCTGGTAGATTTAACCAGGATGTCTGTTGGAAAATGGACGAACCAGAATTCTTGTAGGAATTACCAGATGAATCTGATTAATTTCTTCCTGTTAAATTTACCAAATTTTCTGGTTAATAATACTAAACTCGCCAGCACCAAGTCGTCTAAAATTTTTCTTATCTAATCTCAAAAGTCTGTTTAGTATTCTGAATTCCGACAAGATTATTGGATAAATTCAATCTAGATTATTGAATAAATTATTTTAAATTCAGTTTGTTAGAAATTAAACTGATAAACAGTGATGCAAGAAGAGGATGCAGCTCAAACACACACAATCAGAGAGCTAGCGTCCTATTTCTGGCACTACTGCTCGTAAGAGAAAAAAAATATATTTTGAATTTAATGTTAATACTAGTTCTTTATATACATTTCATGGCAAATAGTGAATACGAATTAAGTTAAGAAGCAAACAAAGAAATTAATGCAACAAGAAATTTTATAGATCCAACCAGAAAATACTAACCAAATCCTAGTAAAATCTATTAAACGTTCTAGTTATAAAAAATCGAGTCTTATTATGATAACTAGAAATTCTTGTTTGATTTAACCAAAATGCCTTCAATCATGTACGTCTTGATCAATCATGTACGTCTTGATACAATTAAACGATTTTTCTCAGTGTAAATGCAATGTATATATTACTGTCCTTTTGAAAGATTCTTAAAATTTAATAAATTATGCATACAAATAGCTTCTTAATTTAAAAATTATTTTAAATTTGAATTTAGTCCTGTTACAGGATTTTTTTAATAATTAAATCTTCTGTAACAAGATAATTATTAAAAATAAAACTAAAAAGTTTTATATAATAAAAGCTTTTAATAATAATCCTTTAACAGGATAATTATTAAGAATAAAACTAAAAAGTTTTATTTTAAAATTAAACTAAAAAGTATTAAAAATAAAACTAAAAAGTTTTATTTTTAATAATTAGCCTGTTACAAGATTAATTATTAAAAACTTTTATTATATAAAACTTTTTAGTTTTATTTTTAATAATTATCCTGTTACAGGATTAATTATTAAAAAAATCCTGTAACAAGATTAATTTCAAATTTTTAGTCAAGTACCTGACATAAATCTGATGATACCGAGAGATTACATTATCTACTCGTCTCGGATATTAATTCAGATTACTGGTATCACAGTTAATTAATACTTAATTAGCTAATTTTGCCTCGATCGATGTTAAATATTTTTACGGATATTTTACGAATAATGCAAGCTATGTAATTTAATTAGCGGATGCTGTAACAGGATCTAATGCGGAAGCTTGTCTAATATAATATGGATGGGACGCGGACATTATTATTTGAACGCATTACGGGATGTAAATTTGCGGGATGTAGAAGGATTGACATTAAGGAAGGGGGAAGAGGAAGAGAATTGATGTGCCATTGATATTCGTGAATTGGCCGCAAATCATAATGTTTAAACGGATCCCAACGTATCTGATGGGAATAACAAGCGGGCGTAACATAAACGTGTTATCTCGATTCAATTAAAGATTTAACGTGTTACCTCATAAATCATCCCATCATAAGAGAGATATATGTGCGTATATATCTTTCAGGAACAATCGATACAAACGTCACGCGCGCATCATGTACGATGTAATATTACATAAAGCATTTTGAAATGTCAAATTGCAGATAAATCGACAGAAATATTTTTGAATTTAAGAGAAAACGTTTCATTTTCTCTCCTCCCTCTTCTTTGTGCTGTAAACCAGTTTATAAAATATAGAGACAATATTATAAAAATATTGTGATCGAAGTTAGTTTGTAATTCAAATATTAATTTAATTAAACAAAAAATTGCTAATTATTTATTTTGAAAAAAAGATAAATAAATAAAAGGTAGATAATTATATAGTTTCTGTGGCACAAATAATTTTTGTTTGAGGTTTTTTTTTTGTTTCGTTCAGTATTAATATATCTATTAATGTATATTAATGCTTTTATGGTTTTTAAATTTTCAAATACGACATGTTTTATAACAAAATGCATTTTGAATGTCAAATTGCAAATAAATCGACAGAAATATTTTTGAATTTAAGAGAAAACGTTTCATTTTCTCTCCTCCCTCTTCTTTGTGCTGTAAACAAGTTTATAAAATATAGAGACAATATTATAAAAATATTGTGATCGAAGTTAGTTTGTAATTCAAATATTAATTTAATTAAACAAAAAATTGCTAATTATTTATTTTGAAAAAAAGATAAATAAATAAAAGATAGATAATTATATAGTTTCTGTGGCACAAATAATTTTTGTTTGAGGTTTTTTTTTTGTTTCGTTCAGTATTAATATATCTATTAATGTATATTAATGCTTTTATGGTTTTTAAATTTTCAAATACGACATGTTTTATAACAAAATGCATTTTGAATGTCAAATTGCAGATAAATCGTTAGAAATATTTTGGAATTTAAGAGAAAACGTTTCATTTTCCCTCTTCTTTGTGTTGTAAACCAGTTTATAAAATATAGAGACAATATTATAAAAATATTGTGATCGAAGTTAGTTTGTAATTCAAATATTAATTTAATTAAACAAAAAATTGCTAATTATTTATTTTGAAAAAAAAAATAAATAAATAAAAGATAGATAATTATATAGTTTCTGTGGCACAAATAATTTTTGTTTGAGGTTTTTTTTTTGTTTCATTCAGTATTAATATATCTATTAATGTATATTAATGCTTTTATGTTTTTAAATTCTTTTCAAATACGACATGTTTTATATCAAAATGCTAATTTATACAATTTTCTAAGAAAATGTTTGCGAACATGCACGTATCCAGTCCTTTGCTCAAATATTCCTAGATCAGATATCTATTGCGAAACCGGGATTTCCCAGAGTGACTCACGCGCCATTGAAAAGACAAACTTGCATCGTTGAACGAAAAGGCAGACGACAGAAATAGCTCTTGAGAATTACTTTCGCAACTTTGTGTGCTATGTATGCGCGGATGCGAAGTGTTTATACACGCCCAATCGAAGATACTGAATGTATCTCAAGACTGGGATGCACTATCCGTATTGTTTGAATTCTTGGATCGATAGGTGAGAGACATTTATCGCTGATAAATCCCAAAGAAAGTAATATGTAATCCAAAAAGGTTCGAATCTTTTTCATAATGGCGTCTTTTAGATGTGTAAATAATATAAAAAATGTTGAACTAATAAAAAATAAAAGATTAAAAAATAAAAGATTAAATAAAATAAAAGATTAAATTTATAATATAATTAATAAAATATTAAGTTATAATATAATTTATAATATAATTTCTAATATTAATATTATATTTACAATAATCGGCTCTTTTTCGTTTGTTAAGAATAAGAAACGCCAAGAATTTTTTTATTAAAATGTTAATAAAGAAGTAAAAACGAAAAAAAAAAAAATTATCTTTTTAAGAATTGAAAATATGTTGAACCAATAAAAAATAAAAGATTAAGTAAAATAAAACTTTTATAATATAATTTCTAATATCAATATTTGCAATAATGATCGGCTCTTTTTCGTTTGTTAAGAATAAGAAACGTCAAGAACTTTTTTATCAAAATGTTATAAAAGAAATAAAAACGAAAAAAAGAAAAATTATCTTTTTAAGAATTGAAAATATATTGAACCAATAAAAAATAAAAGATTAAATAAGATAAAACTTTTATAATATAATTTCTAATGTCAATATTTGCAATAATGATCGGCTCTTTTTCGTTTGTTAAGAATAAGAAACGTCAAGAACTTTTTTATTAAAATGTTATAAAAGAAATAAAAACGAAAAAAAGAAAAATTATCTTTTTAAGAATTGAAAATATGTTGAACCAATAAAAAATAAAAGATTAAATAAGATAAAACTTTTATAATATAATTTCTAATGTCAATATTTGCAATAATGATCGGCTCTTTTTTGTTTGTTAAGAATAAGAAATGCCAAGAATTTTTTTATTAAAATGTTAATAAAGAAGTAAAATCGAAAAAAAGGAAAATTATCTTTTTAAGAATTAAAAATATGTTGAACCAATAAAAAATAAAAGATTAAATAAGATAAAACTTTTATAATATAATTTCTAATATCAATATTTGCAATAATGATCAGCTCTTTTTCGTTTGTTAAGAATAAGAAACGTCAAGAATTTTTTTATTAAAATGTTAATAAAGAAGTAAAAACGAAAAAAGGAAAATTATCTTTTTAAAAATTGAAAATATGTTGAATCAATAAAAAATAAAAGATTAAATAAGATAAAACTTTTATAATATAATTTCTAATATTAATATTTGCAGTAATGATCGGCTCTTTTTCGTTTGTTAAGAATAAGAAGCGCCAAAAATTTTTTTATAAAAATATTAATAAAAAAGTAAAAACGAAAAAAGAAAAATTATCTTTTTAAAAATTGAAAATATGTTGAATCAATAAAAAATAAAGGATTAAATAAGATAAAAGTTTTATATAATTTTTAATATCAATATTTGCAATAATGATCGACTCTTTTTTGTTTGTTAAGAATAAGAAATGTCAAGAATTTTTTTATTAAAATGTTAATAAAGAAGTAAAAACGAAAAAAAGGAAAATTATCTTTTTAAGAATTGAAAATATGTTGAACCAATAAAAAATAAAAGATTAAATAAGATAAAACTTTTATATAATTTTTAATATCAATATTTACAATAATGATTGGCTCTTTTTCGTTTTTTAAGAATAAGAAACGCCAAAAATTTTTTTATTAAAATATTAATAAAAAAATAAAAACGAAAAAAAGAAAAATTATCTTATCAATATTTGCAATAATGATCGGCTCTTTTTCGTTTGTTAAGAATAAGAAACGCGAAAAATTTTTTTATTAAAATGTAAATAAAGAAGTAAAAACGAAAAAAAGGAAAATTATCATTTTAAGAATTGGAAATATGTTGAACCAATAAAAAATAAAAGATTAAATAAGATAAAACTTTTATATAATTTTTAATATCAATATTTACAATAATGATTGGCTCTTTTTCGTTTTTTAAGAATAAGAAACGCCAAAAATTTTTTTATTAAAATATTAATAAAAAAATAAAAACGAAAAAAAGAAAAATTATCTTATCAATATTTGCAATAATGATCGGCTCTTTTTCGTTTGTTAAGAATAAGAAACGCGAAAAATTTTTTTATTAAAATGTAAATAAAGAAGTAAAAACGAAAAAAAAGGAAAATTATCTTTTTAAGAATTTTTAAGAATTGAAAATATGTTGAACCAATAAAAAATAAAAGATTAAATAAGATAAAACTTTTATATAATATATTTCTAATATCAATATTTGCAATAATAATCGGCTCTTTTCGTTTGTAAGAGTAAGAAACGCGAAAAATTTTTTTATTAAAATGTTAATAAAGAAGTAAAAACGAAAAAAAGGAAAATTATCTTTTTAAGAATTGAAAATATGTTGAACCAATAAAAAATAAAAGATTAAATAAGATAAAACTTTTATAATATAATTTCTAATATAATTAAATAATAAAACTTTTATGGTATAATTTCTAATATCAATATTTGCAATAATAATCGGTTCTTTTTCGTTTGTTAAGAATAAGAAACGCCAAAAATTTTTTTTATTAAAATATTAATAAAAAAGTAAAAACGAAAAAAAGGAAAATTATCTTTTTAAAAATTGAAAGTCATAGAAAACTTCAATGTTACTTTTCGCTAAATTAGCTTTTATAAAATTCAAAGCCATTGGGCTGTACGCCTTATATAGAATTATATTGGAATTAGCTTGAAAAAGATAAACGCCATCGACGAAACGATGATAAATCGCTTGTATTGACGTAGCTCTGTTTTACCACAACTTTTATACCCTTGCAATGTTGTACGCAGGTAATCGAAGATTGCAGACTATCTTAGTGTGTCGTTGTTATATAATTATGACAAAGTACTTTGGAGGCAGGTCAGATTACGTGTGTCGCGTTTACTTAAGGTATAACAAGAGTTGTTTGCGATCAAAACAACGGAATAAACATTAATTAATATCGCAACCTCATGTATCTCACGTTCCTCTGATTTATTCGTGTAATAATCATAATGTACAACAATAACTTCTTTATCCTTTACCAAAAAAAAGGAGATTTTATAAGTGATATAATGTAAACGATAACATTATAACAAGAGATTGGAAATATTATTAATATATAATTATTATTATTATCAATATTATATTATTCCTCATAATGTGTTTAACAACAATATGATCATTAATATGGTTATTAGCGATAATAATTGATTGATATTTATGATAAAATTATTAAAGAATATCGCTTTTCTCCTGGTATTTTGATTCCTTGCATTTCGCAGCTGTGCTTCGTTAAATTTTAATTTTCGCGAGCGACCTCCTTTCGAAAATTCGATTTTGTTGTTTCGGCGAACGAATATCGACTGCGTTTGTATGCTTGTTTATATCTCCGGGGATCGGGCGCGAGACGAAAGGAAGGACCGAGAGTAACGAGAGCGTAGGATGAAATTGGTATGCTGATTGCATAGCGAGCGAAATATCAAATCGATCGATAACCAATTCATCGAATGAGCCGTATCGAGAGAGAGAGAGCCGCGTTACGAAACTTTCGCTCATGATACATGTCCCGGAAAATGGATTTTGCAAATTTTCCAAATTCGAAACGACATTTTTCCGGTTAAAAGTTCGTTAACGTACATTTTCTCATTTTTTTTTTTTTTAGAAAAAAATGCGAAAATTTACGTTAACGAAAAAATAATGAAAATATTATTAAATAAATGTAATTAAATAATATAATATAATAAATATTATTAAATAAATTTGTTATTTATTAAATAATAAAAATATTATTTTATATTTATATAATACTTATAATAATCGATAACGCAAGGCAAATTCTGCAAAAATATTATTAAAATTTCTCAAATTCAAAAACGGCATTTTTCCGGTTAAAAGTTCGTTAACGTACATTTTCTCATTTTTTTTTTTTAGAAAAAATTCGAAAATTTACGTTAACGAAAAAATAATAAAAATATTATTAAATAAATGTAATTAAATAATATAATATAATAAATATTATTAAATAAATTTGTTATTTATTAAATAATAAAAATATTATTTTATATTTATATAATACTTATAATAATCGATAACGCAAGGCAAATTCTCCAAAAATATTATTCAAATTTCTCAAATTCAAAAACGACATTTTTCCGGTTAAAAGTTCGTTAACATACACTTTCCCATTTTTTTTTTAAATGCGAAAATTTACGTTAACGAAAAAATAATAAAAATATTATTAAATAAATGTAATTAAATAATATAATATAATAAATATTATTAAATAAATTTATTATTTATTAAATAATAAAAATATTATTTTATATTTATATAATACTTATAATAATCGATAACGCAAGGCAAATTCTTCAAAAATATTATTCAAATTTCCCAAATTCAGAAACGGCATTTTTCTGGTTAAAGGTTCGTTAACGTACATTTTCCCATTTTTTTTTTTTTTAGAAAAAATGCGAAAATTTACGTTAACGAAAAAATAATAAAAATATTATTAAACAAATGTAATTAAATAATATAATATAATAAATATTATTAAATAAATTTATTATTTATTAAATAATAAAAATATTATAAATAAAAATATTATTTTATATTTATATAATACTTATAATAATCGATAAATTCTTCAAAAATATTATTAAATAATAAATATAATAATAAAAAAATATAATAAAATAATATAATAAAATATAATAAAATAATATAATATAATAAATATTATTAAATAAATATTCGTTCTGCGAATCAGATTTTATCGGCTGGCAATATATGTCACTTTCGCGTGATTCGCGGCTGTGAAGAAACGAGAGAGGGGCTTAAAAAAATGAAATATGTAGGAGCGGATTAAAATGTCTACGGAATATTCTGAATACCGTGAAAATGCGCGTTACGTGTCTGAAAAGAGCGAAATCACTCGAAATGGAGAATGATGTACGATGCAGAAGATGGCATGACAATGCTAAACAATACACTGAATCATATCGCTATTATGTGCTGGCCGATGAAAGACCGGTAATAAGCGATAATGCGAGCGCCGACAATATGTGAACGAGATAGCTAACAACTGAGCGAAATAAAGGCGTTGTTTGACGAGCGTCAGATGAAAATGAGAAGGAAACCGGAACGTGTAGAACAATCGATCGACCGCGTTTTATCGAACGAGCAAACACCTTTAATATTGTAGGAACTTACGCACTAAAAAAGATATAGCGAGATGCCATAAAGGAGGACGATAATGAATTGTTCTTGAATATTATTTTGACTTTTTTTTATTATTCGAACTGTAATATATTCGAACAAAATTTAAATCGCTAAGAAAAATAATGAAAATATTATTAAATAAATATAATTAAATAATATAATATAATAAATATTATTAAATAAATTTATTATTTATTAAATAATAAAAATACTATAAATAAAAATATTATTTTATATTTATATAATACTTATAATAATCGATAACGCAAGGCAAATTCTTCAAAAATATTATTAAATAATAAATATAATAAAAAAATATAATAAATAAAATAAATAATAAAAATATAATAAATAAAATAATATAATAAAATATAATAAAATAATGTAATATAATAAATATTATTAAATAAATATTATTAAATAATAAAAATATTATTTTATATTTATATAATACTTATAATAATCGATAATGCAAGGTAAATTCTTCTTGTAAAATTTCTTATAAAATAAAGTGTTAAAAAATATAAAATTTTTTATAAAATAAAAACTTATAAAAATCGATAACTCGAGGCAAATTCTTCTTACAAAATTCTTCATATAAAATTTCAGTGATATCATTTTGGCGATACCAATTCGATATTTTCTCAGACATTACAATTATTAAAACTGACCTCTCAATCTGATTACAATTCCTAACAGAATCAATTTCAAAGTCTTCATTATCTGGATGAGAAGTTTGTTTCGATCGATTTGAAAAAAAAAAATTGAAACAAAGATAACGAGTTGAAATCTCGAAGAAAAGTGGAAGTCGCTCGTTTTGTTCTCGTACGCGACTGATCGACATTATCGCGGATGATCGAATTTATTCCCGCCCCTCCTGTTGTGCCGTGGATGGGCGATGCATCGGTATGTATGGTACGGTAGGAAAAGTTGGAACAAACAAAAGTATCAAACAAACCGACTTTGGAAAGAGAAAGAAAAAGAGATAAACGGGCCGTTGCGATAACGGTAAATCGAAGCTTACTTGAGTTATCGAATTCTAGAAAGAGTAAAAAGAATGTTTTCATCCATATCTGGAGATATAAAAAGTCTCTTTTTTTTTCTGAAGACAAAAAAAGAAGCTGAATCTAATTATAAACTATATTTTTATATTTTTATATTTTTACATTTTTTTTCTCCGCTATTTTATTATACAGGGTGAGCCATTTTAATTAACGCACGCATGTCGGAAAGCATTTTAGAGAAAAATGTTTCAGACAAAAATTTTATGGTTTCGAGGAGGCCATAAGATGGTATCATTGGTTTGACCTTGAAGAGTCATTTGAAGATCACGTGAAGGCCACCTCAATTTCTTTAAATGGCACCTCCTATTTTTTATTACATATTCTTGTAGCTGGCCTCAAGAGCTTTCCAAAACACTATAATTAAATGTTTTTCCGTTAAATACTTTTCGAGTTATAAGGCTTGAAATAATATCTTAATTTTACATAAATGATAAAATATCTAGTAAAATATTCATTTTTCGATTATCTTACCTTAATACTTTTATGTACAAAATAATGAGAGGAATCAATTGGTGTAAAGAAAATATACAGTTGTTTCTAAGAAAAAATATGGAATTGTTAATTGCAAATTACATATTTCTAGATATTTTATCATTTATGTAAAATTAAGATATTATTTCAAGCCTTATAACTCAAAAAGTACTTAACGGAAAAACATTTAATTATAGTGTTTTGGAAAGCCCTCGAGGTCAGCTACAAGAATATGTAATAAAAAATAAGGGGTGCAATTTAAAAAAATTGAGATGGCCTTCACGTGACCTTCAAATGACTCTTGAGTGTCAAACCAATGATATCATCTTATGGCCCCCTCGAAACCATAAAACTTTTGTCTGAAACATTTTTCTCTAAAATGTTTCAGACAAAAATTTGTTTCCGAAATAATTACGTGCGTAAATTAAAATGGCTCACCCTGTATATATTATTACATTTTTATATATTATTCAAATTTGAGATATATGAAAAGCAAATTTTAATTCAAGAAAAAAATTTACATATTTCGGAAAATCTTTATTTTGAAATGACATTATCTGATATGTTATTTTAGGGCGAAACTTCTTTTAAAACAAACATATAAATGCTATTTTATCTAAGATATACATTAAAGTTTTGAAAATTCACATAATTCATCTAGAATTCATGCTAAATCGTATCTTCGGGAGACGAAATTAATGGGAAAATTTCTCGGAAAGTGGAATAAAAATATGGATTGAGCAATTTATGAGAGCCGCTCGTTAACCATTCGCAAAAAAAACTGATTGGTAATAATTATCAAATATATTTAATTATGAATTTTAATTGAATATTTGATAAATATTACTATATTTGATAATAATTACTAAATCTTCAATTGGTCTAATTGCAAACAAATTTTGTTTGCAATTGAATCAATTAAACAATTTAGTAATAATTATTAAATATTTAATACTTATCATAAAATCTTTGATGATTGTTATTAGATATGTATTAAATTATTGTAAATATTACTAAATCATTCAATTTAAGATTATTAGATATTTGATAACTATTATTAAATGATTTAGGTCAACATGTTTGATAAAATAATTGGTAATTAACAAATTTTGGTAAGATAATCGTTTCGCGCAAGCACGCAAGGATATGTTAGTTTGTTTGTTCGTGAAATGCGCTATCTTTCTCGTATTTAAGTTTAGTTATGAGAATTATATAAAGTTTGCAAAGAGTAACAAACAGAGATTAAAAATAAAGATTAAAAATATATTGTTCAATTTAATTTCTGATTTCTCAATACAAAAGTTTCAGATATTAAATTGATTTTATAAGTCGGATAAGTAAATGTCCGGCAAATAAACAAAAATAATCCGTTCATTACATATTTAAAATGTAAAGTGCAATATGCAAGTATAAATTATAAATAAAAAAATAATAAAACAAATTTGATTTTAATTTTGACAATTTTAATTTTAATTTTTTAATTTCTCGTTATCATGATTTAGTTATAATTACCAAATCTGATAATACTTATTAAATATATTATTTTCTGCTACCAAAATTTGATTACAGTTATTAAAGTTTTGTTAAACGAATCAAATTTGTAATTGAATGAATTAAATTTAAATAGTCTAAACTAAATATTTTATTTACTCAATTAATTTTTTTTGTAATTGTTACCACACATTTAATTAGCACTATTTGCCCAAATCATTTAGTAATTGTTATTAAATTCTAGTGTTTACTACTAAATTCTTTTTTCAAAGCATAAAAGTGATACGCGAAGAAATATCGAGAGAAGAATTCGAGCTTCTTTTCATATTATTCTCCGTCATCCGATCAATAAACCAATGTCTACTTTTTTTGCATTCGTCAAATAGAGAGATGAATCTCAAATTAGAAACCTCGCACCGTCGCATGTTGACGCATCGGATCATGAAAGTTCGATGCTAGGAATTTCCAATACGTGTCATCTGTTTCGATTAAGTTGCAATAATAAATTTTTGCAGTATTTTGTTCTACGTTTTTAAAGTTTAACTAAAATAACAGACAGTATTAAAAAATAAATATATATTAAATCCGACGAAATATGATTTAAATAATTACATTGAATCATTAATATTTAAGAAATAATTTAACTTGAATATCCGTATCTCTAGACTTGTTATTAACTATAACATTAGTATGCATGGGAGTTTAATTTTACGCTTTAATGCATACTTTAATGTACAAGTTTACACATTCCATTAAATGCAAATGGCACCACGAGAGAGAACTGCATTCATTTTATGTGTATTGTGCAAGATAAAAATTAATCTAATATTAAAGATTTAATCATGATTACAACAACAAAGTTGAAACTTAAAGGAATAACGTCTAACGTTTAATTAAATAAATATTGCGATAATAATTCGTGCAAAACTGTTGTTTCATTCGCAGGAGATCAGACAACCGATCGCATCGTCGATTTGTTTCACTTGCACAGCGTTCGGTATAGTTTATTATTGCACTGTAACAAAGCAATGGGTCAAGGTTCGCTCTCGGTATTTAAGTATACAATATATATGATACTAGAGTACATTTTCTGCGTCTCGATTCGTGATAACTGACGACGTAAAACGCGTCGTAAACCAGCCAAAAACTATCATAAACATTATATGAAAGGAGACGTTGATATTGTGAGAGTTTGCGACTTTATTAGAGAGAGGTTTTTTTACATTGGACAATGTGTGAGTGTAAGAATTGTAGAATGAAATAAAATAAATTATAAATTATAATTATATATAATAAATTATACAATTCTTTGATCATTTCTCCGGATGGTTTTTTTTTTACGGAACAAAATATGCATAATATCGTAATTTATATTTTTCTCTTTGTTATTTTCCATACAAATCACACAAAAGCATTGTTGCAGAATTGTGAATGGAATTTTTCTGTGACTTTATTTGCGAGGTTTTTTCCGTCAATATTTAAATAAGCAAGGTATTTTTTTCTCTCAATATTTATATAAGAAAAAATAGACTTCTATTTAATCTATTGAATTATTAATGATTGAAATTATTAATTATTAATTGTTGAATTAAAAATAAGATAAATTTTGAGTGGATTTTACATAATCTTTACTATTACATAATTTTATATAATTACTAGGAGTAGTAGATTTTAGTATAATATTTTAATAGTAGATTTTAATATAATTATTATAAATATGAAAATTATTTGCAAGGTTTTTACCTCTTAATATTTAAATAAGCAAGGTATTTTTTCTCTCAATATTTTTATAAGAAAAAATAGACTTTCATTTAATCTATTAAATTATTAATGATTGAAATTGTTAATTATTAATTGTTGAATTAAAAATAAGATAAATATTTTGAGTGGATTTTACATAATCTTTACTATTACATAATTTTATATAATTCCTAGGAGTAGTAGATTTTAGTATAATATTTTAATAGTAGATTTTAATATAATTACTATAAATATGAAGATTATTTGCAAGGTTTTTCCCCTCAATATTTAAATAAGCAAGATATTTTTTCTCTCAATATTTTTATAAGAAAAAATAGACTTTCATTTAATTTATTGAATTATTAATAATTGAAATTATTAATTGTTGAATTAAAAATAAGATAATTATTTTGAGTGGATTTTACATGATTTTTACTATTATATAATTTTTTTCATAGAATTACTAGGAGTAGTAGATTTTAGTATAATATTTTAATAGTAGATTTTAATATAATTACTATAAATATGAAGATTATTTGCAAGGTTTTTTCCCTCAATATTTAAATAAGCAAGATATTTTTTCTCTCAATATTTATATAAGAAAAAATAGACTTCCATTTAATTTATTGAATTATTAATAATTGAAATTATTAATTGTTGAATTAAAAATAAGATAAATATTTTGAGTGGATTTTACATGATCTTTACTATTATATAATTTTTTTCATAGAATTACTAGGAGTAGTAGATTTTAGTATAATATTTTAATAGTAGATTTTAATATAATTATTATAAATATGAAGATTATTTGCAAGATTTTTTCCCCTCAATATTTAAATAAGCAAGGTATTTTTTCTCTCAATATTTATATAAGAAAAAATAGACTTCCATTTAATCTATTGAATTATTAATGATTGAAATTATTAATTGTTGAATTAAAAATGAGATAAATATTTTGAGTGGATTTTACATAATCTTTACTATTACATAATTTTATATAATTCTAGGAGTAATAGATTTTAGTATAATATTTTAATAGTAGATTTTAATATAAATACTATAAATATGAAGATTATTTGCAAGGTTATTTTCCCTCAATATTTAAATAAGCAAGGTATTTTTTTCTCTCAATATTTATATAAGAAAAAATAGACTTTCATTTAATCTATTGAATTATTAATGATTGAAATTATTAATTATTAATTGTTAAATTAAGAATAAGATAAATATTTTGAGTGGATTTTACATAATCCTTACTATTACATAATTTTATATAATTACTAAGAGTAGTAGATTTTAGTATAATATTTTCATAATAGATTTTAATATAATTACTATAAATATGAAGATTATTTGCAAGATTTTTTCCCCTCAATATTTAAATAAGCAAGGTATTTTTTCTCTCAATATTTATATAAAAAAAATAGACTTTCATTTAATTTATTGAATTATTAATAATTGAAATTATTAATTGTTGAATTAAAAATAAGATAATTATTTTGAGTGGATTTTACATGATCTTTACTATTATATAATTTTTTTTACATAATTACTAGAAGTAGTAGATTTTATAGTAGATTTTAATATAATTACTATAAATATGAAGATTATTTCGGGACCATTCTATATGGACACGTTCACATACGTGTCACGTACAACATGTTGCAAATTTAATGCAACGAATTTTCGGTGGAGGACACATTCCGACAGAGATATAAACGAGATTCTCGACTTGGCGCGCGTTAAACGTTAATTGCCATTACGTACCGTGTTGCTAATTGCGACGTTACCACAACACAACACGACGTGAATAGGAGGTCACGTCGCGATCTAAAGCTTCAAATATTCGAGACAACGTTCTTGTGGGATTGATTCAGGTCCAGAAGGTTCGAGCGAGTTATTGTTCATCGTACGATTGCATTTGCGACGATATCGAAGCAATTAAAAGCCATTAAAGTCGCGGAAACGCGGCCAGTCGCAAAATTCGTACAACACAGATATCCAATAAATACGTTTTTGCTCTGGATAGATTTAATATTTTATATTTAATACTTGAAGAAAATTGAAAAAAGGCTGCGTACACCGAGTAAAAAAAATCATATAACAACCTCGAATAAAATTAAATCGATTTTCAAGCTTATCGGAAAATCGAATATCGCACGTGGGAAGGCAGGTTTCGTTTAATTAGGTTATAAGATCGACCTTATAACGTGGGAAACCGTCCTGGTGAACGAGAAAAATAATAAACCATGATCGATTTCGCTGCGAAATACTTTTTGCAAAGTTATTAATAATTCTAACCGTGTAAACTGCAGCGAATCCATCGAGATTTCGAGCTGAACCGCAGTCTGAGATTGCCTATGGTAGCGATGTTGACGTATCATTGCGGCGTAGGAAGCATGTTGGGTATGCAAACAGGATCAAGACGCACTTTGGATCGGATGCTATGGTGGTCGGATATGGCAGGAGGACATTGATGGTTTCCCACATCCCTTTCGCCATTATCCCCTCTGGCCTCTACCGCCTATATTACGTTTACCCATTTCATCCATCGCGTCTTGTTGCCGCGAAATGAACGGTGAATCCGAAGCACGCGTCTCCCGATAATCGAATTTCCAAGCGAATTAACGAGGCGTATCAAACGTGTACCGTTGTTGGCGCAATCTTAGATTTGGAAAATATCACGTCCGCGACTTTTCCGAAAAATCCCGACTTTAATTTTAACCGCTCCGGAAGCTTTAAAGTTGAATAATACGTTCACATTATTAAGTAGGCGAATCATCTTCTGTCGAGCAGTCTTTGTACAGGGTGACCCATTTTAATGTACCAAATATTTCTTTTCCTACGGCTTTGACAAGAAAATGTTTCGGACAAAAGTTGTATGGTTTCGAGGGGGCCATGAGATGGTACCATTGATTTGATCTTGAAGAGTCATTTGAAGGTCACGTGAAGGTCACTTCAATTTTTTTAAATGGAATACCCTATATATTTTTGCACATTCTTATAGCTCATCCCGAGAAATTTCCAAAACACTATAATTAAATGTTTTTCCGTTAAGTACTTTTCGAGTTATAAGGCTTGAAATAATATCTTAATTTTACATAAATGATAAAATATCTAGAAATATGTAATTTGCAATTAACAATTCCATATTTTTTTTTAGAAATATGTGTTTTTTTTATACCAATTGATTCCTCTCATTATTTTGTATATAAAAGTATTAAGAAAGGATATTAAGAGAGGAAAAATGAATATTTTACTAGATATTTTACGGTTTATGTAAAATTAAGAAATGATTTCAAGCCTCATAACTCGGAAAGTACTTTGCATAAAAGCTACAAAACATTGATACAAGGCTAATGTCATTATGAGGTGATAGCTTTAGACGCCATGTTGATCTAAGAAGTCGATAAATAAATATATAATTTTATACTTTTTTCTCTTTCTCAGTATATAATCGACTTTTTCGTGTCGGTTTGTATCTATACTTCAACCGTACACTGTAAAAAAAGTATGTAAAATTATACATATAATCAGTGTAATTACGCTATTTCTAACGGAAATATATAAATTCATGTACTTTTACAAAAATTAATTTCTTTACTCTTTATTGTGTAAATATTTATTTATATTTGATGAGAAATTACAAGGTTAAAAGTGTAATTTTTGGATTTTATGTAAATGTACAATTTTTTGTAACATTTATATAAAATTTAAAAATTACACTTAATAAACGAATGTTTACACAATAAAGAGTAAAATAACTAATTTTTGTACAAAAGTACATGGATTTATATATTTTCGTTGAAAATAGCGTAATTTTTACACTAATTACGTATGTAATTTTTAATTAAATTTAATATGTGAAATTGTATAATATAAATACAAAATGTATTGTTACATAAACATTTCTAGAAATCTACTTCTAACATGTAAATTTATTAGTACAAGATGCTTACATACCATTTAAGATAATAATTTTATCTATAAAATGTAAATTTACTAATGTATATAAATATACACCTTTAATAATTGATCTCAATATTAATAGTTGTAAATTTACACAAAAATTGTTTACAGTGTAGAGAAGGATTTTTCATTTTCTATGTAGGCAATGAAAAATAGCATGCCCAAAAATTAGTGTTTTGTCGATAAAATAGATAGATGGAGGAATCGCTTTAAGAAGGTTTAAATACAGGGTGACCCATTTTAATGTACCACCCCAAATATCTCTTTTCCTACGGCTTTGACAAGAAAATGTTTCAGACAAAAGTTAACACAACAGCACATCCAATAGCGGAATAAAAACTGTACAATAAAAACTTGAGGAATGAACTGTGAAAATTAAGTTTAGTAGTCTAATTAATAAATATGCCCAAAAATTTGAGATACAGGAGATGAGAATTAAATGAGGGCGCTTTAATCCTGTAAGAATTCGCCGTTCGATGAGGGATTAACGATTTTACTTTTCCGAAGGATTTTAAGTCGGAAGTGTAAAATTGACGAAAATATAAAATCCTGATTTTTCGCGGACTTTCGGTGGCTTTATCATTGAAACTTTGGCTGCTATCAAATATTTGTCGCAATACTTGAGCTTGATATCCCGAGATATAGTGGAACGTAACGCTCCGAGGCTTTATGCGAATGTTGTACAACGACAGAATGAAAATCCCTCGAGCGAAAGGTAAACGTGCATCGAGTTTCGAGGAACATATCTGCTTTCTTGTCTGCCTGCGGTCAAGTTTGCGTCCAGCCGGAAGTTCCGCCGATGCAAGCGTCGAATAATGTGCTGAGAAAGCGACTCTCCCCCGGCCGTTTGCTGAATAGAGCGACGTTTCCTCAAGGGATCACGAAAACGTGAACGAAGCTTAATATTTTGTGCGCTTCTTTCAAATTTTTTACGAACCCTTGTTCTACAAAATAATAGGAAATAACGAATCATGTAAATTAATTACGCAAATTAATAATTATGGCTGTATAGTTCACCTCGAAAGGGGTACATGTACGAATTAAGGAAGAGAAAGAGAGAGAAAAGTGCATTTTATTCGCGGTCTCGAGGCTCATCGATGTGACAAAGGGTGACAAAGGGCTCGGGGATTATTCCACGTCGCCACAGGACGCATATTAACTCGATCTTTTTCATTCTGTTCGTCTCCTCTGCATATCAGAGGAAAAAGGTGACGGCTGATCGTCGGGGCATAACGCTTTCTAAGACGGTGAGTACGTCAGCCCCACTCTTCTCTCTCTCTCAAAGCAACCGCAGTCGTCGCTATTTCCGCACCGGGACGACAATTTGCATGAGATTTGCATGAAATCCTTCCGCGACCTTCACCCTTTTCGGCATCTTTAATGGCCGGCGTACAATGAAATATGAATAAAAGTATCGCGCGATGAATAAAACGAGGCGACGAGCACTCCGAAAGCAATCCGTGTGATTGATTCTGATTTCGCGAAGATTTGAAGCTAAAGCAAAATTTATATTAACATTTATTTAAAAAATTAAATTAATTTAAAATTTATTTAAAAATTAAATTAATTTAAAATTTATTTAAAAAATTAAATTAATCTAAAATTTATTTAAAAAATTAAATTAATTAAAAATTTATTTAGAAAATTAAATTAATTAAAAATGTATTTAAAAAATTAAATTAAATTAATTTATTTAAAAAATTAAATTAATTTAAAATTTATTTAAAAGATTAAATTAATTTAAAATTTATTTAAAAATTAAATTAAATTAATTTATTTAAAAAATTAAATTAATCTAAAATTTATTTAAAAAATTAAATTAATTAAAAATTTATTTAAAATAATTAAATTAAATTAATTTATTTAAAATTTCAAATAGTAGCCCGTTATAAAAAAAATTCCTATTCCATAGAAAGAATGAAACATAATATTTATTATCCATAAAAACGAATATAAAAGTCGATATAATTGATGCTTTTGTGTTTCGGCCGCCTTCAATTCACGTTTATTGATTTTGTAGCTTGCGTCTACTATAAAATTATACCCCGTGTTAGGCTATAAATGTAAGTCACAAGTGCATTGGGTCATGTACAAGGCATCGCGAGGGAGGAAACGCAAATACTTTGTCACTAAAACCGAGATGTAATTCTAGATGAAAAATGTCGTGTATCGATTATTGGTAGCGCCAATGTATCCGATAACATTGCGCCCTGCGTTCACATAAGTTTTCATGAAAGAAAGCTTCGGAAAATAAAATACGACACCCTATACATTGCGCCAACCATATATCGAGCTATCGCCTTTACGAATTACTCGACGAGTTTTATGGGGGAGAATATGTATGTAGCTACAAACAAAGAGGACTGGCCGCGCAAATATTGCTTTGAGAACTCGTACAAATATTGCGGAGTAAATTCTCCTCGATATTACAAGAGATCGAGAGGCGACGTCCTTATAATGGCTTCCAACCCGGGAAAATCCACTTTATATCGACTTTTAATCGAAACAATTAAGGGGAGAGCTTCGTCCTAAGTTGTTCGACTCTCGACGAGACACGTCGTTTGATCCTTTCAACGCCGCAGCAATTTCGCGAGGCAAATAATTTCGGGATTTATGCGAAAGTATGAACGTAACTGGGAAAGACGCACTGCATTTATTGCTCTATTGTTGAGATAAACAGGGGACAAAAGGTTGTGGAATTGTATATTGTATATTTCTACAGGAAATATATTATTTGCATAACTTGGATTACGTATAATTTACGAGAAATGAGAATTTACATATCGTGTTAAACATTTTTTAATTTATTATTTAATTTATATAAAATTATTTAATTTATATAAATTTTTTATTATTTTTATAAATATTAAAAAATTTATATAAATTAAATAATAAATTTATATAAATAATATAAATAAATTATATAAAAAAATATTATATAAAAAAAATATATATCTAATAAATAAATAAATAATATATAAATAAATAATATATAAAAAGTATATAGCTAATAAATAAATAATATATAAAAAAATTATTAGAATAAGGGAATTATTAAAGAAATAAGGGGTTAAATGCGTTGTCTTTATTTTTTATTGTGACAAGAGTTTCAATAATTTTTTTTTTGTTTCTTTCAGAGTGACAAGCGCAACAAGCAAGAATAATGCACTATTGACACATCGTGTGTATTTGGCCGATTAGGTATCGATTTAGCAAAGTATCATAATACGATATTCGCGCTGTCTAAAGAAAGCCCCGAGTTGGCCGAGCGGACTTTTATTCTTTCTTCCACCGATCAGTTTCACCAGACTCATATACAGAAAATGTTCTCGATTTGATTTCTTTTATATAATATAGACTTTACAGTCGGGTTTCAGGCGAAATTCTCGTTTTGAGTGCTTTCGATAAAATAGAAAAACGCATTAGCCCCTTATTTTTAATAATTCTCTTATTCTAATAATTTTTTTATATATTATTTATCTATTAGATATATACTTTTTATATATTATTTATTTATATAATTTATATTATTATATAAATAATATAAATAAATTTATTTATATTATTTATATTATTTATATTATTTATTTATTTCTATAATAATTTTTATAAAAATTTAAATATAATTTTTTTATATAATATAAATATTATATAAAATATAAATAAATTTATTTATATTATTTATATTATTTATATAATTTATTTATATATTATTTTATTTATATATAATTTATTTATTTATATAATTTATTTATATATTATTTATTTATTTCTATAATAATTTTTATACAAATTTAAATATAATTTTTATTCATATTTAAATATAATTCAAATATAATCTTTTTAAAATAAAAATATAAAATAAAAATATAAAGTGGTAAAATAAAAATATAATCTTTTTAACAAAAGTATTTAAAAAAAATACATCCAACAGAAACTATATTTTAAAAATGCGCACAATATATAATTTTAAAGCTGTTTTTTAACACGTCAAATTTACAACTGAGAAGTCACTAATAATAAATACTGGTCGTCTTAAAAATATCGTCCACACGAATTATCGCGAGTTATTTGCCAGCCACGTGGACGTCTCTCTTAGCCATTGAGCCGGGGGGGATGAATTTAATACGCGACGACGACATTGATCGCAAAATCGATAAAAATAAGAGCTCGCCGAGACGGCAACGAGCAACTGACAGGGGCCAATGGCGAGCTTTATTACGTTATGCGTGCTCATTAAAGCATGAATAGCATCGCTAATAGGCACGCGTCGATTATTGCTCCGGTATTTCGTTCAACAGCATCAATGGGCGAAATTGGCTCACCGATTTCGGATTTCTCCTCTCACGATCACTTCGCTGGTTCACTCCACAGGTGAAGCCGTCTGATTAATCGTTTCCGTGTTACACGCGTTTAAAACACTTGGACGAGTTTCAACTTCCCGTCGGAAAACGGCAAATTAATTGCAATTGCGTGATAGTTAAGCATCCCGTGCTCGGACCGTTCGGAATCATTCGTGCAACTACTCCAGAAACCGGAAATGACAGTGAGATTGTATGCTTGTATATATGTAATGTATTAAAAAATATAAGCTTTAAAATTATATATTGTGCGCATTTTTTAAATATAGTTTTTGTTGGATGTATTTTTTTTAAATACTTTTGTAAAAGGATTAAATATATATTTATTTTTATAAAAAATTTAAATATAATGTTTATTCATATTTAAATATACAGTAATTTAAATATGATTATATTTAAATTACTGTATATTTAAATATGAATAAACATTATATTTAAATTTTTTATAAAAATTATTATAGAAATAAATAAATAATATAAAAAAATTATATAAATAATATAAATAAATTAATATATTGTGCGCATTTTTAAAATATAGTTTTTGTTGAATGTATTTTTTATAAATACTTTTTGTTAAAAGGATTATATTATATAAATATACAATAATTTAAATATGATTGTATTTAAATTATTATATATTTAAATATGAATAAAAATTATATTTAAATTTTTATAAAAATTATTATAGAAATAAATAAATAGCATAAATAAATTATATAAATAATATCAATAAATTAATATATTGTGCGCATTTTTAAAATATAGTTTTTGTTGGATGTATTTTTTTTTAATACTTTTGTTAAAAGGATTATATTATATAAATATACAATAATTTAAATATGATTATATTTAAATTATTGTATATTTAAATATGAATAAAAATTATATTTAAATTTTTATAAAAATTATTATAGAAATAAATAAATAATATGAATAAATTATATAAATAATATAAATAATATAAATAAATTAATATATTGTGCGCATTTTTAAAATATAGTTTTTGTTGGATGTATTTTTTTAAATACTTTTGTTAAAAGGATTATATTATATAAATATACAATAATTTAAATATAATCATATTTAAATTATTGTATATTTAAATATGAATAAAAATTATATTTAAATTTTTATAAAAATTATTATAGAAATAAATAAATAATATAAATAAATTATATAAATAATATAAATAATATAAATAAATTAATATATTGTGCGCATTTTTAAAATATAGTTTTTGTTGGATGTATTTTTTTAAAATACTTTTGTTAAAAGGGTTATATTTGTTAAAAGAATTATATTATATAAATATACAATAATTTAAATATGATTATATTTAAATTATTGTATATTTAAATATGAATAAAAATTATATTTAAATTTTTATAAAAATTATTATAGAAATAAATAAATAACATAAATAAATTATATAAATAATATAAATAAATTAACGCACGAGGGAAATTATTCTGAGATAATCCCATTTTTAGCTCCACCTCGCATGCCGCGTAACTTGAGGACTTTATTTCCTCTCTGCCTCTTAATGTTCTATCATTTTTGCGCACACACTCTGATAATTTTAAATCTGGAAAAAAATTATAAGAAAATTTCGCGCGTTGCAGACGACGGAGATTAAAGGAAGCTGTTTTAAATTAAGAGGAAAGCATGACGTTTTTCGTCGCTACTTAATCAGAGCGATTTACTAAATTCGGTTTACTAAATTTCGCGATTCTGTCGTCGTCGTTTTCTGGACGATTGTAAATAAAAAACGGGTGGAAATCCGCTTAAAAACGGTAAAAAAACGCGAGTGAGATTTCATAAAATTAAAATTAACTCGAGCTCTTTTTTTATATCTATTACGTGTAAAAGTATTAATATTATATTATCATTTTCGTGCATGCGTCATGAAATTGTACGTGTAACGAAAGACAATTTCAACATTTGTGCGTGTGTTTGTCGAGATATTTTTTTTTTTATACGAGACAACGATGTACGGAACAACATGTATGGAATTACAGTAGAATTACGAAGTTACATAGACATTTGCAACACACGTAGAGTGAAACTAAAGTGTACACGCGCTTTAGTTAAACCTTTCTTGCATGCTTACGTCAAAGCCGCGCATTATGCATGCACGTTTTAACTAATCCGATGTTCTTGGCGGATAACGAGAGACATAATTTGTTTTCCCGGACTTTATCAATCGTGCATACACGAATAGCCACCCCGAGTTATTTGGGTCCTTTTAAAACGGTTTCTTGATATATCAATCGATCGACTGCTCGACCGCAATCTAAATCTTTTTTACTTTTACGTAAACAAGCGAAAAAAGTCGGTGACACAAATAACAGAAAATTAACATGACACATTTTTCTTAATTTCTCGAATAATTTTTTTATAGACTGATTCTACTTTACGTATTGTTTTCATATTTCTCTCTTTATATATTAATATTTTACATATTTTTATACATTAATATAATCATTATTCATCTTTCTAGCTTTATTTTTATTTACTTATTTATTTTTATTATCAATTATCAACTTAATTGAGTTAATTAATTTTTCATTAAAATATATATAAAAAAATATATACAGGGTGAGCCATTTTAATTAACGCACGCAATTATTTCGGAAACAAAGCATTTTAGAGAAAAATGTTTCAGACAAAGTTTATGTACAAAATAATGAGAGGAATCAATTGGTGTAAAGAAAAAACATAGTTGTTTCGAAGAAGAAATATGTAATTATTAATTGCAAATTACATATTTCTTCTTCGAAACAACTATGTTTTTTCTTTACACCAATTGATTCCTCCCATTATTTTGTACATAAATATATTAAGGTAAGATAACCGAAAAATGAATATTGTACTAGATATTTTATGGTTTATGTAAAATTAAGATATTATTTCAAGCCTTATAACTCGAAAAGTACTTAATGAAAAAACATTTAATTATAGTGTTTTGAAAAGCTCTCGAGGTCAGCTACAAGAATATGTAATAAAAAGTAGGGAGTGCCATTTAAAAAAATTGAGGTGGCCTTCACGTGACCTTCAAATGACTCTTCAAGGTCAAACCAATGGTACCATCTTATGGCCCCCTCGAAACCATAAAACTTTTGTTGAAAACATTTTTCTCTAAAATGCTTTGTTTTCGAAATAATTGCGTGCGTTAATTAAAATGGCTCACCCTGTATAATAAATGTAAATAATATAAATATATAATATAATAAATATAATAAATATAATAATATAATAAATATAATAAATATAATAAATATAATAAATAATAAAATAAATATATTAAATAATATAATAAATATATATATATATATAAATATATAAGTATGAAAATATAATATAATAAATATATATATAAAAATATATATAAGTATGAAAATATAATAAATCGTAAAAATATATACATTTGCGATTTTACTTCCTCAGTTCGCCAGTCATTTTATGAAGGGTAAGAATATCACAACTTGTTATTGACACGTTTTAAATCAAGGAGAAAAAAAAGAAATGGGTACAAGGATTCTTATGGTCGTACCTATACTTTATCCATTCTTTGTTACGACAGCTCACATCTTGACGCCCGGATTAAGGTCTATATCTTTACTTGCGATCCGTCGTAAAACTCGTGTACCTCGAAGGAACTTCGCTGTTTTGCAGATCGTCCACGGCGCCATGGATGTTCTATCTGTCTCCCATGGAAGCTGATAACGTGTCAGACCTTGACCTTGACTGGCTGGCTTATGAATGAACATGAGTAACCTGCAGCCCCCTTTTACTCTCGTCTCGATTACCTCTCGCCTTGATGCTTCGATGGCTTAACGATAAACATGTTGCGAGACGCAATATGTCATTCACATTCGCGTCCTGCGATGGGGATGGAATATTTAGTATTGAAAAGCGATCGTCGGGCACTTTGATTATTCAACTTAAAAGGGCCTTGGGGTAGTCATTATTGTGGAAATTGCTCCCCTTATTTTCATTGATAAGTGTAATACAAATTGTGTGTTATATATATGTTATATATATTAAATATAATTTATTATTTACAAAAATGATTATTAAAAATTATTATTTATAAAATTTAACATTTATAAAAATATAATATATTTGTGACATTTTGTTATTACACAAGTTAATTATTATTGCTCGAATTAATTATCGTATCGCGCATTTAATATGTGAAAATGATAAGTGTAATATTAAAGTGTAATATAAATTGTGTGTTATATTAAATATAATTTATTATTTATAAAACTGATTATTAAAAATTATTATTTATAAAATTTATTATTTATAAAACTATAATTTATAAAAATATAATAATTACGCACATTTGTGACACATTTGTTATTACACAAGTTAATTATTATTGCTAGAATTAATTATCGTATCGCGCATCAAATGTGTGGAAATGAGAGAGACATGAATTTTTTTCACAAAGACAGTTCTGCGTTGCCTAAATATAAATGCATATTTCAGAGGGGATGGAATATTTAGTATTGAAAAGTGATCATCAGACACTTTGATTATTCAATTTAAAAGCCTTGGAATAGTTATCATTGTGGAAATTCCCCTTATTTTCATTGATAAGTGTAATATTAAAGTGTAATATAAATTGTGTGTTATATATATGTTATATATAATTTATTAAATATAATTTATTGTGTTATATATAATTTATTAAATATAATTTATTATTTATAAAAATGATTATTAAAAATTATTATTTATAAAATTTATCATTTATACAACTATAATTGATAAAAATATAACAATTACGCACATTTGTGACACATTTGTTATTACACAAGTTAATTATTATTGCTCGAATTAATTATCGTATCGCGCATCAAATTTGTGGAAATGAAAGAGACATGAATTTTTTTCACAAAGACAGTTCTGCGTTGCCTAAATATGAATGCATATTTCAGAGGGGATGGAATATTTAGTATTGAAAAGTGATTATCAGACACTTTGATTATTCAATTTAAAAGCCTTGGGATAGTTATTATTGTGGAAATTCCTCCCCTTATTTTCATTGATAAGTGTAATATTAAAGTGTAATATAAATTGTGTGTTATATATATGTTATATATAATTTATTAAATATAATTTATTGTGTTATATATAATTTATTAAATATAATTTATTATTTATAAAAATGATTATTAAAAATTATTATTTATAAAATTTATCATTTATAAAAATATAATTTATTAAAAATATAATAATTACGTACATTTGTAACATTTTGTTATTACACAAATTTATTATTATTGCTCGAATTATCGTATCGCTCATCTAATATGTGGAAATAAGTGTAATATTAAAGTGTAATATAAATTCTGTGTTATATAAGTGTGTTATAAAGTGTAATATAAATTATATGTTATATATATATATTAAATATAATTTATCATTTATAAAAATGATTATTAAATATTATTATTTATAAAATTTATCATTTATAAAATATAATTTATATATATATTTACTATAATTTATAAAAATATAATAATTACCCACATTTGTGACACATTTGTTATTACACAAGTTAATTATTATTGCTCGAATTAATTATCGTATCGCGCATCAAATATATAAAAATGAAAGAAACATGAATTTTTTTCACAAAGACAGTTCTGCGTTGCCTAAATATGAATGCATATTTCAGATGCGCACGGTGTCGAAGGCGAAACGCAATATCGCAGTATCGCAAGCATCTGTATAATCGCAATTGCGGCGCGTGGCATCGCGACCTTGACCGGCGTCGTCCTCGGATTCCGACGCGATTACGCGAGCTGCAGATGGTATTAGCTTCCCCCCTCATCCTTGCGGATGCGAAAACGCACAACGGGCGATCCTGAGCGAGCGTAGCAGGAACGCAGGGCAGGCGGAATCGATACGCAGCGTGATAGTCTACCTGTAGTAGTTATGAGAGCGCAATTGCGAGAGCACCGACGAGTTTGCCGAGCCGCGAACAACGTACGGTATGTGCATTGATCCATCCGGTAAATTAAGCTCTATTAATATCGCGAGCTGCTGCTCCCCTCGATAGAACGGAAGAATGTTATAGGTAAAACCGAATCGTGTACCATCGCGCGTTCTCGAGAAATCTCTCGATGTTGCCGGATAAATTCGTCGACAATTGCAAGAGTTGATGATATACTAACTTCTTCTTAGTCCTTTTGTTCGATTCCGAACGGCTGTACATTAGAGAGATGTTCTTGGCAAGATTTCTTTCGGTGATTTGCCATTGTAATTGGTTTGCCACTGAAAATTTAAACAATATTTATGATAGACTAATAAAGGTTGTCTAGTCTTTCTCTGTGTGTTGATGGAGTTGGTTGACGAAGTGATTTTCTCACGATTGAATAATTAACTAAATTGTATGTACAACTTCTTTTTTCATTCTATGTAACATTTTTGTTGTAATATTGGAAATAATTTTTTTTTTGTAGTTCACTCGAAAAGGACCAAAACCTATGGTCGAAACGTTGTGAATTTTTTTTTTTTTTTTTTTTTTTTTACCTCAATAAACTGCCAGTTTAGTCGATTTTAATTACGTTTTTTATTATAAATTTTGTTTGCGACACATCGATCTTGGTCACGCCTGGGCTTATGTCTGCGATTTCTTCGCCCCACATTTCTGCGTAAGGATATGTATGCGTTTTGTAAAAAAAATTATTTTGTAATTATCCGCCTTTGTTTTTTTATTGCATTTGTATCTATTTTAATAATTTTTTTATGTTTTGCGCTGATGATGGCCGAAACGTTCGAACCGCTAATGTCGTGACGAATTCTTTGTTTAATTTAATTTGTTTTGTCTAACATCTAACCTTTGCGAGACATATGTATAATAAATAAATAAACACTTAGATTTTGTTCGGTTACATCGGTTATTTCTGACTCGTATCTGCCTATCTCTTTGTTTATTAATTTTAAATTTTAACGAGTCTTGCTTATTATTATTTGTTTGCCATTGCCTTCTGAGAGAGGAGCGAGCGTATACAATTTTTCGGTTCAACAGGGAATCGAACCCAGGACCTTTGGTTTTGTAGACTAGTGCGCTGTCTACGCCACTATTCGATCTAATGAAACTAAGTAGAAAAACTTTTTTTTCTACTATCAACATTATGAAAATATGAGAGAAAGATCAGGGGTGTTTATGACAACTAATCGGATCTCTGATCGGATTGAGCAGTGATACTCAGCGATAGACTTTCTAAATTTCCCTAGACTAAGCCGGATCAATGATGTGTCTCTGGAGTGATCGAATTAGATTAATAGTCATCGAAAAAAATTGCGAAGCTGATCGAAAAAATTGTGAAAAACGTTATAAGAAATATAGAAGATTTATTATTCTTTTAATTAATATATCTTTATTTATCAAATATTAAGGATGTTTCTGGGATTGTATATACAATCCCAGCAAAAAGTAGCTGAAAATCAATATTGTCGAATATATCCACTTTTGGCGTATTTTGAGTATGAAAAATTGCGTGGAATATTTAAATTTGATCTTATGATTAGTTAAAGTGCAGAGATGTATTTTTTAATATTAATTGCGTTTTTATTAAAATATTCCGAATTTTGTTAATCGAAATGATTACTTTTGGCAGGGAATTTTGCCTTGTGACAGATACATGGCTAACTTCATTGAATTATATTTAATATCTTTTTAACCAGTTATTACTTGTATAATATTATTTGACCAAATATTTCCTCTGTATGTAAACTTTTGCAAATTTTCAACAAATTCTGAATATTATTTCCATGTGTTTTTGTCATTTGAATCGACATGGTTATACGTTTCCCATAAAAACACATGTTAATTCGATGCAAATTAAAATCCTTATAACTTGTGAACGCTTTAGTAAATCGTAAAAATTAAAAATTGTACTAAAGATTCTAAATATATGTAAGGACATTCTGTACAATTTTCATTAAATTCTCAATATTTTGAAAATAAATACAAAACATCCTTAATAAACAAATGTATTTTATTGGAATAAAATGTTTTCTATAAAATAAAAATAACTCTTAATCTCACTTTATCATGATAAAATTCCGAATTTTGTTAATCGAAATGTTAAATTACTTTTGGCAGAGAATTTCGCCTCGTGACAGATACATGGCTTCATTAAATTATATTTAATATCTTTTTACCAGTTATTACTTGTATAATATTATTTGACCAAATATTTCCTCTGTATCTAAACTTTTGCAAATTTTCAACAAATTCTGAATATTATTTCCATATGTTTTTGTCATTTGAATCGACGTGATTATACGTTTCCCATAAAAACACATGTTAATTCGGTGCAAATTAAAATCCTTATAACTTATGAACGCTTTAGTAAATCGTCAAAATTAAAAATTGTACTGAAGATTCTAAATATATGTAAGGACATTCTGTACAATTTTCATTAAATTCTCAATATTTTGAAAATAGAAAATAGACAAAACATCTTTAATAAACAAATATATTTTACTGGAATAAAATGTTTTCTATAAAATAAGAATAACTCTTAATCTCACTTTATCATGATAAAATTTAATTGTTATTGCTACGTACATACATTTTATTATTTGCAATATTATTTTGCAAATTAATATTGTTTATTATATTAATAATTAAAATAAAATGAGGTTAAGTTATTCTTATTTTATCCAAAACATCTTATTCCAATAAAATGCATTTATTTATTAATACAAATTTGATAAATAAAGATATATTATTGAAAAGAATAATAAAATACCTTCTATATATTCCTATAATATTTTTCATAATTTTTTCGATCAGCTCAATTTTCGCAATTTCTTTCAATGACTGTTAATCTAATTCGATTACTTCAGAGACACATCATTGATCCGGATTAGTCTAGAGAAATTTAGGAAGTCTATCGCTGAGTACCACTGCTCAGTCCGATCAGAGATCCGATTAGTTGTCGTAAACACCCCAGAATTTCGGAAAGATCGATGCGACATATTTTAACCGAATCTCGCCATTTTGATCTCGCGAAAGCGAGGGCTTGCGAATGTGTATATTTCGAATATTATAAACTCCCCACCTCCGGGATAAGATAAACTCGATTTTGCATAGCAAGAGCGAGAGGAGATCGCGAAGAAGAGAATCGCGATGCTGAAACGCGAATCCCCGTTTTATGCGAGTTTTAACTTTGCCGTCACCGATGTACACGACGGTCTGTTTAATACATCGTCATAACTCCGCACAATGTGAGGCAGCCGTTAATAGAAATTTCTGACAAAAGTTTTCCGAGGGGCGAACCCGCATTCTGCTAATCCCGACTCGCGCGAAACTTTTCTTCTCGCTCTCTTTTTCCCCTCCTCGCTCCCCTCGCCCTGTTTTGCGTAAGGGAAACTTGCCTCTTTCGCACCCTTTCTCTTTACACTCGGCTTGAATCGCGAATTGGATAATATCGGATTATTCGCGAATATTATCATGAATAGAGAACATATTTTATGAGGGATTTTCATTGGACACCGAAGGGAAAAAATTACTTTTCTACACTGAAAAAAGAATTTAGTAGTAAACACTAGAATTTAATAACAATTACTAAATGATTTGGGCAAATAGTGCTAATTAAATGTGTGGTAACAATTACAAAAAAAATTAATTGAGTAAATAAAATATTTAGTTTAGACTACTTAAATTTAATTCATTCAATTACAAATTTGATTCGTTTAACAAAACTTTAATAACTGTAATCAAATTTTGGTAGCAGAAAATAATATATTTAATAAGTGTTATCAGATATTTGGTAATTATAACTAAATCATGATAACGAGAAATTAAAAAATTAAAATTAAAATTATCAAAATTAAAATCAAATTTTTTTTATTATTTTTTTATTTATAATTTATACTTGCATATTGCACTTTACATTTTAAATATGTAATGAATGGATTATTTTTGTTTATTTGCCGGACATTTACTTATCCGACTTATAAAATCAATTTAATATCTGAAACTCTTGTATTGAGAAATCAGAAATTAAATTGAACAATATATTTTTAATCTTTATTTTTAATCTCTGTTTGTTACTCTTTGCAAACTTTATATAATTCTCATAACTAAACTTAAATATGAGAAAGATAGCGCATTTCACGTCGCATAGCGATGAACAAACAAACTAACATATCCTTGCGTGCTTGCGCAAAATGACTATCTTATCAAAATTTGTTAATAATTACCAATTATTTTATCAAACATGTTGACCTAACTAAATCATTTAATAATAGTTATCAAATATCTAATAATCTTAAATTGAATGATTTAGTAATATTTACAACAATTTAATACATATTTAATAACAATCATCAAAGATTTTATGATAAGTATTAAATATTTAATAATTATTACTAAATTGTTTAATTGATTCAATTGTAAACAAAATTTGTTTGCAATTAGACCAATTGAAGATTTAGTAATTATTATCAAATATAGTAATATTTATCAAATATTCAATTAAAATTCACAACTAAATATAATTATTGATAATTACCAATCAGTTTTTTCAATGTATGTATCTTTCATCTATTCTTTTCTGCAAACTTAATAATTATTTTCATCACGTAAATTTGACAATCTTGAAAAGGAGTGCAAGAAATAAATTCTAAAATTGATTTTAAATAAACGAAAAATGGTTAAAATCGCGTTTGTTAAGGTCATCAGAGAATTTGCTCTACTTTTCCATAGCAATAAACAAAAGATCTATAATTACAGCTTAAAATATCATCTCAACTTGCTCAATCCTATTTTTCCGACTTTGATTTAAAACGTTTCATCAAAATATTTAATAGCAAGTAATTAAAAGTTTCACGATATAAATATGAGATTCCGTTCAAAGAGAAATCGGCTTTATATTTACCTATATAAAACTCCGAATTGCGCAAAAGTTACAAAAGTCTGCGGTTCTACGATATTCTGTACACGTAATGTAGTTTACTAGACTGGTATTAAATAAGTAATTTGGCTCCTCCATCGAGATTAAAATGGCGATGGCCGCCAAAATGAAGCTTTTTGTTGACGATCGCCGGATCAGGAATGTTAACGAACGTGCCGTGAAATTACGGAGGGCGATTAGAGGAAAATTACAGTTCTTGCGAGGTGGAGAGCACAAGCACATTGTTGAAGGACGCGGTATATCCGATAAAATCGTCCCCGAAAGGGGATAATACGGAAGAGTTTGTGGGGAAGATTGAACATTTAAGGACACGCGAGAGCCATCGCGCCTCGATGGGATCGGAAGTGGTTATCCTGCTACTTCAGGAAACCAAGAACGCAGCTCTTTGCGAGAATGCAATCGGAAAGTTGTAAGGGAAGACTGCGTGGACGATGTTGCGTTCATCATCTCTTAATTTTTATTATTAAAAGATAAAAATGTTTAATTAAAAATTATATTTTTTTAAGCATATATATTTTTTCAAACATATGTAAATAAATACTTAACTTAAGCAGACGTTTTCACTGGCGTTTCTGCCAGTCAACGAGCTTATGAGAGTTTCCAAATTATTTTGCAAAGCTATGCGCAACACTGTGTACTACAAAATTCGTGTAATTGAGATCGAGTACTCGTAATAATTTAAAGCTAGAATATTTTTAATGCTTAAAATTTTAGACGGAACATTCAAAACTTCAAATTCAAGTGCTTTAAATATTGCCAACTGTGCTTGATGTCCTGCTTTTTTAATAAGAATATACCCTGAGGAAAAAATTACTTTAATAAAAATAAAAATATTTAAGTTAACTCAAATAAAAAAATTTTTAAATAAAATAAAAAAATAAATTAATTAATGAAATGAAAAAATTTTAGTTAACTCAAGAAAGCTATTTATACTAATCACGTATTTACTTGTATTCAAAACATCTGTTTGCTTAAGTTAAGTATTTATTTACATATGTTTAAAAAAATATATATGCTTAAAAAAATATGATTTTGAATTAAATATTTTTATTTTAATTTTACAAAATATTTATTAAAATGCATTTTTTATTCTCACAAATTTTTAATTTTTTAATTTTAAAAAGTAATATATTTAATTTAATAATTTATAGTATATATTTTACGAAAATAGTATTTAAATATAAAAAATATATAAATGAAAATAATGTACTTAATATAACATGCATATTTAATTAAAATTAAATACTTTTGCTTAAATGAAATAAACAATTCCTTGCATTTAAAGCAAAAGTTTCAAGAAAACAAATTTATTTGATTCAAAAGAATTTTTCCCTCAGTGTACATTTTATTTTCTGGAATATATGTTTTCTGAAAATAGTAGAAAATGTGTGATTGATATCGCGATTAATATTATATATAATACACTGAAGTAAAATATTGACTTGAAGTAGTACGTGTTCATGTGTAGTCGGACATTTCTTGGATACAATATACAGGATGTCCCAGACTACCCATGCACCTCTTTTAAGATGAAAATAAATGGCTTTTATCAAAAATCGCGAACAATTTTCAAGTAAATTGAATACGCTCTATCAAATGATGAATTTTCAACTTTTGATTCCGACCGGAAGTATGCCATCCGGATCGGAAGTTGAATTTTTTTAGGGGGACAAGATACTTTTTATTACAGATTCGAATTATACGTGAAAAAATAAGAAACTTTTGTATCAAACGTTTTTTCTAAAAATGCCTCTGTCAATCTTAAAATTAATTTTGAAAGTAACTGTGATGAAATAATGAACTTCAAATGTTGATTGACAGAGGCATTTTTAGAAAAAATGTTTGATACAAAAGTTTCTTATCTTTTCACGTACAATTCGAATCTAATAAAAAGTGAACCATGTCCCCCAAAAAAAATTCAACTTCCAATCTGGATGCCGTATTTCCGGTCGGAATCAAAAGTTGAAAATATCACCATTTGATAGAGCGCACCCGATTTACTTAAAAATTGTTCGCGATTTTTGATAAAAATTTCATTTATTATTATTATTATTATTATTATTATTATTTTCATTTTAAAAGAGATGTACGGGTGGTCTGGGACACCCTGTATATAGTTGCTATAAATTTCTCTATTATAGAAAACCTCTTTACTGTAGAGCATAAAAAGTAGTACAAAAGTATAAAAGTATATTTGAAACCAAAGTGTTAAAAAAAATATGGGTTTACAATATTCCGAGATTTATGAAATATTGATATTTTTTTTTAATACTTTGAGCTTCATGCGAGTGTCGTAAAATTTGCGATTGAAATATTTCGCGTAATTTTTTTTTGAAATTCACTTTACATTTTCAACGGCACTGAAATCGCACTGAAAATATCATGTAAATGTGTGCGCAGGAACGAGAGTAAAATGATGTATTTCTATTCATCGATTGGAATAAATCGCCCGTGTCTAATCGCATCATAAAAGATCACCTACGCGAGCATTATCATCGAGCATTGGAACGCGCGGAAAGATAGATCAGCTATAAATAAAAAAATGCCATCATGTAACGAAGCCTGTCCAAAGGTCACTGATAGACGTTCTCGATCGGAATTTTTTTCCTACATCATTATATTCGTCGATTATATTCCTTATATAATGCATCAGGGCTTAATGAGAATGCGGTTGGCGTGAGATGAGAAAAGGGATAGTTAGATAAGCGGATAATCTGCCGTGCAATCAGCCGAGTGACTGATCGTACAACCAACTCGAGGAGAACTGATCCTTCTTAACCCGTCCACCTGTCCCTTCGCCAGTTGGCCGACGCCTAAAATATAATACACGACGTTAATCTGCCGCGCATTCAGCAGCGGCCCACGCATTTGGCCTACGAAATTCACAACATCGCGAAGACGTATCGTGGGCAAGCTTAAGCTCGACTATTAGCTCCTCTAGAATAAGTATGTGATATATCGAGATACCGGATTCTCGGACTATGATCTGACCATCCACACAATATGACGATCGCATCCTTCTCGAGAAATTTAATTAATCTAAACGAAGTGTCGCGCGTATTAATCATGCCAAAACTAGGTCGCTTCCATTAACAGTATTAATAATTATGATCATGATCGCGATACGTCGAGAGAATCGATTGACAGTGAATTATGTAGCTACACAGGATGTCCCGAGTCTGCAATTATAACAAAATTTTTTGGGCTTAATGTCCATTTTATACACTGAGGAAAAAATTAGCTTGAAATAAAAAAATTTTTGTTAACTCAAGAAAGCTATTTATTCGGTGGATATGAATTTTTAATTAAATATTTTTATTTTAATTTTACAAAATATTTATTAAAATGCATTTCTTATTCCCAAAAATTTTAAACTTTTTAATTTTGAAAAATAATATATTTAATTTAATAAATTATAATATATATTTAATAAATTTAATAAATTTAATATATTTAATATATTTAATAAATTTAATAAATTTGAAGTGAATTATGTAGTTACACAGGATGTCTCGAGTCTACAATTATAACAAAATTTTTTGGGCCTAATTTCCATTTTATACACTGAGGAAAAAATTAGCTTGAAATAAAAAAATTTTTGTTAACTCAAGAAAGCTATTTATTCGGTGGATATGAATTTTTAATTAAATATTTTTATTTTAATTTTACAAAATATTTATTAAAATGCATTTCTTATTCCCAAAAATTTTAAACTTTTCAATTTTAAAAAATAATATATTTAATTTAATAAATTATAATATATATTTAATAAATTTAATAAATTTAATATATTTAATATATTTAATAAATTTAATAAATTTGAAGTGAATTATGTAGTTACACAGGATGTCTCGAGTCCACAATTATAACACAATTTTTTGGGCTTAACGTCCATTTTATACACTGAGGAAAAAATTAGCTTGAAATAAAAAAATTTTTGTTAACTCAAGAAAGCTATTTATTCGGTGGATATGAATTTTTAATTAAATATTTTTATTTTAATTTTACAAAATATTTATTAAAATGCATTTCTTATTCCCAAAAATTTTAAACTTTTCAATTTTAAAAAATAATATATTTAATTTAATAAATTATAATATATATATATTTAATAAATTTAATAAATTTAATATATTTAATATATTTAATAAATTTAATAAATTATAGTATATATTTTACGAAAATAATATTTAAATATAAAAAATATATAAATGAAAATAATGTACTTAATATAACATATTTAATTAAAATTAAATATTTTACTTAAATAAAATAAACGATTCCTTGCATTTCATTTAAAGCAAAAGTTTCAAGAAAACAAATTTATTTGATTAAAAAAAATTTTTCCCTCAGTGTATACTGTTTACTAACTCGATACATTAAAAGAATCGATTGACAGTGCGTTATATAGATATACAGGGTAAACCAAAAGTCTGGATACAGTCGAATATCTCGTATAGAATGCATTTTAGAACAAAATGATTTAAACAAAAGTTGTAAGGATTAAAAAGATGTATTTAACTGTAACATCCATTTGACATTGAGTGGCGTCGTCAAGGTCAGAGCAAGGTCAACTTGAATTTTTTAAATAGAACCCCCTATTTTTCATTGCATATTCTTGTAGCTTATCTCGAGAGCTTTCCAAAACACTATAGTAAAGTATTTCTTCATTGAATAATTTTCGAGTTACGAGGCTTGAAGTAATTTTTTAATTTTACATAAACCATAAAATATGTAGCAAAATATTTATTTTTCGATTATCTTACTTAATACTTTTACGTACAAAATAATGAAAGGAATCTATTGGTGTAAAGAAAACACCAACAAACATAATTGTTTCGAAGAAAAAATATGTAATTTGCAATTAACAATTGATGTGTATTGTATACATAAATATTTTCGTCGAAAATAATTCGTCGAAAATTCTGTCGAATATAATATTTATCTCGAAGCGTGATGTTGCATTTTCCTGCGATCATCGCACGGTAAAAAACATTTTGTATTTCTGTTGAAATTTTCTCGTGTAAAAATTTTTGTGTTAAATTTTTAACATACTCTTATATTAATGTAACATATTATCGTTGTGTTATTTTAACATTTCTGCGTTGAGTTAATATTCACCGTTTCTAAGAGTTAAAATAACACAATTAATATGTAAATGCACGAATTTTTGATGAAATAAGTTATATGTTAAAAGGAACAGATAAATTGTGTTATTTTTCTCTCTATAACAATTTCCATATGTTAAATCGACATATTTCTTCCGTTATTTATCATAAAAATGTAAGAATAACATTTTCTTTTGATTAAATTTAACATTATAAATATGTTAATTTAACATAAACTTTATTTCCAGATAAAATTTAAGTGTTACACTTTTGTGTTAATTTTTAAACATATTACTTGTGTTATTTATTTACATACTTGCCTTCCGTTAAATTAACATTAAAATTAGAGTGGATAAATTGGGACATGTGAAATATGTTAAATTTAACACAAAATTTTTTACTGTGCGTGGAAAATTATTGCAAAAAGATTAAAACCGCATATCGGGATTTTATCCCGTGGATCGCGTTGAAGGTACATTCCGTTTGATCTCTGGAGATTATGCTATATTACTATACGTGTTTGTGTGCGCGAGCATTGCAACCATTACGGTAATACTCCATATTTCGCCTGTTAAACTGCAATATCCGACTACGAGTGCGCGGTCGCACGCTTTGTTTACACGCGACAAACTTTCAGAAACGCATCGGTTTTGTCCGGCGACTATAGCATTCTCGAATCCAAGCGTCGGTATGGAAATACCTATTAAAGTCACCTATTAAAAGTCGAGATTAATTCATCTGGCTCGCGTTTAGACGACCGGATACATATTATCCGCGGCGTAGATGCAGCTGGCGAATCGTAATCAGCAATTTGCAAACTTTGCTAATACGAGCTACGCGTGACGTTTTGCCACTGTGCCGTTTATAATCTGGAGATATATCACGACCGATAATAAACTTCGCGTGCATCCTTGCGAACGTCGGATAACGAACAGCGCTCCGAAATTAACGAGACAATTTCGGAGTATCGATCATTCCATAAAAAACTTGAAATTTTCTACCAACGTCGGCTGATGCTACGTGACTGCTGTGAAATAATCTTCGGTGATAATTAAAAAGAAATTCCTCAAAAATAAAACACCTTGCAAAATATTATTCAATTTTTTTCTTCTTTTAATAATATCTGAATTAAATCATATACATTAACGATATTTAAATTATTCAACTTTGAATAAAATGGTTTTTAAAGTATTATTCTATTTCTTCTTAATTTTAATAAAAATATCCAATTTAAATCATTAACGATATTTAAATTATTCAAATAATTTATATTTAAATTTTAATAATAATACCTAACTTAAATCATACATTAATGATATTTAAATTATTCAATTGAAATATAAAATACTTTTCAAAATATTATTCCATTTCTTTTTAATTTTAATAATAATATTTAACTTAAATCGATATTTAAATAATTTACATTTTAATTTTAATAATAATATCTAACTTGAATCGTTAACGATATTTAAATTATTCAATTTAAATATATAAAATATTTTTCAAAATATTTTATTCTCTTTCTTCTTAATTTTAATAATAATATTTAACTTAAAGCGATAACTATATTTAAATTATTCAAATAATTTACATTTCAGTTTTAATAATAATATCTAATTTAAATCGTTAACGATATTTAAATTATTCAATTTAAATTAATTTAAATATATAAAATATTTTTCAAAATATTATTCTCTTTCTTCTTAATTTTAATAACAATATTTAACTTAAAGCGATAATTATATTTAAATTATTCAAATAATTTACATTTCAATTTTAATAATAATATCTAATTTAAATCGTTAATGATGTATTTAAATTATTCAATTCAAATAAAATACTTTCCAAAATATTATTCTATTTCTTCTTAATTTTAATAATAATATCTAATATAATCATTAATAATATTTGAATAATTCAAAAAATTTATATTTTTTTTTACATTTAAATTTAAATAATAATATCTAATCATTAATAATATTTAAATGAGTCAAAAACTTTACATTTAAATTTAAATAATAATATCTAGATAATAATTCAAATTATATATTTACGATCTAATCATATAATTACGATTTAATCATATAATTGTAGGCAACAATAGTCAATCATAATTAATAAACAATTCTAAGGTTTCTACCATATACAATCATAATTATACAATCATAATTAATAAACAATTTCTAAGATTTCTACCATATACAATAAATAAAACAAATTAAGGTATGGTTAATATTATATATTGAATTTATTGTGTGTTAATATATAAATTATATATAAATAACATATAATTAATAATATATAAATTCGGACGTTTCGATTCTTTTTTCTTTTCATCTTCAACGCAATAAGAGAAAATTTAAAATATACATTGAATGTAGCGGAGTTAAATATACAAAAAAATTTCTTGTACATAATAATACGATATTTAAATTATTCGGATTTTTTTATACTATTAAAAAAAATATATAATTATAAATATATTTTCGTTTAATTATGAAAATAATATACAAGGAGAATTGAGGAAAATTATTTCCGCGAATTATGTACGGAATGCCTAGCGGACTTAGCGGAAACTGACTGAAACGAAGCGAGGAAAGTATCTCGGGCCGCAAAGGGCTATCCGTTTATCGCATTCCGTTCCTACGTTCCTGAAGCGCAGAAAATGGATTTTCAAATAACTTCTAACATGCTGAAAACGAGAATAAATGCGACGTCTGCATTCGGATTGCAAACGGAGTGGATATCCGGGAGAGACGAAGGTACTCCTCGCGAAATATTCGAGGGAACGGTATTCCCTTTGCGCGATAGTTTGCCCGCAGGATTACATATACCGTTCGATGAATTTCAGAACCATCGAATGTCTGCAAATGCGCCGTTCATGTTCACATATAACTGTAGTTACCGTTCATTGGAGGCTTAATGCTCGGAAACTCGACGCGATTATTATCTTTGCTTGGATCCTATGCTTCCAATCGAATAAGGATGGGATTAGTTCGAAATAACTAACATAAATACTTTCCGCAGAGTCTAAGATTTTACACAATGGCTCAATCGAAAAGGGATTAATCCTTGAAAGAGTAAAAGATAATTGAAAAATTTTGAAAATAAGGGTCGTAATTAACTAAAATCATGGGAAAATTATATAAATAATTTGTCGCAATAATTATGCGTTAATATTAGAGTAATAGTTAGATGTAATTTTAACTTGAACATCAACAGAATTTTAAAATATATCCTGAAATAGGTTGCACAAGACCCAAGACAAGACAATATTCGTAAAAATATTGTATTGAAAATTTTGAAAAATTTAAATCTTGTCTTGGTCTTGAGTGAATATTGGTAGCAAAAATTTAAATCTCGTCTTGTATTGTCTTGATTTTATTAACAATTTTTTATCTAATATTAAAAAATTATTTAAATAATATTTAACAATTTTTGTAATATAATTTGAAATAATTATTACTATTGTATTATATTTTAATTATAATTATTACTATGTAATCGATATAAAGGCTATCTATTTACATAAAAAAAACATTTACTGTTTCATAGAAAATAGAAATTAATAACTATTTACAGGCTCCAAGGAAATGTGCAGATATAAATATTTTAGAGTGGTAAAAAAATCAGGTTCATATTTATCCCACATTTTCAAAAATGGCTCGAGACATTTTAAGTTCAACTGCCTCGTCCATGCCAGTAGAAAGACTTTTCTCAATAGGAACTCTGAGACTATGTCAAAAAATAGAACCAGATTAAAAGACAAAGTAAATCTTTAAAAGCACTAATGTGCATCAATTCCTGGGTGAAATGCTCTTTAATGTCTAAAATTTGCGAGTTTGATTTCTAATTTATAAAAATGTTATATTGCATTAATAGTAAATGATTTTAAATTTATCAGTATAAATGTTTTTATTGAATAAAATTTTTTTCAAATTCGTATATAGTGATTTTTTCATTTATAAATCTAAATATTTTAGTTTTTTTGAGAACCAATAATCTTGACAAGACTAATAATGTTGATAGTCTTATTCTTGATATTGTTTCGATAACTAATTAAAAATCTTGTCTTAATCTTGAAATTCAAGACAAGATGACTTATTAAAAATCTTGAAATTCAAGACAAAATCAAGACAAGATTTTTAATTAGTTATCAAGACTAATTGTAAGACTGTCAAGATTAATTTTATCAAGATTATTGGTTCTCAAAAAAACTAAAATATTTATATTTGTAAATGAATTGATCTTTAAAAGCACTAATATGCTTTTAAAGATCAATTCCTAGGTGAAATGCTCTTTAATGTCTAAAATTTGCGAGTTTGATTTCTAATTTATAAAAATGTTATATTATATTATTATTAAATGTTATATTAATATTAAATGTTTTTTAAATTTATTAATATAAATGTTTTTATTGAATGAAATTTTTTAAAATTCCTATATAGTGATTTTTTTTTCATTTACAAATATGAATATTTTAATTTTTTTGAGGACCAATAATCTTGACAAGACTAACAATCTTAACAATCTTAGTCTTGGTATTGTCTTGATAACTAATTAAAAATCTTGTCTTGATCTTGTCTTGATCTTGTCTTGAAATTCAAGATAAGACAATATCAAGAATGAACTAATCGTGCAATCCTATCCTGAGATTTGACGTTAAAAATTAGAAAGTCACTATAATAATGACACTATTACCATCATAAAGAAATTATCCTTACATCTATCGAGTACAACGAGCGTTATGTCGATTAACGTGAAACTCATCCTTCCTCGCGTAAACGTTAAATTATTACGCGCTGATAACCGGGGGAGGCCGCAATTAGAATTATGAATAGAAGCGGGGCCATGTCGAACAAACGCGACGAAGATCGATTCGGATCGATTGAACTCGGAGATGCGCCGACGATAATATCAACGAGAAACGAGCTCGTATCTGATTCGACCGACAATTATCTTGCTCGAGCAAGATCGTGAATAAGGTAATTCGCACAGATGTACTCGGGCTTAAACCGCAAATGACATTAACATGATCCATTATGAGCGTGTGAAACATTTTCATGTTTCGCGAACGTAACTCGCTCGGGAACACTTGTTCGCCGAGTTAAATAATTCACGAATAGTACAATTAGAGAAAGAGAAAGAGGAAGAGAGAGAAGAAGGAAAGAAAGAGAAAGTGAAATCAATTATGTTCGCTCTTTGTGACGACGCTCTATTAAAATTCGCGTAATTACGTGCGATGACACGAGTAATTTCACACGAAACGATGTTGCAAACTTATGTTTTGTCGCTAAATTCCTTTATCGATGGAGAATCGAGTTTCCTTTAGAAACAAGATCGAAGATAGTTAAGAATTTCGATATTATAAGGATGCAATGTAAAGGATCATGTATGAGTTTTATAAAAAATAAAGGGCAACGTGTTCTTTTCTGTAAAAGAAATATTATAACAATTTTTATAATATTAAAATATACAGGGTCTTCAGAAAGTCTGAAATATTTCGAAAACGATCAACTATAATGAAAAGTATGTGAAATACAAAGTTGTAGGACTAAATAAAATGTACCTAAGTGATAAGAATTTAACTTTGATTGGACTACGCAAGGTCATACGAAGGTCAAATTAACCTTTTTAAATGGAATCTCCATTTTTCATTACATATTCTTGTAACTTATCTCGAGAGCTTTTCAAAATACTATAATAAAATATTTTTTCATGGAGAAAATTAATTCATAATTGTTTTTAGAAAAAATATATAATTATTTAAAAAAAAATGTAATTATTAATTGCAAATTACATATTTTTTCTTATAAACAATTATGTGTTTTCTTTACACCATTTGATTCCTCTCATTATTTTGTACATAAAAGTATTAAGGTAAGATAATCGAAAAGTGAATATTTTACTAGATATTTTATATAAAATTAAGAAATTATTTCAAATTATTTTTCATAACTCGAAAAATACTCAATGAAAAAATACTTTTGAAGACCCTGTATATGTATTAGACAAAAAAAAATTCACTGTTTTATATTATTATATTATATTAAATTTTTTGATTGATGCACAGAATTCTCTGGATCCTCCTTCAAGACAAGTAACTTTAAACGTCATTCGAGTTTTATTATGCAAATCTGCTTATATGCCGAAACGCTGGAGCATTTTTACTCTCTTACAGGAAATAAGTCGAATTTAAATGGAGATTTTGCGCGCGGAACGACCCGTTTTACGTCTTATTTGATGAAAAATCGCCCCGTCGAGCCTCGCGCGGTTGCTTAAAAGAGAGCCGAATCGAATAAAGTCGCCTTTTGTCTAACTGCTGCATAAAATAACGTTGCAAAGGCAACACGCGCTCGTTACAATTTACATACAGTGTTTGCGCACAGTGTTTGCTGCAGATAATTTCAAAATTATCTAGATCAAGATAAAGATAAAAATCAATAAATTTATCTTAAATGAGATAAAGATGATTTTGCTTTTACTTAATCTAGATGAAAGATGAGATGATTATTGTGATAATCTAGATAATTATCTAAATATTTTTGTTTATTTTAGAAGACTATAAATATTTGTAAAAAATGTAACGCAGATTACAAATGGGATATTAAAATCATAAACACATATTTCTTTCTCTTTTTCTAAAGAATATTTAAATAATAACAAAAAGGTATATAAATGATATGATAAATATTTATTTGTTCCTCAAAAATTTTAGATATTTTAAATAGATTTTTAGAAGCTTGTCTGGAAAATTTTTTTGCATAATGAAAACGTCATCTTAGACAATTTTTAGATAAGATGCCATATATTTTTCATCTAAGACAAAGATAAAGATACTTTGTATTTCTTCATCTAGTTAAAGATGATTCATTTCTTTATCTAGATAATTATCTAGATAATTTTATCTAGATACCAGCAAAAATATTTAGATAATTATCTAGATTATCACAATAATCATCTCATCTTTCATCTAGATTAAATAAAAGCAAAATCATCTTTATCTCATTTAAGATAAATTTATTGATTTTTATCTTTATCTTGATCTAGATAATTTTGAAATTATCTGCATACGCATAATAATTCGCTGTCGTTTCCGACGCGTTGCAATTTCCTTCCAGCGTTATTTCGCCGCCATATCATCGCATTTGAATGTAAACAACCCATTATTAATCCATCAAATATTAATCGAACTCGAGTCGCTTCGACACGTGTACCTCACCTTTACACAGTACGGAGGTAAACGTTTACGCGTACTTGGCTTTACGGCCGTTAAAGCTTCGACTTTAAGCAACACATCAAGTTCCCCCCGAGGTCGCCGGGACCTTGACACGTTACAGTTAGAGACACTGTTAGTATTGCGGTGTGTCGCAGTTGTAACTTATTTCGGGCTACAACAACGCGGCCCGTAACCGGAGGCGTCGCGTATCGTTTATTCGGACTATAAGCCCCAAGTTAAATTAGTTTTGTCGTCAGAAATTAATCACGGCGATATAAAGCCACGTAGTAGCCTCAACATTATCATCGCTTAAATAATTTCCACTTTCATTTCGCGCAATTCCGAATAAAGTATATTACGCTTATGAAATTCAACGAGGGAGGAGGGAAAAGTCGTGCATCGGTTAAAATGTTTTCGAGTTAATTCGTTAAAATTCGTCACTGTGTATAAGCTCGTTATATCTGTACAATATACAGGGTGTCTGATTTTTTTCTTGCAATTCCGAAGGACTCAAACTAAGAAGGAAAGTTCTCTATCATTTTGCGATATTCGCAATAATTAATGAAAAATTAATTAAAGAAGATTAGCCAATTTGTGCGAGTATTGGGAAAAAAATTACCACCGAGGGGCGCTCGTGTCGCATAACAAATATGGCTGTCGCAAAAAGCGATTTGACATTTAAGAATACTGATTTCAAAATTGTTAAGAAAACGCAAATGTTTTCTAATTAATTTTAGTAATTAATTTTTCGTTAATTTTATAAATAATTATAAATTATATTAATATAAATTATTATAAATCGCAAAATAATAAAAGATCTTTTTTCTTAATCTAAGAAAATTACAATCTATTATCTACTTCACACTTTGAGATTGCAAAAAGTTAGGTTAGGTTAATTATATTATTATAAATTATTATAAATCGCAAAATAATAAAAAATCTTTTTTCTTAATTTAAGAAAATTGCAATCTACCTTCACACTTTGAGATTGCAAAAAGTTAGGTTAGGTTAGGTCAGACCCTATATATTATTATTGTCTTCGAAAATTTATTTATTTTAAACTATGTACATTTCTCTCTCTCTATCTCTCTCTTTTTCTCTCTTTACACAATAAACTGCTATTATAATCTCATTTCGTGATTTTTTTAATTTTAATCAAGATTACTGTTTTAAAAATTGTTAAGAAAACGCAAATGTTTTCTAATTAATTTTATTAATTAATTTTTCGTTAATTTTATAAATAATTATAAATTATATTATTCTAAATTATTATAAATTGCAAAACAATAAAGGACCTTCCTTCTTAATTTAAGAAAATTGCAATCTACCTTCACACTTTGAGATTGCAAAAAGTTAGGTTAGGTTAGATCCTGTATATTATTATTGTCTTCGAGAATTTATTTATTTTAAACTATGTACATTTCTCCCTCTTTCTCTCTCTTTACACAATAAACTGCTATCATAATCTCATTTCGCGATCTTTTAATTTTAATCAAGAATACTGTTTTAAAAATTGTTAAGAAAACGCAAATGTTTTCTAATTAATTTTATTAATTAATTTTTCGTTAATTTTATAAATAATTACAAATTATATTATTATAAATTATTATAAATCGCAAAACAATAAAAGACCTTCTTAATTTAAGAAAATTGCAATCTACCTTCACACTTCGAGATTGCAAAAAGTTAGGTTAAGTTAGATCCTCTATATTATTATTGTCTTCGAGAATTTATTTATTTTAAACTATGTACATTTCTCTCTCTTTCTCTCTCTTTACACAATAAACTACTATCATAATCTCATTTTGCGATCTTTTAATTTTAATCAAGAATACTGTTTTAAAAATTGTTAAGAAAACGCAAATGTTTTCTAATTAATTTCATTAATTAATTTTTCGTTAATTATTATAAATAATTATAAATTATATTATTATAAATTATTATAAATCGCAAAACAATAAAGGATCTTCCTTCTTAATTTAAGAAAATTACAATCTACCTTCACACTTCGAGATTGCAAAAAATTAGGTTAGGTTAGACTCTCATTTCGCGATCTTTTAATTTTAATCAATAACTTTGAGACTCTCGTTGAAATACGAAATGCAAAATGAAAAGATTGAATTGAATATCGAGAATAAACAAATAAATTAACTTCCTTCTTTCGATTGAACCCACTGACCCGCTACTTCTACAAAAGAAAAATGCAATTCCCGGAGCGACACCCTTTGACCGACTTTTCCTCACCCTTCTTTCTCCACAATTTCTCCGCGTTTCTTTATCACTCTGCACTCCATTTTAGCTTCGGCACGTTATTTGACTTTCGTCGTCTTCGATAAGTTGCGGCAGACTTTATTCTCCCATAGAGTTAATGTAGCAGCTTTCCATTAAAGCTTAACCCTTAACTTTCCTTTTCTATACATACTTTTAATGAAATTCTTCAATGAGCTTAATTCAATGTCACGTGAAAGACAAAGAGATTGTCGAACTTCTCATTTCTCCGGGATAATGATCGGAGCTAATTTTATGGCTATACAAAAGCTTGCTCGACAGAGCTTGCGTAAAATAATCTCGATGTTGCGCAAAGATTAAATCTTTTTTCTCGGCAAATAACATTTTTTCATGAAAATTAAATATTCATCAAAATGAAATAATAAATATTCTTGTGAAACGTAACATTTGCTTTGCGCCTCATTTATGCATCTCGACAATAGTGTTTACAGTCGCAGACTCCGAGGGGATGCGTACAATGTCTACTTGTTTTCTCTCCTCCTTCGGGGATACATGCTACCTATACCTTTTCATATTACGGCAGTAATTGTAGTGATACAAATGCGAGACAAAGCGTCGCGTGACTGCAGGTTGATTTGCGAGCAGCTTCCGACTCTGTTGCACCAAGTCGTATCGCGAATGGGAGCAACAGGCGATCGTCAACGACCTCGTCTTTCGCAGTCTCAGGAGTACAAATGCAGGAGCGGCACATCGATCATGCGCCGCTCTGAACTGTATTCACCGCCTATGCAATTTAGCGTAATGCACCGTCAATAATCGACGGTATACACGAGCGAATGATCGATTATCCGCAGTCGAGAAATCGAATGATTCGAATCTCTCTTGTTAAATATACAGGGTGTTTCTTAATAAATGCGACAAATTTTAGGAGATGATTCTTTGTCGAAAATTAAGGAGGGGTTTTCATATAAATATTAAAAGGTTCTAATAAAAAATTGAATAGGGGTTGCTAGTTTCATCCCCTTATAACAATAGGGAGCCTGAAAAAAATAATAAACATATAAAAATATAAATATTAATAAATAATCTTAATAAACATATAAAAATATAAATATTGATAAATAATCTTTTTACTAGTAGAAAATATCCACCTAATTTCATTTCTTTAACTTGTTCCAAATTTGAGAAAAAAATAAAAATCTATTTTTTTTACTTCCATTTTTGAAGGAGTGCAACTTCACAAAAAAGGATATAGGAATATACGTTTATATGAAAAATTAATTTAAATTGAATAGGGGTTGCTAGTTTCATCCCCTTATAACAATAGGGAGCCTGAAAAAAATATTAATAAACATATAAAAATATAAATATTAATAAATAATTTTTTACTAGTAGAAAATATCCAACTAATTTCATTTCTTTAACTTGTTTCAAATTTGAGAAAAAAATAAAAATCTAATTTTTTTATCTCCATTTTTGAAGGACTGTAAGTCCACAGAGAAGGATATAGGAATATATGTTTATATGAAAAATTAATTTAAATAGGGTTATTAATTGAATAGGGGTTGCTAGTTTCATCTCCTTATAACAATAGGGAGCCTGAAAAAAATATTAATAAACATATAAAAATATAAATATTAATAAATAATCTTAATAAACATATAAAAATATAAATATTGATAAATAATCTTTTTACTAGTAGAAAATATCCACCTAATTTCATTTCTTTAACTTGTTCCAAATTCGAGAAAAAAATAAAAATCTAATTTTTACCCCCATTTTTGAAGGAATATAATTCCACAGGGAAGAATAATATAGGAATATACGTTTATATGAAAAATTAATTTAAATAGGGTTATTAATTGAATAGGGGTTGCTAGTTTCATCCCCTTATAACAATAGGGAGCCTGAAAAAAATATTAATAAACATATAAAAATATAAATATTAATAAATAATCTTAATAAACATATAAAAATATAAATATTAATAAATAATCTTAATAAACATATAAAAATATAAATATTAATAAATAATTTTTTACTAGTAGAAAATATCCACCTAATTTCATTTCTTTAACTTGTTTCAAATTTGAGAAAAAAATAAAAATCTAATTTTTACCTCCATTTTTGAAGGAATATAATTCCACAGAGAAGGATATAGGAATATACGTTTATATGAAAAATTAATTTTCGACAAAGAATAATCTTCTAAAATTTCTCGTACTCTAATTTATAACAATTGGATATATATATGCAAAGTACACGCATTATAAAAATACATTACAAAGCAATTCATTACAGTTAGAGGTAATTCACCTGTAATTTTCTTATATCTTCAAATATCACAGATAAATTACCTCTAAATTACCTACTATGCAATAAACTGCTTTGTAATGTATTTTTATAATACGTGTACTTGGCATATATGTCCAATTGTCATAAACTAGAGTTTTATGTATAGAATTAAACCAACTTTCCGAGCATGTCACAGACGCGCGATTCGTCTACGTACACTTATTATGATAGATTTGCAATGCAAAAAACGGGCAATTCACACGAGCGAACTGGAGGAATCTAAATATTCAGCGAATATTTAGATGCCTCGAAACTGTATGTATTTTAAGTGCAAAAAAAAAATCTCCTTCTATTTATTTACGCAAATAAAAACATTGGCGTAAAGTACATTCCTTTTTTTCTGTATCTGCAGCCGCGTTGGAAATTGAATTCAAACGCCGGAATTACACCGGTTAAATCCACATACAACGTTATATCCCTTCGGGGCAAAAAATTCAATGAATTATCTCGTAATTTTTGCGCAACTCTGTGCACAGGCCGGAATGAAAGCTTCAATAGTCGCTAACTGGACAGTTTTCGTACTAACCCATCATGTCTATACATATACATGTCTATGATATATACGTATTTGTATATATTTGTCATGTAATATAACGGCAAACGAGGAAAAAAATAATAGAACGAAGTAAAAAATAAAAGAATAAACTATTGAAATCAATAGCAATGACGAATATAACTATCTAGCATGTGCAAGTGTTACGTCTAATAATGCTAAATAATTGTACGAGATAAATTATCGAATGCTCTTTTAGGTATTGGTGCCATCGCTTCTTAATTTTGCCCCTCCTTTCACTATAAATAATATACACTAAAAATTAACTTAATTAAATAATATACACTAAAATTATACATATAATCAGTGTAACAATTATAGATATACAGGGTGTTCCGCAAGTATCGCTCTATATTTTAAAGATAGATTCTCTGGCCAATTTAAAACGATTTTTCCTCAGCGAAAATGTTGAGGCACTAATAATTTTCGAGTTATAAATGATTGAAAATAAAGGTTTTTCGCAAACTAAGCCTTATGGGAATAAAATATTAATAAAGTCACATTCTTTAGTTAATTTTAGGTAGAGTTTACTTTAATAGAATTTTAATTTAAGGCTTAATTAGAAAAATACATCATGACAAAAAGTGCGAATATGCAAAAAATAATGATCTTCTTCGACATTTTCGCTGAGGAAAAATCTTTTTTAAATTGGTCAGAGAATCTATCTTTAAAATATGGAGCGGTAGTTTCGGGACACCCTGTATAATAGATATTAATAGATATATAAATTCATGTACTTTTACAGAAATTAATTTTTTTATTAATTTCTTTATTGTGTAAACATTCGTTTATATTTGATGAGAAATTACAAGGTTAAAAGTGTAATTTTTGGATTTTATGTAAATGTACAATTTTTTCTAACATTTATATAAAATTTAAAAATTACACTTAATAAACGAATATTTACACAATAAAGAGTAGAATAACTAACTAATTTTTGTAAAAGTACACGAATTTATATATTTTCGTTATAAATAGCATAATTGTTACACTAATTATGTATGTAATTTTCAATTAAATTTAATAAGTGAAATTGTATAAATGCATATGCAAAATGTATTATTACATAAACATTTCTAGAAATCTACTTCTAACACGTAAATTTATTAGTACAAGATGCTTACTTACCATTTAAGATAATAATTTTATTTATAAAATGTAAATTTACTAATATATGTAAATATATATAATTTAATAGTTGGTCTCAATATTAATAGTTATAAATTTACACAACAATTTTTTACAGTGTACGTACATATTTAGGCTTCGATATATTTAGAAAAGACATCTGACGGAGGAGATATGCCCGATAAATATCGAGGTATTTATAAATCCAGTATACGAATGTTTTTGACGTGTATGATGGATTCGCCGATCACTCTGGACGACCTATGGCTTAATGGTCTCTCGAAATCTAACAGGTCGCCTGTTGCTCCGTTTCTCCAGGTCGCTAGTTAGTCTCTTTTCCAGAGAATCGGCCCAGATTTCTCGTCCAACCGGCAAATAACTCGTCCATTGTTGGCTTTTTCTCCCCAACCCCTTTCCACGGAAGTCTCCCTTTCCCGATCGTTTATTCCCGGCCTCTATATATCGCTTCAGTTTTCCGTTTACATTCGCTCGCTTCTTCGCCTGCTGCTCGTCCCTGCTGCACTTTCGCGACGATCAATACTCACCTGCACCCTGGAGGAGATAGAGGCGTGGGTGCAGTCCATGGCACTGCGTGTTCCGCGAATGGCAGACGAGAGACCTCGCCAACTTGGACGACTAAATCATTTCTGTCTCTACATGACGGATAGCGGTCACATAAATCCCGGGCCGCCTGAAACTACATAATTACGACATGGGTCCACGATTGATGTAATCGAAACACTGAGATGTGACTGGACGATATTCCCCAACGGTATCATTGATGACCGAGTTAACTTCAACTTTCGTACGCGATATGTGTCATCGTATATTGAATAAACTGCTATTTTTTTTTTTTTTAGTAATATTTTATATGACAATTATAAAAGTTTAGAAACGTTACAGATGTCGTATTGTCGTTATTTCTCGTATAATACCGCGCGTTACTTTTATATTTCTTTGTGGAAAAATATTTCAACATTTCAAGCTCGCACGTGTGCGAGCAACGGGAGAAAAGAATTTATGACAGTAATCTTCTTTTCCCATTGAAATCCATTATTGTAATTCATTACTATAATTTACATTACTACGTGATATCATACACTGAGAAAAATCGTTTGATTATATCAACAAGAAGGCATTTAAATCAAACTTAATTTCTAATTATTGTGATAAGACTTGATTTTTTATAACTGGAATATTTAATAAATTTTATTATAAGGATTTGATTAGTATTTTTTGGTTGGATCTATAAAATTTCTTGTTACATTAATTTCTTTGCCTGCTTCTTAACTTAACTCATGTTCAATCATTTCATTTGCTATGAAATGTATATAAAGAACTAGTAGTCATTAAATCCAAAGTATATTTTTTTCCTCTTACGAGCAGTAGTGCCAGAAAGAGGACGCTAACTCTCTGATTATGTGTGTTTGAGCTGCATCCTCTTCTTGCATCACTGTTTATCAGTTTCTAACAAACTGAATTTAAAATAATTTATTCAATAATCTGGATTGAATTTATTCAATAATCTTATCGAAATTCAGAATATTAAACAGACTTTTAGATTAGATGGAAAAAATTTTAGACGACTTGGTGCTGGCGAGTTTAGTATTATTAATCAGAAAATTTGATAAATTTAACAGGAAGAAATTAATCAGATTCATCTGGTAAGTCCTACAAGAATTCTGGTTCCATTTTTCTGGGTCCATTTTCTAACAGACATTTTGATTGAATCTATCAGAATTCTAATTAATGCAATCTTTTATTTAAAAATGTTATTTAACATTGTTTTCTTTCCACTCAAGAAAATTAAATTTTAAATCATAAGAATATATTTTTCTTGATTACACTACATAGGGTGTATCTGAAACTCTAAGACTTTTTTTTCTTATGAATATGGATCCACAAATGAACTTCTTTTCAAGCTAGAGGCCTCTAAAGTGGAGAAAAAATTGAAAATTGAAATTCAGAATATTAAACAGACTTTTGAGATTAGATGGAAAAAATTTTAGACGACTTGGTGCTGGCGAGTTTAGTATTATTAATCAGAAAATTTGGTAAATTTAACAGGAAGAAATTAATCAGATTCATTTGGTAATTCCTACAAGAATTCTGGTTCGTCCATTTTCCAACAAACATACTGGTTGAATCTACCAGAATTCTAATTAATGCAATCAGATTTTTTTCTCAGTGTGTAATTGTCATCTCAAGAATCTATAATTATTTAATTCTACTCTAAGAAAATTACAATCTTTGATTTGAAAATGTTATTTAACATTGTTTCCTTTCCACTCAAGAAAATTAAATCTTAAATCATAAAAATATATTTTTCTTGATTGCATTACACAGGGTGTATCTAAAATGATGCACTAAACTTTAGGAGCGTATTCTAGAGGTCAAAATAAGACTTTTTTTCTTATGAATATAGGTCCACAAATGAACTCCTTTCCGAGCTAGAGGCCCCTAAAGTTTGGGAAAAAAATTGAAAATTGGAATTCAGAATATTAAACAGACTTTTGAGATTAGATGGAAAAAATTTTAGACGACTTGGTGCTGGCGAGTTTAGTATTATTAACCAGAAAATTTGATAAATTTAACAGGAAGAAATTAATCAGATTCATCTGGTAATTCCTACAAGAATTCTGGTTCGTCTATTTTCCAACAAACATACTGGTTGAATCTACCAGAATTCTAATTAATGCAACCAGATTTTTTTCTCAGTGTGTAATTGTCATCTCGAGAATCTAGAATTATTTAATTCTACTTTAAGAAAATTACAATCTTTGATTTGAAAATGTTATTTAACATTGTTTCCTTTCCACTCAAGAAAATTAAATCTTAAATCATAAAAATATATTTTTCTTGATTGCACTGTACAGGGTGTATCTGAAATGATGCACTAAACTTTAGGAGCGTATTCTAGAAGTCAAAATAAGACTTTTTTTTTCTTATGAATATGGGTCCACAAATGAACTCCTTTTCAAGCTAGAGGCTTCTAAAGTTTGGGTAAAAAATTGGAAATTGGAATTCAGAATATTGAAGAATATTAAGACTTTTGAGATTAGATGGAAAAAAATTTAGACAACTTGGTGCTGGCGAGTTTAATATTATTAACCAGAAAATTTGATAAATTTAACAGAAAGAAATTAATCAGATTCATCTGATAATTCCTACAAGAATTTTGATTCCTCCATTTTCCAACAAACATACTGGTTGAATGTATCAGAATTCTAATTAATGCAACCAGATTTTTTTCTCGGTGCGCGGATGAGAGATAAACACTGACGTTTGAGCGGAAAAGCTTCATCGAAATTTCTCACTTTCTTTACTCAATGCTCCTTATTCAATCGCACTTTTTTCACCGCAGCATCAGTTAATTGGGAATGCATATTCGCAATTATTTCGAATGCATATTCGTCTTGTATATTCATGTCAAAAGCGAGACAGAATATTTGCGCAGCGATATTGTTTTCCCAAATAAGCTGAATCGTAATTGCGAACACACAATGGACCATTTGTCCCTATACAACTTGGATAATTGGTCATTTAGGCGATTGTATCGATTACACAATTATCCATTTACGCTTTAGCCACTAATTTGGGCAAATTGAATCGAATTTTCCCCGCGATATCGTTAGGAATTTATTTTTGCGGTGAAAGGATATTTTTCTCGAGTAATATTTCTCTCCAAGCTTTTATGTAAAACCGACGCTGGACGCAAAAAAAATTGTTCCACGGCGGCGTTTCCGTCCGGGAGATATGAGAGCGCGGTCATACCTATGTGTCACACGGTACATAAAACATCTTATCCTCGTGTCGCGGCTGTTCGAGACATGTACCGGGCATTTTATAACAGTAATTTATCATAAAGTTCGAAAATAGCACACGCTGGACGCGCCTACCAGCGAATTATAAAGACTGTCGCTCGTCACGCATCGTATGAGACTTTCGCCATCATACGCAAAAGGGGATGAATCTTTTGAATATAAATCATCGAGTCTTTCAAGCGTGGAACACGAGGTCATTTGCAAAGAGAGCGAGTTTGCAAATGTAAAAGTTCAAAAATTAGAAGCCCGTTTCATTGAAACATAAATTGTACGATTGAGTAATTAAATTTTATAAACAGAAATCAAGTTATGTTTTTATTGAATAAAATTTTTTCAATTCGTATATAGTGATTTTTTTTTCATTTACAAATATAAATATTTTAGTTTTTTTGAGACCCAATAATTTTGACAAGACTAATAATCTTGACAGTCTTAATCTTAATATTGTCTTGATAATTAATTAAAAATCTTGTCTTGTTTTGTCTTGAATTTCAAGAAAAAAAACTAAAATATTTGTAAATAAATTGATCTAATATATCTATGAATTGATGATCTATGATCTATGATCTCAAATATTTTGGTTCTCAAAAAAACTAAAATATTTATATTTGTCAATGAACATTAAAGAGTATTTCACATAGGAATTGATCTTTGAAAGCACATTAAATTTTATAAATACAAATCGAGTTATCATGTGGCTTTTCGGTAGATTTATTAAAAACGGATATTTTCGGATATCATTTATAATATTTCATATTTGTATTAAAAAAGAAAGAATAATTTGGAAAAATTTCCCACTGTGATAAATTCCTTGGAAGCAATTTTCGGCTCGTACGGCCTATCGATCATTTCGCTAAATTCGAAATAGGAAGATATACGATATTTATAAATTAAATTCGCACTTGTGTGTGTTAAATTAAACGTGTAACAAAGCACTAATGTGCTTTTAAAGATCAATTCTTAGGTGAAATGTTCTTTAATGTCTAAAATTTGCCAGTTTAATTTCTAATTTATAAAAATGTTATATTATATTAATATTAAATGTTTTTAAATTTATCAATATAAATGTTTTTATCGAATAAAATTTTTTAAAATTCGTATATAGTGAATTTTTTTCATTTACAAATATAAATATTTTAGTTTTTTTGAGAACCAATAATTTTGACAAGACTAATAATCTTGACAGTCTTAATCTTAATATTGTCTTGATAATTAATTAAAAATCTTGTCTTGTTTTGTCTTGAATTTCAAGAAAAAAAACTAAAATATTTGTAAATAAATTGATCTAATATATCTATGAATTGATGATCTATGATCTATGATCTCAAATATTTTGATTCTCAAAAAAACTAAAATATTTATATTTGTCAATGAACATTAAAGAGTATTTCACATAGGAATTGATCTTTGAAAGCACATTAAATTTTATAAATACAAATCGAGTTATCATGTGGCTTTTCGGTAGATTTATTAAAAACGGATATTTTCGGATATCATTTATAATATTTCATATTTGTATTAAAAAAGAAAGAATAATTTGGAAAAATTTCCCACTGTGATAAATCCCTAAAGCAATTTTCGGCTCGTACGGCCTATCGATCATTTCGCTAAATTCGAAACAGGAAGATATACGATATTTATAAATTAAATTCGCACTTGTGCGTGTTAAATTAAACGTGTAACAAAGCACTAATGTGCTTTTAAAGATCAATTCTTAGGTGAAATGTTCTTTAATGTCTAAAATTTGCCAGTTTAATTTCTAATTTATAAAAATGTTATATTATATTAATATTAAATGTTTTTAAATTTATCAATATAAATGTTTTTATCGAATAAAATTTTTTAAAATTCGTATATAGTGAATTTTTTTCATTTACAAATATAAATATTTTAGTTTTTTTGAGAACCAATAATTTTGACAAGACTAATAATCTTGACAATCTTAGTCTTAATATTGTCTTGATAATTAATTAAAAATCTTGTCTTGTTTTGTCTTGAATTTCAAGAAAAAAAACTAAAATATTTGTAAATAAATTGATCTAATATATCTATGAATTGATGATCTATGATCTATGATCTCAAATATTTTGATTCTCAAAAAAACTAAAATATTTATATTTGTCAATGAACATTAAAAAGTATTTCACATAGGAATTGATCTTTGAAAGCACATTAAATTTTATAAACAAAAATCGAGTTATCATGCGGCTTTTCGGTAGATTTATTAACAACGGATATTTTCGGATATCATTTATAATATTTCATATTTGTATTAAAAAAGAAAGAATAATTTGGAAAAATTTCCCACTGTGATAAATCTCCTGGAAAGCAATTTTGGGCTCGTACGGCCTATCGATCATTTCGTTAAATTCGAAACAGGAAGATATACGATATTTATAAATTAAATTCGCATTTGTGCGTATTAAATTAAATGTGTAACAAAGTTAAATTTCAGAACAAATCGATGCGCGCGCAGCCCTTTAACTCGCTTTAATTTCCTTTTGCATTATTTTTACGCGAATGCCATTTTCCCTTTGGCTCAAGCGAGTGTTTCGGATACGAAAGGAACGATAATGAGGTGAAATTGGAATGAAATAACGTTAATTTGTATTATTTTAGAAACTCACTTTTGAGTAGTAATGTTTTTAAAGAGATGTCACATTCCATTTACGTAGAGTTGCACGAGATAAGTTAATCTTGATATTATCTTGTCTTGAATTTCAAGACAAGATTTTTAATTAGTTACCAAGACTAAGACTGTCAAAATTATTAGTCTTGTCATAATTATTGGTTCTCAAAAAAATTAAAATATTTATATTTGTAAATGAAGAAAAAATCATTATATACGAATTGAAAAAAATTTTATTCAATAAAAACATTTATATTAATAAATTTAAAAGAGTTTAATATTAATATAATATAACATTTTTATAAATTAGAAATTAAACTCGCAAATTTTAGACATTAAAGAGCATTTCATCTAAGAATTGATCTTTAAAAGCACATTAGTGCTTTGTTACACGTTTAATTTAACACGCACAAGCGCGAATTTAATTTATAAATATCGTATATCTTCCTGTTTCGAATTTAGCGAAATGATCGATAGGCCGTACGAGCCGAAAATTGCTTCCAAGGGATTTATCACAGTGGGAAATTTTTCCAAATTATTCTTTCTTTTTTAATACAAATATGAAATATTATAAATGATATCCGAAAATATCCATTTTTAATAAATCTACCGAAAAGCCACATGATAACTCGATTTGTGTTTATAAAATTTAATGTGCTTTCAAAGATTAATTCCTAGGTGAAATGCTCTTTAATGTTCATTGACAAATATAAATATTTTAATTTTTTTGAGAACCAAAATATTTGAGATCATAGATCATAGATCATCAATTCATATATATATTAGATCAATTCATTTACAAATATAAATATTTTAGTTTTTTTTCTTGAAATTCAAGACAAGACAAGACAAGATTTTTAATTAGTTATCAAGACAATATTAAGACTAAGACTGTCAAGATTATTAGTCTTGTCAAAATTATTGGTTCTCAAAAAAACTAAAATATTTATATTTGCAAATGAAGAAAAAATCATTATACACGAATTGAAAAAAATTTTATTCAATAAAAACATTTATATTAATAAATTTAAAAGAGTTTAATATTAATATAATATAACATTTTTATAAATTAGAAATCAAACTCGCAAATTTTAGACATTAAAGAGCCCAGGAATTGATGCACATTAGTGCTTTTAAAGATTTACTTTGTAATCTGGTTCTATTTTTTGACATAGTCACGAGTTCCTATTGAGAAAAGTCTTTCTACTGACACGGACGAGGCAGTTGAACTTAAAATGTCTCGAGTCATTTTTGACAATGTGGAATAAATATGAACCTGATTTTTTACCACTCCAAAATATTTATATCTGCACATTCCCCTGGAGCCTGTAAATAGTTATTAATTTCTGTTTTCCATGAAACAGTAAATGTTTTTTTATGTAAATAGACGGTTTATATCGATAGTAATAATTATAATTAAAATATAATACAATAATAATAATTATTTCAATTATATTACAAAAATTATGTTAAATATTATTTAAATAATTTTTTAATAAATTTTTTAATTAGATAAAAAATTGTTAATTAATTAAATATAATAAAAATTGTTAAAATCGAGACAAGACAATACAAAACAAGATTTTTGCTACCAATATTCACTCAAGAGAAGATTTAAATTTTTCAAAATTTGCAATATCAATACAATATTTTTACAAATATTGTCTTGTCTTGGGTCTTGTGCAACCTACATTTACGTGTTCGTGTATTTGCGTACCGAGTGCAAACTTATAGTTTTCCGCAAAGAGCTACGTCAGGACTGAACTTGATAAACTTTATCCGATTCATTGGAATACATAAGTGCGTATTAAAAGCGGAGATATATTTCAGAAACTTTACTTTGCGAGACGTAGTGCACATGTCGCGTAAACTGAGCCTGACATGCGTAAACCATAATCGCGGATCGATGATGCGCTTATATCTTCCTTTCCCATTTTATAAATATCTGTCGGCTAGAGAGATTGTTTATCATAGTCCACGGATATCGCCTCGTCGTTATTAATAGTAGTATTTTCTACGTACACAACGAATGGTAGAATAAAGAACGGGTGACTCGCCATGGGATAATAAAGGAATAATAAAAGCCGTGATAAAAAGTGATAAAAACGACGGTATCTTGCGGATTATGTAATTTTCAAAGTATCTTGAAACACGTTCGTTAAAAGTACATTATCCGCACCGCTGAGCAATATGTATCATCCGATGCCTTGGAATAGCAGCTGAATTTAATGTGCTACACGTCTCTGTAGAATATATGCTCGTTACATAATCTTCCGCCATAATTCTCTCGTGATTTAGGAAGTGTTCATACTTGTACTATTTTTCCTAATATATTATTTCAGCTGTTTTTTTTTTTTTATATTTTTGCCGAATAATTGAAAAAACTGAAATGCATGCAGATTGGATTTTTTTAATTGAAGTCGAAGAAGCTCAATTTAAAAGCTTCATGGTACATTATTTCACAAAATAATTAATAATATTAAATAGTAATTTTTAATTTCAAGATAACAATGATATTTTCTTTATTTAAATTTATTATGTATTTATTTTTAGGTATTATGTTTGTATCATAATTTAAATTATCACTAGTCGATGTTGAATATATTAATAATTCGCAAGGGAACAATAATCTCTGATAATATTCCGAGCATTGGCATTGGTTACTATTTTTTGTACAGAAAAAAAGGACATTCTTATTTTGAAAATATCTTTAGTTTTAATATTGAATAATATCTAAAAATAAGATTAGATTGCGTTAATTAAAGAAAAATATAATTGCTTGCTTGAATAAAGCTATTTTATACAGGATGTATCTGAAATGATGCACTAAACTTTAGGAGCGTATTCTAGAGATTAAAATAAGATTTTTTTTTCTTATGAACGTGGGTCTGCAATTTTAACTCTCCGAGCTAAAATTTGAAAATGTGTGAAATTGATCAAACACCCGCAATGCAAATTTATTTATCTCTCAAGAGAGAGTGATAGGTAACATCATACGTTCCTAAAGTTTAGTGCATCATTTCAGATACACCCTGTACAGTGCAATCAAGAAAAATATATTCTTATGATTTAAGATTTAATTTTCTTGAGTGGAAAGGAAACAATGTTAAATAACATTTTTAAATCAAAGATTGTAATTTTCTTAAAGTAGCATTAAATAATTATAGATTCGTTGAAATGACACACTGAAAAAAAATTGTTATTAATTAGAATTTTGTAGATTCAACCAGTATGTTTGTTGGAAATGGACGAACCAGAATTTTGTGGAATTACCAGATGAATCTGATTAATTTCTTCTGTTAAATTTACCAAATTTTCTGAGTAATAATATTAAACTCCCCAGCACCAAGTCGTCTAAAATTTTTACCATCTAATCTCAAAATCTGTTTAATTTCTGAATTCCAATTCAATCCCCAAAAGGGGCGGAAAATTGGAGAAGAAAAGAATAACAGTATACCGGATGATCTGATATTTCCTTAATTTACCAATTCTGATTAAAATACCCAGCATTCAAACAACCATCCCAAACTTACCTTGCAAAAGTTTATTTGTGTCCAATCATAGAAAAAAGTCTTTTTTGATGTAGAATACGCTTCTAAGTTTAGTGCATCATTTAGATACACCCTGTACAGTGCAATAAGAAAAATTCTTATGATTTAAGATTTAATTTTCTTGAGTGAAAGGAAACAATATTAAATAACATTTTTAAATCAAAGATTGTAATTTTCTTAAAGTAGAATTAAATAATTTAGGTCTGAGAATGACACACTGAAAAAAATTTGATTGCATTAATTAGAATTCTGATAGCTTCAACCAATATGTTTGTTGGAAAATGGACGAACCAGAATTCTTGTAGGAATTACCAGATGAATCTGATTAATTTCTTCCTGTTAAATTTACCAAATTTTCTGGTTAATAATACTAAACTCGCCAGCACCAAGTCGTCTAAAATTTTTTCCATCTAATCTCAAAAGTCTGTTTAATATTCTGAATTTCAACAAGATTATTGGATAAATTTAATCCAGATTATTGAATAATTTATTTTAAATTCAGTTTCTTAGAAATTAAACTGATAAACAGTGATGCAAGAACAGGATGCAGCTCAAACACACACAATCAGAGACCTAGTCCTCTTCCTGGCACTACTGCTCGTAAGAGAAAAAAAATATACTTTGGATTTAATGTTAATACTATTTCTTTATATACATTTTATGGCAAATATTGAATACGAGTTAAGTTAAGAAGCAAGCAAAGAAATTAATGTAACAAGAAATTTGATAGATCCAGCCAGAAAATACTAATCAAATCCTTAAAATCTATTAAACGTTCTAGTTATAAAAAATCGAGTCTTATCATAATAATTAGAAATTCTTGTTTGATTTAAAATGTCTTCATTCATATACGTCTTGTTGACTTGTACAATGAATTTTTCTCAGTGCAATATTGAAATAAGACTATAATATTGTTGAAATTTAAAACGAATAAATTCTTCTGAGAAGATTATAGATTGTCGCGAAACAATAAACGCATTAATTTAAGTATACAAGTTTTGATTTGACACTTAATTTTTTTCTGTTTGCAAAATTTATGTCATTGTTGGTGGTTTTCAATTCGTAAACAATTGATAGAACAATTTTAGGATCAGTATATCACGTCATCTTTCAGTACTTCGGTTCCCGCATTTTCCGATCCGTCCTGATAAAACGGAAGTGCCAACTCTGGTCGACCTATTTTTACGGATGGATACGAGGGAAATACGCGTTATTCACGTAGACACGTATTCTTTGGAGCATGAATAACTTTCTATGTATGCACGATGTTTATATAAATATTAAATTGAAGATACAATATTTTCTAAGAGAGCAAGAAAAAGATAGAGAGAGAGAGAGAGTAACGTTTACGCGCCATTGAAGTATTACACATCAAGATCGATCGCCCTGACAAAAGTGACGTCTCGTATCTATTGATAGTACTCCCGATGGATCGAACACAACGTGTGCGAGGAAAACTTCGGATACATTTTGCATTGCAAATAATGCGCATTGTGCACCGGGATAAAACGTTGAAATATTCGAGCACACGCTTGGTCGAACGATATGATGCGTCCGACAATGATTTATGACTTATTAGATCGCGAAATTAACGTTTGCGTAAATTAGAGCAACGTTTCATAAATTACGCGGCATAAAAAAATAGACGAGACGCATCTCCGACGTGATTAATAATCGTAATTGATGTTTCGGCAATTGCTGTACGATTTCGTATTAAATTATCGCGCATAAGGATCTAGGATTGCACGAAATATCAAGATTAATCTTGATATTGTCTTGTCTTGAATTTCAAGACAAGATCAAGACAAGACTTTTAATTAATTAATTAGTTATCAAGACAATACCAAGACTAAGACTGTCAAGATTATTAATCTTGTCAAGATTGGTTCTCAAGGAAACTAAAGTATTTAGATTTGTAAATGAAAAAAAATCACTATATACGAATTTTTAAAAATTTATTCGATAAAAACGTTTATATTAATAAATTTAGAAATATTTAATATTAATATTTATTAATATTAAGAGAGAAATATTTAATATTAATATTATTAATATTAAGATTTTTATAAATTAGAAATCAAACTTGCAAATTTTAGACATTAAAGAGCATTTCACCTAGGAATTGATCTTTGAAAGCACATTAGTGTTAGTGTAAATGAATTGATCTTTAAAAGCACATTAGTGCTTTTAAAGATCAATTCATTTACAAATATAAATATTTTAGTTTTTTTGAGAACCAAAATATTTGAGATCATAGATCTCAAATATATTAGATCAATTCATAGATATATTAGATCAATTCATTTACAAATATAAATATTTTATAAGTATAAATATTTATAAGTATAAATATTTTTTTTCTTGAAATTCAAGATAAGATAAGACAAGATTTTTAATAAGTTAATTCATAGACAAGATTTTTAATAAGTTAATTCATAGATATATTAGATCAATTCATTTACAAATATAAATAAACTAATAAATAAAACTAAATAAATATAAATAAACTAATAAATAAAACTAAAAGTTTTTTTTTCTTGAATTTCAAAACAAGATAAGACAAGATTTTTAATAAGTTATCAAGACAATACCAAGACTAAGACTGTCAAGATTATTGGTTTTGTCAAGATTATTGGTTCTCAAAACTTAAATATTTAGATTTGTAAATGAAAAAATCACTATATACGAATTTAAAAAATTTTATTCAATAAAAACATTTATATTAATAAATTTAAAAACATTTAATATTAATACAATTAACATTTTTATAAATTAGAAATCAAACTCGCAAATTTTAGACATTAAAGAGCATTTCACCTAGGAATTGATGCACATTAGTGCTTTTAAAGATCAATTCATTTACAAATATAAATATTTTATTTTTTTGAGATCCAAAATATTTGAGATCATAGATCTCAAATATATTAGATCAATTCATTTACAAATATAAATATTTTAGTTTTTTTTCTTGAAATTCAAGACAAGATTTTTAATTAGTTATCAAGACAATTAGTTATCAAGACTAAGACTGTCAAGATTATTAAATATTCATACAATTAACATTTTTATAAATTAGAAATCAAACTCGCAAATTTTAGACATTAAAGAGCATTTCACCCAGGAATTGATGCACATTAGTGCTTTTAAAGATTTACTTAGTAATCTGGTTCTATTTTTTGACATAGTTAGAGTTCCTATTGAGAAAAGTTTTTCTACTAGTATGGACGAGGCAGTTGAACTTAAAATGTCCCGAACCATTGTTTGACAATGTGGGATAAATATGAACCTGATTTTTGTACCACTCCAAAATATTTACACATTTCCTTGGAGCCTGTAAATAGTTATTAATTTCTGTTTTCCATGAAACAGTAAATGTTTTTTTATGTAAATAGACGGCATTTATGTCGATTACATAGTAATAATTATAATTAAAATATAATACAATAGTAATAATTATTTCAAATTATATTACAAAAATGATGTTAAATATTATTTAAATAATTTTTTAATATTACATAAAAAATTGTTAATAAAATCGAGACAAGACGAGATTTTTGCTATCAATATTCACTCAAGACCAAGAAGAGATTTAAATTTTTCAAAATTTTCAATACCAATACAATATTTTTACGAATATTGTCTTGTCTTGAGTCTTGTGCAATCCTTTAAAGATCGATGTGTTGCGTTTTCATATTTCCATCATACATTATTTCATTCAATCATTGCGGCCGAACAATGTTGAAGCTTTTTCTAGATACAAGCAATATCAGTTTCCGTCTCGATTAATGCCGATTGAAAATCTCGGAAGGGATCACCGACATTGCAATTCATTTCGTGTTTGCCCCGGTTGGCTCTTGTTCTTTTCACGGTGAAACGCTAACGGAATAACTCCTGCAACGCTTCCGTCTGCTCTTTGTTATTATTTTTTAAAGCCAATCTCCGGCCTCAAGATTTTCAGCCAATACTGCTTTCTTTCGGAGAAAATTATTATCGATTTTCACTTGTTTCGCGCTGACCACGCGCATTTTTCTCCCTTCGCCAACCATAAAGTCGGTCATCCCTGTTACCTTTCGACCGATATTTCTCCAATTTCAACTCTAATGAGCGTTTAATATCGACATTAATTAAAAATTCCTTTCTATTTTATTTCTACAAAATTATTATTGCGCGCAAATATCACTTTATCACACTTTTTATTTCGAATTCTCATCGTACGAAATGGCTTTTATGGATCTCGCGACTTAATTAAAGTCTACTTTAAATCGAATATGCGTTAACTCAGCTTCTTATTTCACTCGAGGACGGAGTGGTTGCGAGACGTCGACACATAAATCTCTAATGCGACTAAATCTGCGAGCCAACCGGAATTCGTTAGCTCTCCTTTTGCGGCTGTCTTTAATGATGTACGCGGATACCCTCACGGTAAAAAACATTTTGTATTTCTGTTGAAATTTTCTCGTGTAAAAATTTTTGTGTTAAATTTTTAACATACTCCTATGTTAAACATATTATCGTTGTGTTATTTTGACATTTCTGCGTTGAGTTAATATTCACCGTTTCTAAGAGTTAAAATAACATAATTAATATGTAAATGCACGAATTTTTGATGAAATAAGTTATATGTTAAAATGAACAGATAAGTTGTGTTATTTTTCTCTCTATAACAGTTTCCATATGTTAAATCGACATATCTCTTCCGTTATTTATCATAAAAATGTAAGAATAACATTTTCTTTTAATTAAATTTAACATTATAAATATGTTAATTTAACATAAACTTTATTTCCAGATAAAATTTAAGTGTTACACTTTTGTGTTAATTTTTAAACATATTACTTGTGTTATTTATTTACGTACTTGCCTTCTGTTAAATTAACATTAAAATTAGAGTGGATAAATTGGGACATGTGAAATATGTTAAATTTAACACAAAATTTTTACTGTGCTCATTTCTTTACCGGAAAGAAACAGATTACCGATGTTATTTGAGTTTTACCGGAATTTACCGAGCAGCTTTTACAAAGACAAATTTTCAACGCACAAACGCATTCAACACGCGCACATAAAAGCAGTCATACGATTCAGATTCCAGCACAAGTGTGTTTTTTTCATTCCAATAAAAATGAAGTCACTTTCATCGATAGTAAAAATGATTGTTTTGCATTGAAAATCTCGCCGATTTTATGCGCACAAAATAAAATTGAAACACGCACACATACACATATACATATTATATATGTACGGGGTGTATCTGAAATGATGCACTAACTTTAGGAGCGTATTCTACATTGTAAAAAAAAAAGTATGTAAATTGTTACACATATAATCAGTGTAACAATTACGCTATTTATAACGGAAATATATATATTCATGTACTTTTACAAAAATTAGTTTTTTACTCTTTATTGTGTAAATATTCATTTATATTTGATGAGAAATTACAATGTTAAAAGTGTAATTTTTGGATTTTATGTAAATGTACAATTTTTTCTAACATTTATATAAAATTTAAAAATTACACTTAATAAACGAATATTTACATAATAACAAGTAAAATAACTAATTTTTGTAAAAGTACATGAATTTATATATTTTCGTTATAAATAACGTAATTGTTACACTAATTATGTATGTAATTTTAAATTAAATTTGATATGTGAAATTGTATAAATACATATACAAAATGTATTATTACATAAACATTTCTAGAAATCTACTTCTAACATGTAAATTTATTAGTACAAGATGCTTACTTACCATTTAAGATAATAATTTTATCTATAAAATGTAAATTTACTAATGTATGTAAATATATACCTTTAATAGTTGGTCTCAATATTACTCACTATAATAGTTGTAAACATATGTTTTACATAAAAACATGTTTTACATAAAAATTTTTACAGTGTAGGGGTCAAAATAAGATTACTTTTTCTATAAACAAATTCGCAAATGAACCTTCCTTCGAGCTAGAGGTTCCTAAAGTTTGGATAAAAAATTAAAAATTGGCTGTATTTCAGAAAAAAAGGATGTTATCACTCTCTCTTGAAAAATAAATAAATTTGTGTTGCGAGTATTTAGTCAATTTCATACATTTTCGAATTTTAGCTCGGAAGGGGGTTCATTTACAGTCTTATATTCATAAGAAAAAATCTTATTTTGATCTCTAGAATACGCTCCTAAAGTTTAATGCGTATTTCAAATACACCCTTTACATACATATATACAGAGTGTCTCAGATCATCCGCACACCCTCTTAAAATGAAAATAAATGGCTTTTATAAAAAATCGCGAACAATTTTTAAGTAAATCGGGACGCCCTATCAAATGGTGATATTTTCAACTTTTTGATTCACGATAAAAAACATTTTGTATTTCTGTTGAAATTTTCTGTAAAAATTTTTGTGTTAAATTTTTAACATACTCTTATGTTAATGTAACATATTATCGTTGTGTTATTTTGACATTTCTGCGTTGAGTTAATATTCACCGTTTCTAAGAGTTAAAATAACACAATTAATATGTAAATGCACGAATTTTTGATGAAATAAGTTATATGTTAAAATTAACAGATAAGTTGTGTTATTTTTCTCTCTATAACAGTTTCCATATGTTAAATCGACATATCTCTTCCGTTATTTATCATAAAAATGTAAGAATAACATTTTCTTTTAATTAAATTTAACATTATAAATATGTTAATTTAACATAAACTTTATTTCCAGATAAAATTTAAGTGTTACACTTTTGTGTTAATTTTTAAACATATTACTTGTGTTATTTATTTACATACTTGCCTTCTGTTAAATTAACATTAAAATTAGAGTGAATAAATTGGGACATGTGAAATATGTTAAATTTAACACAAAATTTTTTACTCTGTTCCGACTGAAAATACGCCATCCGGATCGAAAGTTAAATTTTTTTAGGGGACTTTCATGGTACTTTTGATTACAGATTCGAATTGTACATAAAAAATAAGAAACTTTTGTATTAAACGTTTTTTCTAAAAGTGTCTCTGTCAATCTTAATATTTGAAGTTCATTATTTCATTTCAGTTACTTTCAAGATCAATTTTAAATTTGACAGAGGCATTTCCAGAAAAAAACGTTTGCTACAAAAGTTTCTTATTTTTTCACGTACAATTCGAATCTGTAATAAAAAGTATCATTTTCCTTCCAAAAAATTCAACTGCTGATCCGGCTGACGTATTTCCGATCGAAATCAAAAGTCGAAACTATCACCATTTGATAGAGCGTACTCGATTTACTTAAAAATTGTTCGCGATTTTTAATAAAAGCCATTTATTTTCATTTTAAAAGGGGTGTTCGGATGGTCTGGGACACCCCGTATATATGATTGTTGAGAAATATAATAGGAAAGCGGGATTATCGTCTATATCGAGACCTGCTAGGATCAAGCAAATATCAGTTAGATGCGCGAGAAACTGAGAACCGTAGAAACGAGGTATCCTCGTTGCCTCGTATTTTCCGACGATATCGACTTGGCAAGTTTCTTCCTACTCACTTTGCTGATCTTTTCTTTCTCTTTTATCGAAGAAACGACGACGGCGGGACTTTCTCCTCCTTCCCGCTCTGTACAACCTCATAAATCCCGACAAACATCTCCCATTATCAAGAAACGCTGGACGTCTTCAAGCACGAAGTACACATTGCATGCTCTTTTATGAAAGATCCACTATCTGTGTGTATTTCTAGTAAGATGACACGTTGAAAAATGGTTGCTGCGTCTCTTTTAACGATACCCATTTATACGAGTTATATCTGCAATACCCGAGCAATGTGAATTTTTCTGAAGAACAATGCATTTCACGGGGCGGAAGATGAGCGAATTGGACGCAGAATTCTATTCTTCTGAAAAACGAGAAATAAAATTTCGAAATACTCCGACTACAACAGATGGTATAAATATTTGATAATCGAATACTTTAAATTTGCACGAGTTTCAGATTTAAATCTATTCGAAATATTCGAGTATCTGTTTGCAAGGGCTATTCAAATATTCAAAGCTTGGGCAATTTCTCGCGACGCGACACATCGAAACGTTTTTATTCAATTTTGTCCGCCGCCCGATTTTTATTTAAATACAATAAGAGGGACAAATTCGGTGACAATTTTACAGATGGAGAGAGCGAGCGAGCTCGAGGGAGAATTTTGCTCGAGCGGTCGATCAAGCCACTGAAAGTGGTTCGTACATAGTTTGGATTCCTTCAAATTACTGCCCTCGCAAAAGAGAAATCCCTCATTTATGCATTAGCAAGATAGACTAACGATTTGACTGCGCGAAAGTTAACATTATAATTAACTGTCATCGAATAATTGTTATCTTCGAAAGCTGAAATATCTGCGCGCAAAGCTTATTATTATTTCTAATTATTTTTACTTTTAGGTAAAAATTGCAAAATTGTGAGTATTCTGTACAAGCACATTGTTATAAAAAATGAACAGGTATAATTGAATATTTATATAAAATATGAAGAAAATTAATATAATTAATTTAATATTTGTATAAAATATGAAAAAAATTAATATAATTAGGGTTGCACGAAATATCAAGGTTAGTCTTGTCTTGTCTTGAATTTCAAGATAAGATCAAGACAAGATTTTTAATTTTAAAGTTATCAAGATATTATCAAGACTAAGACTGTCAAGATTATTAGTCTTGTCAAGATTATTGGTTCTCAAAAAAACTAAAATATTTAGATTTGTAAATGAAAAAAATCACTATATACGAATTTTTAAAAATTTTATTCAATAAAAACATTTATATTAGTAAATTTAAAAACATTTAATATTAATACAATATAACATTTTTATTAATTAGAAATCAAACTCGCAAATTTTAGACATTAAAAAACATTTCACTTAGGAATTGATCTTTAAAAGCACATTAGTGCTTTTAAAGATCAATTCATTTACAAATATAAATATTTTAGTTTTTTTGAGAACTAATAATCTTGACAAGACTAATAATCTTGACAGTCTTACAATTAGTCTTGATAATTAAAAATCTTGTCTTGATCTTATCTTGAATTTCAAAACAAGATCAAGACAAGATTTTTAATTAATTATCAATACAATACTAAGACTAAGACTGTCAAGATTATTAGTCTTGTCAAGATTATTGGTTCTCAAAAAAACTAAAGTATTTAGATTTGTAAATGAAAAAAAAACCACTATATACGAATTTAAAAAAATTTTATTTAATAAAAACATTTATATTAATAAATTTAAAAACATTTAATATTAATATAATATAACATTTTTATAAATTAGAAATCAAACTCGCAAATTTTAGACATTAAAGAGCATTTCACTCAGGAATTGATGCACATTAGTGCTTTTAAAGATTTACTTTGTAATCTGATTCTGTTTTTTGACATAGTCAGAGTTCCTATTGAGAAAAGTCTTTCTACTAGTATGGACGAGGCAGTTATTTAAAATGTCTCGAGCCATTTCTGATAATGTGGGATAAATATGAACCTGATTTTTTACCACTCCAAAATATTTATATCTGCATATTCCCTTCGGGCCTGTAAATAGTTATTAATTTCTGTTTTCCATGAAACAATAAATGTTTTTTTATGTAAATAAACGGCATTTATATCGATTACATAGTAATAATTATAATTAAAATATAATACAATAATAATAATTATTTCAATTATATTACAAAAATTATGTTAAATATTATTTAAATAATATTTTAATATTAGATAAAAAATTGTTAATAAAATCGAGACAAAACAATACAAGACGAGATTTTTGCTACCGATATTCATTCAAGATCAAGACAAGATTTAAATTTTTGAAAACTTTCAATACCAATACAATATTTTTACGAATATTGTCTTGTCTTGGGTCTTGTACAACCCTAAATATAATATTTCTAAAAATATGAGAACAATTGAGATGGACGAAATCCAGCTATATCGTTCGGAGATAATATTGATCGAGCTTCTATATCGCGGCGACTCAATTTTGAGCGCTTAAAGAGATCGCACTTTGAATCTATAAATTTTCGCGAAAGTCTCGCGGTCTATTTGCATACGAAACGAGTAGAAACGCAATTTCATTTTGTAACAGTTCATGAATAATCTTCAGATCGCCCCACACGATCGAGCTTCATCGCGCTTTTCTGGTTCTAAGCGCTTCATTGATCGAAATTACACTTTTTCGATCTACCGCGACGTCGAGAGGAGCGTTTCTTGCGATCTTAATTTCGAATCGCGTCGATTATCCGGCGATCTCGTGATGATCGTAACGTACAAATCAACGATCGTTTAACACGATCAACAATGAATCTTATCCGACTGATTTGCGCGAGTCCATTTATATTTCCAAGAGTGATGAGCCACGAAGGTCGCGATTGAATCTTCTTTGATGACTCTTTTGGCAATTTCCGTTTATCCTCAAATCAAACTAAATCCTTCTCTATCTTCCTATTAATGGCGGAATTTGATTTAAAATGTCGAATGCTCCTTCTTTTGCATTTTTTCTACGAGATCTTGATAATATTAAGTTATAAGATTTTTTATCTTTGCATAGAGACTTTTTTTATAGAAGAGAAGGAAATTTTTTTATTTAGATTCTGCATAAATTTTACACATATAGATTTTTAAAAATCATGAATAATGTTTAATTTTCCTTTAACGCTAAATGTATTAAAGTTATGACGTTACATTCATCAATCATTTGCTTTGTCTGCATTTGCGTTATCCAGTTGTTTGAACTCGTTTGACGAATGATCCTGAATGATCCTAATCATTTTTACGCTTTCCACACAAACTGTGAACGCGACGGAATAACTTGGAAATAACTTTACATTAATTAAATAACATGGAAATAACTTTTAATTACTATCTCTAACATGAACGACTCAAGTACTTTCAAACGCGCGAGGAAGATATAATTAGCATCGATAGCGACGATCCTACGTTTTATCGACGCCACTTAATTAACAACGGGTAAATAAAATTGCTTTTCTACACTTTCCTAAAGTGCCTGGAGTGTTTTATGTGATAGTAAGAATAATTGTCGTCTGTGGATCATTTTATTCATTTTCATTCACTGGAGGTACTTTGATAGAAAAAAACAATTTCTTTGCGTTGCTTTTTCAAAGCTTATTAAAATTAATATAAATATTTTATTTATAAATATTTTAATAATATAAATATTTTATTTATATTAATTTTTTTATACTAATTTTTTTATTTATTTTTTTATTATTAATTTTTTTTTTTAATAAATATCGAAAGTCGCGAATGTCTGACAATATCGCATCCTTTTTCACTCGTTCGATTCTGACGATGATTTTATACGAACAATCCGTTATTCTTTTCTTACAATGCTAAAATATAATAGAATCTATTGTCTTCTATAATTCAGCGACTAAAGTCCTTAATTTGTATTGTCGGATGGAGCAAGGATATTAAAATTAATATAAATATTTTATTTATAAATATTTTAATAATATAAATATTTTATTTATATTAATTTTTTTATACTAATTTTTTTATTTATTTTTTATTATTAATTTTTTTTTTAAATATCGAAAGTGGCGAACGTCTGACAATATCGCATCCTTTTTCACTCGTTCGATTCTGACGATGATTTTATACGAACAATCCGTTATTCTTTTCTTACAATGCTAAGATATAATAGAATCTATTGTCTTCTATAATTCAGCGACTAAAGTCCTTAATTGTATTGTCGGATGGAGCAAGGATATTAATATAAATATTTTATTTATAAATATTTTAATAATATAAATATTTTATTTATATTAATTTTTTTATACTAATTTTTTTTATTTATTTTTTTATTATTAATTTTTTTTTTAAATATCGAAAGTGGCGAACGTCTGATAAAATCGCATCCTTTTTCACTCGTTCGATTCTGACGATGATTTTATACAAACAATCCGTTATTCTTTTCTTACAATGCTAAGATATAATAGAATCTATTGTCTTCTATAATTCAGCGACTAAAGTCCTTAATTTGTATTGTCGGATGGAGCAAGGATATTAAAATTAATATAAATATTTTATTTATAAATATTTTAATAATATAAATATTTTATTTATATTAATTTTTTTTATACTAATTTTTTTATTTATTTTTTTATTATTAATTTTTTTTTAAATATCGAAAGTGACGAACGTCTGACAAAATCGCATCCTTTTTCACTCGTTCGATTCTGACGATGATTTTATACGAACAATCCGTTATTCTTTTCTTACAATGCTAAGATATAATAGAATCTATTGTCTTCTATAATTCAGCGACTAAAGTCCTTAATTTGTATTGTCGGATGGAGCAAGGATATTAAAATTAATATAAATATTTTATTTATAAATATTTTAATAATATAAATATTTTATTTATATTAATTTTTTTATACTAATTTTTTTATTTATTTTTTTATTATTAATTTTTTTTTAAATATCGAAAGTGACGAACGTCTGACAAAATCGCATCCTTTTTCACTCGTTCGATTCTGACGATGATTTTATACGAACAATCCGTTATTCTTTTCTTACAATGCTAAGATATAATAGAATCTATTGTCTTCTATAATTCAGCGACTAAAGTCCTTAATTTGTATTGTCGGATGGAGCAAGGATATTAAAATTAATATAAATATTTTATTTATAAATATTTTAATAATATAAATATTTTATTTATATTAATTTTTTTATACTAATTTTTTTATTTATTTTTTTATTATTAATTTTTTTTTAAATATCGAAAGTGACGAACGTCTGACAAAATCGCATCCTTTTTCACTCGTTCGATTCTGACGATGATTTTATACGAACAATCCGTTATTCTTTTCTTACAATGCTAAGATATAATAGAATCTATTGTCTTCTATAATTCAGCGACTAAAGTCCTTAATTTGTATTGTCGGATGGAGCAAGGATATTAAAATTAATATAAATATTTTATTTATAAATATTTTAATAATATAAATATTTTATTTATATTAATTTTTTTATACTAATTTTTTTATTTATTTTTTTATTATTAATTTTTTTTTTAAATATCGAAAGTGACGAACGTCTGACAAAATCGCATCCTTTTTCACTCGTTCGATTCTGACGATGATTTTATACGAACAATCCGTTATTCTTTTCTTACAATGCTAGATATAATAGAATCTATTGTCTTCTATAATTCAGCGACTAAAGTCCTTAATTGTATTGTCGGATGGAGCAAGGATAAGAATTAATACCATGTAATCGTATCACTTTGTTCACGTTATTACTGGCATCCTGCTCCCGCAGATTCTATCTTTCTTCGTTTTGTCGAAGTTGTAGCATGCGCTCAGAGACCGGCGCATCGTCAAAAAAATCGATTTAGCTGCCGCAAAGTCTTCTATCTTCCCCGTGGAAGTAGATAAGAGCAGTAGGTAACGTTTCGGAAAGCTGGCGTAGAAACCGCGGATGAATTATTCGAACAGATTTCGTCGAAATATCGTTTCTGTTTTTCGTGTTCCACTTAATCTACATTCACGGCGCAATCGTGTTAATGCTTTTTTTTACGCATCCTTTTAAGACGATGAACGTACCTTGGAAAAAATTCAATGGAATCGAATTAATATCGGTCATGTTATATTTTTATTGAAACACGCTTGTATATTATTTATTTATTTATTTCATAACGTGATATGAACACAATTATACTTCATTGTTGTATTTTTATTATAAAAATATCGAGAACATTTTTTGCATTGTTTTTATTCGCATTTTTATTATACACAAAAAATGTAAAATGTTATAGGGTGTCTCATTTTAAAAAATACACCTCGATAATTCTTCAATGAAGCATTTTCAGCAAAAATGTTTCAGACAAAAGTTGTATGATTTCAAGGGGGACGTAAGATGGCGTCATTAATTTAACTTTGAATATTTACTTGAAAGTCACGTGAAGGTTATCTTCAATTTTTTAAATAGAATCGCCTACTTTTTATTACATATTCTTGCAGTTCATTTCGAGAACTTTTCAAAACACTATAATTAAGTTAGTTTTTATTAAGTACTTTCCGAGTTTTGAGGCTTGAAATAATTTCTAAACATAAATCATAAAATATCTAATAAAATATTCATTTTTCGATTGTCTTATCTTAATACTTTTATACACAAAATAATATGAGGATTTAATTGGTGTAAAGGAAAAGCATAGTTTCTAAGAAAAAATAGTTGTTAAAATAGTTGTTAAAAAAAATAATTGTTAATTGTAATTTACATATTTTTTTTTCGAAACAATTATGTGTTTTCTTTACACCAATTGATTCCTCTCATTATTTTGTGCATAAAAGTACTAGAATAAAATAATCGGAAAATTAATATTTTATTAGATATTTTAAGTTTATGTAAAATTAAGAAATTATTTCAAGTCTCATAAAATACTTAATGAAAACTAACTTAATTATAGTGTTTGGAAAGCTCTCGAGATGAGCTGCAAGAATATGCAATAAAAAATAGGCAATTCTGTTTAAAAAATTGAAGGTGACTTTCACGTGACTTTCAAGTAAATATTTAAAGTTAAATTAATGACGCCATCTTATGTCCCCCTTGAAACCATACAACTTTTGTCTGAAACATTTTTGCGGAAAATGCTTCGTTGAAGAATTATCAAGGTGTGTTTTTTAAAATGGAACACTACATAATATCCATCTGTAAAATATTTGTGTTAAGCTCATGCGATGGTAACGGAAGCAAAAGTAATGTAGGAAATAAAAATAAAAGTGCCCTGACTATAGTCGATATCTTGACAATGAAATACGACTGATGCAAAAACTTGTTTCGCGATATGTCGAAATAAAAATGGAACGAGAAGAATTGTAACACTTTTTGCAAATTCAGAAGTGTAAATCTCGAAATGTAACTTGCGCAACTTTGATGAATGGAAAATATTTTATAGCTAAAAATCACCGTCAATCTCGCGTATAGAATACATTCAATGCTGCGCAATTGATAAAATTACACTAAATTGATAAAATTACACACAAAATGACTGAGTAATGATGATCACAGTGACATTTCGTTTAACTGTCAAGGGCTTTAGATATTTGTTGGTGAAAAGTGAATCAGTGAAAATATCACTAATTTAAACGGTAAACTAAGATTTCACTGAGAATCAGTGAGTATTTTACTGATCTTCAGTGGAAACGCTTATTTTTTTGTTATTTTATCTTATATTTCATTGATTATGGTCAGTTAAAATAAAATTCACTGTAAAATCAGTAAATTTTACTGTAAAACCAGTAATCGCTAGTTCGTTCATTTACGGTCGCTATCTCTGTCGTATTTAATTTTGGTTATAAGTATTATATAAAGTTTGCAAAGAGCGACATTTAAAATTAGAAATATTATTTCGATTTAATTTCTGATACAATCTCAATAGAGAGGCTTCAAATATTAAATCGATATTTATAAGTCGGACAAATAAATGTCTGGCGACTTAATAAAAATTATTCGTTCGTTATCTATTTAAAATAACAAGTTCAATATGCATGTAATATAAATAAAATAAAATTTTTAATATAATAAATATTTAGTAAATATAAATAAAATTTTTAATTTTATATGAAATAGATAGAGAGATGAATTATAGTTTAATATTGCTGACAATAACGAAAGGAATATTACTGATATTGAGAAATATTACTGATTGAAACAGTCAAAATTATTAACTGATTCTTTCTGTTAATAATTCTTAAAATAATTAACTGATTTCTTTCTGTTAATAATTCTTAATCTCAATAGAGAGGCTTCAGATATTAAATCGATATTTATAAGTCGGACAAATAAATGTCTGGCGTCTTAATAAAAATTATTCGTTCGTTATCTATTTAAAATAACAAGTTCAATATGCATGTAATATAAATAAAATAAAATTTTTAATATAATAAATATTTAGTAAATATAAATAAAATTTTTAATTTTATATGAAATAGATAGAGAGATGAATTATAGTTTAATATTGCTGACAATAACGAAAGGAATATTACTGATATTGAGAAATATTACTGATTGAAACAGAAAAGGAATATTACTGATATTGAGAAATATTACTGATCGAAACAGTCAAAATTATTAACTGATTCTTTCAATAAAATATCACTGATTTACAGTGCTGTACTTATAACTACTATAATCAGTGACTATTTACTGTTTTTCAGTGATAATACACTGATTCGCTTTTAGAAAGTAACTATTATTTTTAATTATCAAGTCGCTTTATTTAAATTCGATTTCACAAAACAGCAGCAGACAAAATATGTGTAATTTCTTTTCGTCAGCGACTCCAACGCGCAATATATATGTTCGTTGTTTTTCACGAATGTGATTAAATTCTATCTGAACAAGTTAACAAGAAACTTGGAATTTGAGTTGGAGAAACATGCCAGGCAAGAAGACGTATCCTGCGAAGTTGTAAGAGTTCGAGTTGGAGAGGCGTCTTAACCGCGTTTGCGAGATGAAGCCGAGTGGTCCCTTCTTCTCGTTAAATTATCTCGATGCTGCCGTGTTTGCTGCGATAAAATTCAAGGGGAAGCGCTCGCGAGGAAAAATCAATTGATTAAATCCCACATGTGAGATCCGGTCAGCTTAACTGGCCATCGGTGTTTAGAATAAAGTGGCCGGATTTAATGAGGATTTATCGTACTGTTGAATTAGCGGACCTAGCGAAGATGAAGTGAGTGGAAAATGGAAAGCTCCCTTTGCCCTGCTCAAGTAATTCGTCGATACTCTTGAATGGAATTGCATTAACCCTTTTAGGGGCACATTTTTTGTGATCAACAACAAAGATCATGATGGATTTTACAGGTTTTTGGAGTCACTGATTACGAATCTGGCATCATAATTTCAAAATTCAAGATGGCGGATTATATCTTGGAAATATTGACAAACTTGATATTTTCAGATGAAATCACGTATATGGGGGTTTTCAGGGTCGCTGATCACGAATCCAGACAAAAATAAAAAATACATAAAGCGTATTAGCATGGAAAGCCAGAAGAAATTCTATAATTCATTTTTTTCTCAAAAACTACACATCCAATCGAAAAAACATCAAGAATACTTTCTTCTTCAAATTATACGCAAAATATGATAAGATTTTTTAAAATTGAAAATGATCAGATTTTAGATATGTCATCCGCCATATTGGATCCGCCATCTTGGATTTCCAAAATCTGAGGCCGGCATTGTGATCAGAGACCCCGAAAACCTATATATATGCAATTTGGGGTTGATTCAACAAGACCTGTATTCAAAACTGATTTTTTTCCGAAAAAATAGTGCTTTTTTCATATTCATTATTTATTAATTAATTATTATCAACTTCCCAGTAAAAAGTAATGGAAGATTACAATATGTAGATAATCAGAAGTCTAAGGAACTTGATATAACTGTCGTAATACATCCATAATGAGGAAAATACTAAAGATAAATAGATGTATCATATATGATACACTTATTCCTCAAAGGGTTAAACGAAGCTATCGGTGGTTTCCAGTCGGCGCACATTTATCGCGATCAGGGATAGTCGAAATAAATTTTAGCGAATAAAAAAATTTCATAACATTTTGGGGAAAAAATAAAAGCGCTCATTTTTCTGAGTAAAAGACACAAAATCGTCCATATTATTTTGTACAAATTATTTTTCGATTTTATTCGAGTTTGCTTTGTATTCTATTTTGTTATCATCCGTATCCCTATCTTTTCAAATCTTTTTCATTACCTTTTTACGCGGCAAGTAAGGAAAGCAAGTTTATTTTAGTAGATATTAAACACCTTTTCTTGCTCGTATGTTTTCACAGGATCTGCTACAACTTGCAGAATTGTTTTAATTAAGCAAGAAATATAAACAAATGTTCTGCATTTTTATTTACTACTTTTCCTGAAACAATTCCTGCGATAACTAAAAGCAAAAGCGCAAATATTCCTTGTTCATGATCCGATATTTCTTTTTTTCTAGACATCTAATCAGGACGAGTTATATTAAGACCGAGGCGTTGCTATTTTCACTGTACATGCGAGTTGAATAACAAAAATCGTATCTCTCTACAAAGTGGATTCTCTCTCATTTCTCTCTTTCTTCCTTTTTCCTTTTTTATTGTTTGCTTTTTTTATCTCTCGGACTTTTGTTAAAAACACAGTTTTATATAAACGAAAAACATACGAGATATTCCGCTGTCATCTTCATTTTTTATGATAATTTTTTCCAGTAAATTTTCTCTCTCTCTCTCTCTCTATTTATATATTTAACTTTTTCGTAATCTTTTTCAGATTTTGAAATTTTAATGCAATTTTAATTATTCTTAATTATTCATCAAGTGGCAATTTTACGTAATTATTCGTAATTATTCATCAAGGATCTTCTTCTCCAAGATTTAATATTATTAAATTTTTTTAATATTATTAAATTATTATTTTTAATTTTTTAATATTATTTTATCTCACATTAGATTGTTATGTTTTTTTATATTCACTATGAGACATTTTCATGCGATAAAAAAATACATACAACTCTCGAATTCCACTTTACATCCCGTAAGAAAATTCCAACTGTTTCAATTTAACTTGAAAATAATAACTTCAATTTAACTTGAAAGCAAGTCATGCTGGGTATTTCCCTTCAAGGATCTTCTTCTGCAAGATTTAATATTATTAAATTTTTTTAAAATTATTAAATTATTATTTTTAGTTTTTTAATATTATTTTATCTCACATTAGATTGTTACGTTTTTTTATATTCAGTATGAGACATTTTCATGCGATAAAAAAATACATACAACTCTCGAATTCCACTTTACATCCCGTAAGAAAATTCCAACTGTTTCAATTTAACTTGAAAATAATAACTTCAATTTAACTTGAAAGCAAGTCGTGCTGAGTGTTTCCCTTCAAGGATCTTCTTCTTCAAGATTTAATATTATTAAATTTTTTTAATATTATTAAATTATTATTTTTAGTTTTTTAATATTATTTTATCTCACATTAGATTGTTACGTTTTTTTTATATTCAGTATGAGACATTTTCATGCGATAAAAAAATACATACAACTCTCGAATTCCACTTTACATCCCGTAAGAAAATTCCAACTGTTTCAATTTAACTTGAAAATAATAACTTCAATTTAACTTGAAAGCAAGTCATGCTGAGTGTTTCCCTTCAAGAATCTTCTTCTGCAAGATTTAATATTATTAAATTTTTTTTAATATTATTAAATTATTTTTAGTTTTTTAATATTATTTTATCTCACATTAGATTGTTACGTTTTTTTATATTCATTATGAGACATTTTCATGATAAAAAAATACATACAATTCTCGAATTCCACTTTACATCCCGTAAGAAAATTCCAACTGTTTCAATTTAACTTGAAAATAATAACTTCAATTTAACTTGAAAGCAAGTCGTGCTGGGTGTTTCCCTTCAAGGATCTTCTTCTGCAAGATTTAATATTATTAAATTTTTTTAATATTATTAAATTATTATTTTTAGTTTTTTAATATTATTTTATCTCACATTAGATTGTTATGTTTTTTTATATTCACTATGAGACATTTTCATGCGATAAAAAAATACATACAACTCTCGAATTCCACTTTACATCCCGTAAGAAAATTCCAACTGTTTCAATTTAACTTGAAAATAATAACTTCAATTTAACTTGAAAGCAAGTCGTGCTGGGTGTTTCCCTTCAAGTCTGCCCTTTCAACAGCAATCTGAAGCAGCTATTGAAAGGTCGTGATTTCGCATATCGTAGATTCTCGTGTGTCACAACTTATTTTCCTCACCGTCTTGGCAGCTCGACAAAGAGGCCTCTGTCGAGAACACATAGGTAGCTCAACAGGTAGCTTTGAGAACCTCCGCGCTCCTCTCTCCTCTTCTTTCTTCCGATATTTTTCTACCGTTCTTTCATATTTTACCGTGTTACGCCGGCGAGCTGTCACGCCTACATGCGTAGATTGCTCTTCGGGGTTGATACTTTCCATGCCGCTTCACCCTTTGACATCGAATTTGATGGAATTTTGGCGACGCATACGTCCATAAGCGCGATAAACACGTTTAAATAAACTTGTTTATGCTTCTTTATTTATCGCATCATCGCGATTAGTTCATATAGCTGAATTTTTATAAGATATCGACCCTGGGTGCGCATTTCTCTAAAAACTTTATTTTTAAATATATAAAGAATTTTTCTTCTAAGGAAATCTCTTTAATTTAATAGTGTGTAAAAATGATATATAACTTTTTGTTCTGCGATGTACAATTATATAAGTATTAATTGCTTTCGCTAAAATTCGTTTCCATTTATTTTCAATTTTCACTTAAATTTTTTCTTTTTATTTTCAATTTAAATTAATATTTTACGTTAGTTGCAAATAGATAAAAATAACAATATGGCGATAGAGACTATTTATTGCTATATTATTATTAGTTGAATTCATTTAAATATCAAATTTCAGTCAAAATTGTACTATTTTTATAAATATCGAGAAAAAGCTAATTATCATCGCGTTCATTAATTCTTTCCATTTATTTTCAATTTTCACTAAAATTTTTTTCTATTTATTTTCAATTTAAATTAATATTTTACATTAGTTGCAAATAGAAGAAAATAACAATATGGCGATAGAGATTATTTATTGTTATATTATTATTAGTTGAATTCATTTAAATAACCAAATTTCAGTCAAAATTGTACTGTTTTTATAAATATCGAGAAAAAGTTAATTATCATCGCATTCATTAATTCTCTTCCATTTATTTTCAATTTTTACTAAAATTTTTTTCTATTTATTTTCAATTTAAATTAATATTTTACATTAGTTGCAAATAGATAAAAATAACAATATGGCGATAGAGATTATTTATTGCTATATTATTATTAGTTGAATTCATTTAAATACCAAATTTCAGTCAAAATTATACTATTTTTATAAATATCGAGAAGAAGCTAATTATTATCGCGTTTATTAATTCTTTTCCATTTATTTTCAATTTTCACTAAAATTTTTTCTATTTATTTTCAATTTAAATTAACATTTTACATTAGTTGCAAATAGAAGAAAATAACAATATGGCGATAGAGATTATTTATTGCTATATTATTATTAGTTGAATTCATTTAAATACCAAATTTCAGTCAAAATTATACTATTTTTATAAATATCGAGAAGAAGCTAATTATTATCGCGTTTATTAATTCTTTTCCATTTATTTTCAATTTTCACTAAAATTTTTTTCTATTTATTTTCAATTTAAATTAATATTTTACATTAGTTGCAAGTAGATAAAAATAATAATATGGTCATAGAGATTATTTATTGCTATATTATTATTAGTTGAATTCATTTAAATACCAAATTTCAATCAAATTGTACTGTTTTTATAAATATCGAGAAGAAGCTAATTATTATCGCGTTTATTAATTCTTTTCCATTTATTTTCAATTTTCACTAAAATTTTTTTCTATTTATTTTCAATTTAAATTAATATTTTACATTAGTTGCAAGTAGATAAAAATAACAATATAGCGATAGAGACTATTTATTGCTATATTATTATTAGTTGAATTCATTTAAATATCAAGTTTCAATCAAAATTGTACTGCTTTTAAATATCGAGAAAAAGCTAATTATCATCGCATTCATTAATTCTCTTCCATTTATTTTCAATTTTCACTAAAATTTTTTTCTATTTATTTTCAATTTAAATTAACATTTTACATTAATTGCAAATAGAAGAAAATAACAATATGGCGATAGAGATTATTTATTGCTATATTATTATTGTTGAATTCATTTAAATACCAAATTTCAGTCAAAATTGTACTGTTTTTATAAATATCGAGAAAAAGCTAATTATCATCGCGTTCATTAATGTCCACGGGCGACATTAATTCGTTCGATACACAATTACACGGACGATACATCTGGAACCAGTAAATGAAGCATGATTCGATGCAAACATCGGATGCACTTTCTGCAATCAGACGCAGTTCGTAGATGGGAAAAAAATGCGCAATCAACGCGCTGTCGCAATTTATTGATATCAAGTCACAAATTGCGCGTTTCTACTTCATCTTTAATTTATTATATATTGTGAATTTTATAGATTACATTTAAAAAAAATAGAAATTTAAGATTTTTCATCAAGTTTAAATCGCTTCGTGCTTGCAATATCTGGCTTTTTCCTCTTTATTCTTCTCTCTCTCTCGTCGTAACATAATTTTAAACTCTCCTTCTGAGTTTTAGCGAGTTTAGCTTGGAACGGATACTGAATCGAAAAATGTTTCACGGACAAAAGACTCTTCTTCGTCGCCCTGTTCATGTGTTTTACGGGATCCGTGCGATGTTCGAGCGACTTGATCCGATCTATCAAGGATACACCCTTCGTTCTCGCAGGATTTCGTGATCCTGATTGTCTTGCATTCAACTTGTCCGTTATTTGTCTCGACGTTACTAGAACACGTTTCAATTGATTGTTCTAAAGAGGCCAATGTTTTCTCCTCGTCGATGAAATGTTTAGACCCTATGTCGCACGTTCTGAAGGTCGTATGTGACTCGCGTGATAAAAGTTCCACTAATTCGTCGTCGGGCTTCGAAACGTCCGTACGAGACTCGATCACGTACGTTAAATTAGTTCTTTTGCTTCGGAAAGATCTCGCACTGTCCAATGAACTTGACTCGTTATCTGCATTTTCGATTGAAATTTCAAGATTCTTTTTTATTCAAGAGTAATTTGTATATTTTCAAAAGAAATATGCGATGTACAAAGTAAAATCAATTTCGTATTTCATCAAATAAATTAGTATTTATTAAATAAATAGTTTTAATAATTTAAAATTTAAATACTATTTATTTAATTTTTTTTTAAATACTATTTATTTAAATTTAAAATTACTAAAATTTAAATACTAATTTAATAAAAATCTCGCACTGTCCAATGAATTTGACTCGTTATCTGCATTTTCGATTCAAATTTCAAGATTCTTTTTTATTCAAGAATAATTTGTATATTTTCGAAAGAAATATGCGATGTACAAAGTAAAATAAATTTCGTATTTCATCAAATAAATTAGTATTCACTAAATAAATAGTTTAAATTTAAATAAATAGTATTTAAATAATTTAAAATTTATTAAATACTATTTATTTAATTTTTTTTTAAATACTGTTTATTTAAATTTAAAATTGCTAAAATTTAAATACTAATTTAATAAAAATTAAAATTATAAATTTAAAATTACTAAAATTTAAATACTAATTTATTAAATTTAAAATTACTTAAATTTAAATACTATTTATTTAAATTTAAATTTAAACTTTTTTTTAAATACTATTTATTTAAATTTAAATAAATAGTATTTATTTAAATTTAAATAAATAGTATTTATTAAAATAAATCTAGTATCTTATTTAATAAAAAAAAAACATTTGTATTAACTTTATAGAATAATACGATGAATTTTAAAATTTCATTTAAATTCCAGCTTATACATTATACAAATAATAAAACTCCCTGTTCTTTAAATAAATATATTTTTTTAGCTTCTCGTTATATTTGTTTGAACCAACGGATTATTTTTCCGCTTTATATTTTTTTAAATTAAAATATTTTTTCATAGAATCTCTACAAATACAGGGAAGCTCGGTGTATTTCCCTATCTTAAAAAGTCTCTGATACCTATTTCACATCGATCGGGGATTTCGTCCTCCAGGCATTCGGAATAAAAGGACGGTATTAAAGCGTCGTTGCCCTTGTCGGTCGACGTTCTCCTAATTCTCGAAGCTGTTATCTCTTCGTTTCCCTCGGATAGTCCGGTCTTTTCGGTCCGTGGCGATAACCCTTGGAGAGCACCCTTTAAGCATCGATCCTCACCTAACGTGACTTCGCGCAGAGCACGATTCAGCTGTTCGATTAGATCTCGGATGTAAGACAGCGTCGGGGTGTCACCCTCCTCCTCACTAATCCTCGCGGCGACCCGCAGCTCTTCGAGCGCCTCTGTGCGAACCAGAGCTTATCTTAGGGATAGCCATGTGCGGAGATCTCTTTCCATAATTTTGCATTCATACATACATAAATTCATGCTAGTTTACACGCATGGCGGATGAATCCATCCGCTTCTTATATAAATTACCGCGCGATATTAGATGGGAATATTCAGATATACTGGGTGTCACTTAATTAGCGCCCATTATTCATATAGCGATATTCCTCGTGGAAAATCGAGTCGAAAAGTCCTGAAGCATTTTTTTTTATCACGCTTAATAAAGCGGCAATTATTGAGTAAAGTTGCGCCAATAAGCACCGATCTTTAGCCTCCTTGACGAAATTTTCTTTAAGGAAACGCTTTTAACGGAAGAAATATGATTTTTAATGCAAAATAAAGTTTTCAGAAGGCATAATTTTGCATTCACATATATAAATTCATGCTAGTTTACACGCATGGCGGATGAATCCATCCGCTTCTTATATAAATTTCCGCGCGATATTAAATGGGAATATTTAGATATACTGGGTGTCACTTAATTAGCGCCCATTATTCATATAGCGATATTCCTCGTGGAAAATCGAGTCGAAAAGTCCTGAAGCATTTTTTTTTTATCACGCTTAATAAAGCGGCAATTATTAAGTAAAGTTGCGCCAATAAGCACCGATCTTTAGCCTCCTTGACGAAATTTTCTTTAAGGAAACGCTTTTAACGGAAGAAATATGATTTTTAATGCAAAATAAAGTTTTTAAAAGGCATAATTTTGCATTCACATATATAAATTCATGCTAGTTTACACGCATGGCGGATGAATCCATCCGCTTCTTATATAAATTACCGCGCGATATTAGATGGGAATATTCAGATATACTGGGTGTCACTTAATTAGCGCCCATTATTCATATAGCGATATTCCTCGTGGAAAATCGAGTCGAAAAGTCCTGAAGCATTTTTTTTTATCACGCTTAATAAAGCGGCAATTATTAAGTAAAGTTGCGCCAATAAGCACCGATCTTTAACCTCCTTGACGAAATTTTCTTTAAGGAAACGCTTTTAACGGAAGAAATATGATTTTTAATGCAAAATAAAGTTTTTAGAAGGCATAATTTTGCATTCACATATATAAATTCATGCTAGTTTACAGCATCGCGGATGAATCCATCCGCTTCTTATATAAATTACCGCGCGATATTAGATGGGAATATTCAGATATACTGGGTGTCACTTAATTAGCGCCCATTATTCATATAGCGATATTCCTCGTGGAAAATCGAGTCGAAAAGTCCTGAAGCATTTTTTTCTATCACGCTTAATAAAGCGGCAATTATTGAGTAAAGTTGCGCCAATAAGCACCGATCTTTAGCCTCCTTGACGAAATTTTCTTTAAGGAAACGCTTTTAACGGAAGAAATATGATTTTTAATGCAAAATAAAGTTTTTAGAAGGCATAATTTTGCATTCACATATATAAATTCATGCTAGTTTACACGCATCGCGGATGAATCCATTCGCTTCTTATATAAATTACCGCGCGATATTAGATGGGAATATTCAGATATACTGGGTGTCACTTAATTAGCGCCCATTATTCATATAGCGATATTCCTCGTGGAAAATCGAGTCGAAAAGTCCTGAAGCATTTTTTTCTATCACGCTTAATAAAGCGGCAATTATTGAGTAAAGTTGCGCCAATAAGCACCGATCTTTAGCCTCCTTGACGAAATTTTCTTTAAGGAAACGCTTTTAACGGAAGAAATATGATTTTTAATGCAAAATAAAGTTTTCAGAAGGCATAATTTTGCATTCACATATATAAATTCATGCTAGTTTACACGCATCGCGGATGAATCCATTCGCTTCTTATATAAATTACCGCGCGATATTAGATGGGAATATTCAGATATATTGGGTGTCACTTAATTAGCGCCCATTATTCATATAGCGATATTCCTCGTGGAAAATCGAGTCGAAAAGTCCTGAAGCATTTTTTTCTATCACGCTTAATAAAGCGGCAATTATTGAGTAAAGTTGCGCCAATAAGCACCGATCTTTAGCCTCCTTGACGAAATTTTCTTTAAGGAAACGCTTTTAACGGAAGAAATATGATTTTTAATGCAAAATAAAGTTTTCAGAAGGCATAATTTTGCATTCACATATATAAATTCATGCTAGTTTACACGCATGGCGGATGAATCCATCCGCTTCTTATATAAATTACCGCGCGATATTAGATGGGAATATTCAGATATACTGGGTGTCACTTAATTAGCGTCCATTATTCATATAGCGATATTCCTCGTGGAAAATCGAGTCGAAAAGTCCGAAGCATTTTTTTCTATCATGCTTAATAAAGCGGCAATTATTGAGTAAAGTTGCGCCAATAAGCATCGACCTTTAACCTCCTTGACAAAATTTTTTTAAGGAAACTCTTTTAACGGAAGAAATATGATTTTTAATGCAAAATAAAGTTTTTAGAAGGCATAATTTTGCATTCACATATATAAATTCATGCTAGTTTACACGCATGGCGGATGAATCCATCCGCTTCTTATATAAATTACCGCGCGATATTAGATGGGAATATTCAGATATACTGGGTGTCACTTAATTAGCGCCCATTATTCATATAGCGATATTCCTCGTGGAAAATCGAGTCGAAAAGTCCTGAAGCATTTTTTTCTATCATGCTTAATAAAGCGGCAATTATTGAGTAAAGTTGCGCCAATAAGCACCGATCTTTAGCCTCCTTGACGAAATTTTCTTTAAGGAAACGCTTTTAACGGAAGAAATATGATTTCTAATGCAAAATAAAGTTTTTAGAAGGCATAATTTGCATTTACTTATAATCTGCTAGTTTACACCTGGCTCCATCCTCTTAAAAATTTCCCCATATTAAATGGGATATTTAGATATACTGTGTCTTTAGCACCCATTTCATTAGCGTCCTCTAAAATCAGTCAAAAGTCCGAAGCATTTTTTTTTCACAAAGCGGCATTTTAGTCAAGCACACTTTAACCTCCTGACAATTTCTTAGAACTTTAACGAAGATTTGCAAAAAAAGTTTCGAAGCGCTTCACTAATCGTATCTCCTATACCCCTTCACAGGTGTCACGCCACTTCTAAAATCATCAAAATGATTTTCATAAACGGCATTTAGCAAGCACCACTTTACCTCCTAATTCTTTAAGAAACTTTTAACGGAAAAATAGTTCAAAAAAGTTTTTAGCTTGTTCACTCCCTCCTTCCCTGGGAATATTTGTCTAACATTACAAAATCGAGTCGAAAAGTGAACATTTTTTTTCACCTTAAAAGCGGCATATAAGTAAAGTTGCGCCTATAAGCCGATTTTAACCTCCTTGATTTCTTTAAGAAACGCTTTTAACGGAAGAAATAGATTTTTAAGCAAAATAAAGTTTTCAGAAGGCATAATTTGCATTCACATATATAAATTGCTACTCCTCCGGCACTCAAAAATAAGCACGAGTTTATCTGAAAAAAATAAAAACAAAAAATAACTCATAAAAGCGGCTTAAAATGCCCAAGCACGACTAACACAAATTTTCTTTAAATTTAACAAAAAGTCCCCAAAATACATAAAACAAAAAAAAATTCAACAATTTAAACCTAACAAATTTACAAAATAAATTTTAATACTCTCTTCCCTTCTGGATTTATTGTCATCACTTCAAAAAAATTTTTAAACGCATTATAGTAAAGTTGCGCCAATAAGCACCGACCTTTAATCTCCTTGACGAAATTTTCTTTAAGGAAACGCTTTTAACGAAAGAAATATGATTTTTAATGCAAAATGAAGTTTTTAGAAGGCATTATAGAAGAAAAGGATAGTTAAAAGAAATGGTTTCAAATTTTTTTTATTATATTATAGAAAAAAATGGTTCAGGACTTCTCGACTCAGTTTTCCACGAAGAATATCGCTATATAAATAATGGGCGTCAATTAAGTGACATCCTGTATATTGAATCAAGGGGGATTCTTCAAATTTTTCTAAAATATATATACATAAATTTCTAAAAATATATATCATGTTTTTTTCCACAATTTTCGTCAAAATGAACAGGCTGTGAACAATGTTTACTAATTGTGTATAAATTTATATACAGGGTGGACCAAAAGTCTGGATACAGCCGAATATCTCGTATAGAATGCATTTTAGAACAAAATACTGTAAAATATCTTGTAAAATACTCATTTTTCAATTATTTTACCTTAATACTTTTATGTACAAAATAATGAGAAGAATCAATTGGTGTAAAGAAAACACATAGTTACTTTTAAGAAAAAATATTTAATTGTTAATTGCAAATTACATATTTTTTTCTTCGAAATAACTATGTGTTTTCTTTACAAGTTGATTACCAATTGATTCCTCTCATTATTTTGTACACAAAATATTAAGATAAGATAATAAAAAATGAATATTTTACTAGATATTTTATAATTTATATAAAATTAAGAAATGATTTCAAGCCTTATAACTCAAAAAGTACTTGAAGGAAAAATAATTTATTATAGTATTTTGGAAAGCTCTCGGGGTAAGCTACAAGAATATGCAATGAAAAATGGAGGGTTCTATTTAAAAAATTCAAGTTGATCTTGCTCTGACCTTGACAACACCACTCAATGTCAAATGGATATTACAGTTAAATACATCTTTTTAATCCTTACAACTTTTGTCTAAAGCATTTTGTTCTAAAATGCATTCTATACGAGATATGCGACTGTATCCAGACTTTTAGTCCACCCTGTATAATTCTATTCTACTCTACAGGGTGTCAGGAAATTTTTCCTGAAGGTAGATTGGCTCAAATTAAGAAGGAAAGTCCTATACTATTTTGCGAAATTTGCAATAATTAATAAAAAATTAATAAAAAATTAATAAAAAATTAATAAAAAATTAATTAAAGAAGACCAAGGAGCGTGGCTAGATCTTCGTTGGCCGATCTTCTTTAATTAATTTTTCGTTAATTATTGCAAATATCGCAAAATAATAAAGGACCTTCCTTCTTAATTTGAGCCAATATATTTTCACACTTCGGAGCTGCGAAAAATTTCCTGACACCCTGTATAATTGCCAGTTACAAGTTGCAAACAATTACTATATATTTCTGTAGATGTCTTAAAATTTGAAAAGTTTAAATTATTCATACGTTGTTTACAGTCCACAATTTCATACTTTTTCACAGAAAAAAAACGGGAAAATAAAAATGCCTCGTGATAAAAGTGTCAACGTATATACATCAGAATATGCAGAGGAAAGCGTTATATTTTTCACTTTTGCTCCTCTTCCCTCGTTTTTACAGCTCAACCATATATTTCCGATCCAACGAGATATTTCAGATATTTCCCGACCAATTCAACGTAAAAACCGCGAAGCGCAGTGCGCGTTATTTTTTCAAAGGGCTAAAAGCGACGCGATATTTAAAAAAAAAAACTTCGAAAGGAAAACAGTCGAAGATCGGTTGAAAAAGCCCCTCCGAAATTCCGAGAGGACGGAATACGCGATATTTCGGCGACGGTTTTTGCCAGGATTTTGCGAGGGAGGGCTCCCGGTTTAGCCGGGAAATTCAGCCGGGGGGAAAAAACAAGGGACGTTTTCGGGGCGACAGTTTGAGAAATGGAGTCATCACCGGCGAAACGACCCAACGTCGCCAGGCACTGCGCCCTTAATAGACCGGCACGGAAGTTCCACTTGTTCGAATTCGCCTCTTCCGCGCACTCCCGACACTGCAGTGCCTTGCGCAGGGCCTCGAGGTGCTTCCCCGTCTCCAAATGGCAGCGCCCGATCTCGTGGTGAACCCAGGCCCGCAGGACCGGGTGTTCGATGGAAATGGACAGATTTTCCCAGGCGCGAGCGGCGGCCTCCAGATGACCGAAGCTGAGATGTACCCTGCCGAGGGTCACGAGAGCTTTCGACAGGAGAACGACGTCCCTGGTGCTTCTCGCCAGCTGAACCATCATGGCGACGTTGCTGCAAGCTCGATCGTGCCTCCCCAAGGCTGTGTGGATGAGGGATAAATATTGGTACGCTGGTATCGCGTATCTTCGACGAGGATCTTCGAGACCGGAGGACAACGTCAGGAGATCCTCGGCGAGTCTCAATGAGGTCCTCATCTGGCCGGCGTTGAAAGTCGCTTTTAAATTCTTTAGCATGGAGTTGGCACGATTATTTATGTGCTTTAATATCTTTCTGGATCGAGTTAGTTGGAAGGTCAACGATCCTGGCGCGGGAGAAGTTTTCTGGGGGGTCTTCTTGCGAATATCGAGATATCTAAAATGAATTAAATTAAATGTAATATCTAAAATGAATTAAATTAAATTGAAATTTTCTTGAGGTTGAATATTCTAATTTTAATTTTTTATTTTTTTTTTATTTTATTTTAATCGTACACTGAGAAAAATCGTTTTGATTGCACCAACAAGATATATGATTGAAGATATTTTGGTTAAATCAAACAAGAATTTCTAGTTATCGTGGTAAGACTCGATTTTTTATAACTAGAATGTTTAATAGATTTTACTATAAGGATTTGATTAGTATTTTCTGGTTGGATCTATAAAATTTCTTGTTGCATTAATTTCTTTGCTTGCTTCTTAACTTAACTCGTATTCAATATTTGCCATGAAATGTATAGAAAGAACAAGTATTAACGTTAAATCCAAAGTATATTCTTTTTCTCTTACGAGCAGTAGTGCCAGAAATAGGACGCTAGCTCTTTCATTGTGTGTGTTTGAGCTGCATCTTCTTTTTGCATCATTGTTTATCAGTTTAATTTCTAACAAACTGAATTTAAAATAATTTATTCAATAATCTGGATTAAATTTATCCAATAATCTTGTCGAAATTCAGAATATTAAATAGACTTTGAGATTAGATGGAAAAAGTTTAAACAACTTGATGCTGTCGAGTTTAGAATTATTAACCAGAAAATGGTAAATTTAACAGGAAGAAATTAATCAGATTTATCTAGTAATTCCTACAAGAATTCTGGTTCGTCCATTTTCCAACAGACATCCTGGTTGAATCTACCAGAATTCTAATTAATGCAATCAGATTTTTTTCTCAGTGTGTAATTGTCATCTCAAGAATCTATAATTATTTAATTCTACTTTAAGAAAATTAAAATCTTTGATTTAAAAAATGTTATTTAACATTGTTTCCTTTCTACTCAAGAAAATTAAATCTTAAATCATAAGAACATATTTTTCTTGATTGCACCATATAGGGTGTATCTGAAATGATGCACTAAACTTTAGGAACGTATTCTAGAGATCAAAATAAGACATTTTTTTTCTTATGAATATGAGTCCACAAATAAATTCCTTTCCGAGCTAGAAGCCTCTAAAGTTTGGGGAAAAAATTGAAAATTGGAATTCAGAATATTAAATAGATTTTTGAGATTAGAGGGAAAAAATTTTAGACGACTCGGTACTGGGGAGTTTAATATTATTACTCAGAAAATTTGGTAAATTTAAGGAAGAAATTAATCAGATTTTTCTTGTAATTCCTACAAGAATTCTGATTCGTCCATTTTCCAACAGACATCCTGGTTGAATCTACCAGAATTCTAATTAATGCAATCAGATTTTTTTCTCAGTGTGTAATTGTCATCTCAAGAATCTATAATTATTTAATTCTACTTTAAGAAAATTACAATCTTTGATTTAAAAATATTATTTAACATTGTTTCCTTCCACTCAAGAAAATTAAATCTTAAATCATAAGAATATATTTTTCTTGATTGCACCATATAGGATGTATCTGAAATGATGCACTAAACTTTAGGAACGTATTCTAGAGATCAAAATAAGACATTTTTTTTCTTATGAATATGAGTCCACAAATAAATTCCTTTCCGAGCTAGAGGCCTCTAAAGTTTGGGGAAAAAATTGAAAATTGGAATTCAGAATATTAAATAGACTTTTGAGATTAAATGGAAAAAATTTTAGACGACTGGTGCTGGGGAGTTTAATATTATTACTCAGAAAATTTGGTAAATTTAAGGAAAAAATTAATCAGATTTTTCTTGTAATTCCTACAAGAATTCTGGTTCGTCCATTTTCCAACAGACATCCTGCTTGAATCTACCAGAATTCTAATTAATGCAATCAGATTTTTTTCTCAATGTAAGATTTAGTTACTAAAAAAAGGAAAAGAGAAATTTAATCTTGAATCTCAAAAGATTACAAAATCAACTTTAGGTTTCAAAAGGAGCAAGTGAATCTTTAAAGTTAAAATTAGTAATAAAGTTGGCTCTCATCACGATTTGGAAGCACTCTGGTAACTATCATTTACGTTAGTTACGAGCAAGTTAATTCTACACCTACTTGAAAATATCGGGGCTAATCGATAGATTATTACAAGACTTCGAGACATCGCGTGCTTTGAGCGCCGAGCTCTCGGGGACTGAAATCTTCAAGATTGCATCGTGCCTCGCACTCGCAGCTTCACCAAGCTTTATCGAGCTCTTCTCCGAATGATTCCAAGAGTTTATCACAGCTGCAGTGCGTCGTGCAGCTACACTGTGACTGCTCTCGTGTGGACAGATGGTGGCTGCTCGATGGTACAGCACTAATGCTGATTCATATTCGCCACTGTGCATTTTATATGAGTGAAATTTTAGATTCTCATTATTTATTCCGAGAGCATCAAGCTCTTATTAATCTTTTACGTTCATCTATAGATAAATTAATATAATATTTGAGCTCGAAATTTTATTTAACAAAATTATTATATTAATAAATATTGTTATATTAAAAGTAGAATTTATAATAATTATTATTTATTATTATTTTTTATTAATTATTGTTTATTAATATGTAATAATAATTATTATTTAAAAGAAATATATAAAATGCAGCATATTTTATATATGTATTACATAAATTATATTTAAAATAATAAATTAATTATATTTAAAATATAATTTAATAAGAGAGATATTTAATATAATTCTTCGTTCAAAAATCGAATTTTCTAAAAAAAAAGCACTTTCTAAGAAAAATGCAGCATATTTTATATATGTTTGTCAATTATATTTAAAATAATAAATTAATTATATTTAAAATATAATTTAATAAAAGAGACATTTAATATAATTCTTCGTTCAAAAATCGAATTTTCTAAGAAAAAAACACTTTCTAAGAAAAATGCGGCATATTTTATATATGTATGCCAATTATATTTAAAATAATAAATTAATTATATTTAAAATATAATTTAATAAAAGAGACATTTAATATAATCGAATTTTCTAAGAAAAAAGCACTTTCTAAGAAAAATGCAACATATTTTATATATGTTGGTCAATTATATTTAAAATAATAAATTAATTATATTTAAAATATAATTTAATAAAAGAGACATTTAATATAATCGAATTTTCTAAGAAAAAAGCACTTTCTAAGAAAAATGCAACATATTTTATATATGTTGGTCAATTATATTTAAAATAATAAATTAATTATATTTAAAATATAATTTAATAAAAGAGACATTTAATATAATTCTTCGTTCAAAAATCGAATTTTCTAAGAAAAAAGCACTTTCTAAGAAAAATGCAGCATATTTTATATATGTATGTCAATTATATTTAAAATATAATTTAATAAGAGAGATATTTAATATAATTCTTCGTTCAAAAATCGAATTTTCTAAAAAAAAAGCACTTTCTAAGAAAAATGCAGCATATTTTATATATGTTCGTCAATTATATTTAAAATAATAAATTAATTATATTTAAAATATAATTTAATAAGAGAGACATTTAATATAATTCTTCGTTCAAAAATCGAATTTTCTAAGAAAAATGCACTTTCTAAGAAAAATGCAGCATATTTTATATATGTTCGTCAATTATATTTAAAATAATAAATTAATTATATTTAAAATATAATTTAATAAGAGAGACATTTAATATAATTCTTCGTTCAAAAATCGAATTTTCTAAGAAAAAAGCACTTTCTAAGAAAAATGCAGCATATTTTATATATGTATGTCAATTATATTTAAAATATAATTTAATAAGAGAGATATTTAATATAATTCTTCGTTCAAAAATCGAATTTTCTAAAAAAAAAGCACTTTCTAAGAAAAATGCAGCATATTTTATATATGTTCGTCAATTATATTTAAAATAATAAATTAATTATATTTAAAATATAATTTAATAAGAGAGACATTTAATATAATTCTTCGTTCAAAAATCGAATTTTCTAAGAAAAAAGCACTTTCTAAGAAAAATGCAGCATATTTTATATATGTTCGTCAATTATATTTAAAATAATAAATTAATTATATTTAAAATATAATTTAAAAAGAGAGATATTTAATATAATTCTTCGTTCAAAAATCGAATTTTCTAAGAAAAATGCACTAACATTTACAATTGTGAGAGTATAAAAGATTGTCTTATTGGTAGTGGAATTAACTCTCAAATTACTTGAAGATTTTTTTATTGAAGAGAGAGAAAAAATATATATATATTTATTTCTTTATTTATTTGTGGAATTGAAACATTCATGACTATTCGCAAGAAACTAACAATAAATATAAGTTGTTTGTAAAACGATATTCTCATCGAATGTTTCTTCCAAAGAAATGATGTATTGGCAACATTTCCGATATTCCTCATGACCTATTTCTCGCAGCAGCCAAATTGCTTGTACTTTGACAATAATAATCGGTTATTTTTTTGTAGTAGATTTTAAATTTGAAATGTTTAATACGGCAAAATTATATTTTGCAACATTATGTCGATAGCAAATTTGCCTTTCTGTGTAATCTTTCACATAATCCGATAAAAGCTTTCGCAGTTAACGGGAAATATAATGAAACGAAATACAATACGAATATCTAATCAAAGAAAGGGAGATTTCCATTTTAACGAAAAATATTAATTGAACGAACGCTTTAATCATTAATTAATTCAAATGCATTTGAGAAATATTCTAATGTAATATTTAAAATAGAGAAAATCCTCCAACCTTTTTATATAGAAACTTTTTCACTTCATTTATACGTACACGTCGATCAATCTACATCCGTTGAAAATATTGACATTTTCGACATAACTGAGATAATAGGATTCATGCATCCAGATCAAATTTCCAGTTGAAAATTACAAACGTCAAACAGCAACAATAGGCTTTCCTCTCTTATTGTTACACGCATTCGCGATCCGATACAATTGAGAATTCTTTCATTCATCGAACGGCATAAAAGTACTATCAGAAATTAATTTAGGTTTCCATAAAAAAAGGGAAAAAAAAAGAGAATTAACGGATTAATGCACTTTCGATGTAACCCCCAAAAATAGCGATCCACCCTGGAATTAACCGAATAACGCGGACCCTCGAGACTAGCGTCTCGCTCGCGTCAAATTAATCGAACTAATCGAAAGTAATGTGAAGCGGGATTATATTAATATTAATTATATTTAATATTCGTTCCATCTACTTAATATCATTAAGCAGATATCGATTACGTTACTCCTGGTACAAATGATCCGCTTGACGATGCAGAGCCTGCGAGTACTGCCGGTTACCTTCGCGCGACAATCTTGAAGTGCTCGGCTTTATTTGAAAACGCGCCCGACTCTCCGCATTTTCCACGGTCCGTTTGGTGACATCGAGATCACGCGCGTCGACGTTAAGCTCCCATCTGCCAGAAGTAGCCATTCATACCGTCAGTCCTAAAGCCTTCTCTTCCTCGATCGGAGATATCCGCGATTTGTCCTTCGGAAGTAACTATCGCAACCAATTTCACTCATTCAAATCGATTTCTCGCACGATACACTATAAATTCATGTGAAGTGGAAATAGGGAGACGTGCACGGAAAAAAGTTAAGTGTCAAATTAACACTTATATACTTAAATTAACGTGTTCATTGTTTCCGCAAGAATATACAGGATGTCCCATTTTAACTTGAACAGCAAAATATCTCAAAAACTAAGCCCCATATACAAAAATTTTTCAGACAAAAGTTGTATGGTTTCAAGGGGGACATAAGATGTTACCATTGGTTTGACCTTGAAGAGTCATTTGAAAGTCACGCGAAGGTCACTTCAATTTTTTTAAATGGAACACCCTATATATTTTTATATGTTCTTGTAGCTCATCTCGAGATCTTTCCAAAACACTATAATAAAGTATTTCTTCATTGAATACTTTTCGAGTTATGAGGCTTGAAATAATTTCTTAATTTTACATAAACCATAAAATATCTAGTAAAATATTCATTTTTCGATTATCTTACCTTAATACTTTCATGTACAAAATAATGAGAGGAATCAATTGGTGTAAAGAAAACATACAGTTGTTTTTAAGAAAAAATATGGAATTGTTAATTGCAAATTCCATATTTTTTCTTGAAATGAGTGAATTATATTGCGTTAACTGAAGAAAATTTGCTTGAATGAAGTCATTTTATATAGTTCAATCAAGAAAAATATATTCTTATTATTTAAGAATAATTTTCTTGAATGGAAAAGAAATAATGTTAGATAGAAAATAACACATTTTTAAATGAAAAATTATAATTTTTATTATCAAGATAATTATATTGTATTCTTGAGATGACAATTATAATATTCAAATAAGTCAATCAGTAAATATAATATTTAAATAATAATAATTATAATAAAATAACGTAATTTCAATCGACCACACTGGCAATTTATTGATTAATAAAGGATCACTACGTTTCGACCATTGGTTTTGGTCCTTTTCAAGATAGATTGCCTCAAGTTTTTCATGTTGAAATTAAAGATATTTTCAAAACAAGAATGCTCTTTTTTTCTATGTGAGTCTGTTTTTTACTTCTAGAACTGGAGATCCTCTAATAAGAGACTGGCCATTAAATAGAGAATATGTTTCGTTCATGTTCATGCAAAATGTCCTGCGAGAATTAAAATAAAATGGATAGATGTGCAGCAGAATTTCATCGGCGAAAGGATATGTGATAAAAATATTTACCGCATGTCGTGCTGCGTGGATTAAAAAGGATTGGAAAATTAATTAATCGGAAAAATTGGACGCCAAATCAATCACATCTTTGTGAGGTTTAGTAACATGTGAAATTAATTTTTAAAATTTTTTTAAATAATACATGTCGAAATAATTTTTCATATGTACTATTTAAATAAAATACAATTTATCATTATAATAATTATTATTTATAATATTAATATTTTAAATAATTTAAATAAAGTTTATTTATTTATTAATTTATTAATTATTATAATTTATATAATATTTCTTATATATTATTTATACAATATATAATATTCATTATTTATTTATAATATTTATTATTAATAAATATCATTTATATTTAAAATAGGATTATTAAAATTTGAATATGAGTTGCATAAAAATGCAACCAATCAAAAATGGCCTTCTGATGGCCAGTCTCTTATTAGAAGGTCTCTAGACTGAACTAGAACTGAACTTGCATTGAATCAGTGCAAGCAGGAATAAAAAAGAGAGAGGAAGAAAAAAAACACTCGAGAAAAAAAACACGGAATAAAAAACACTCGGGATGCAAGAGTGCAATATGGCGCCCAATATTACAAACATTTCAAATAAAATTATGAAAATATTTATATTATAAATGGATAAAAATTTTAATTTTTACAATTTATTTATAAATTTTTAATATCAATTGTGTTATTTTTTTACCAATTTAAAAAACAAATCTTACATAGATTGAAAGTGGCAATAAAAAATGTTTCGTGTAGGACCAGGTTTGCTGAATGGAATAGCTTACATTTTGTTGCCTTGAAATTGTATGTAAATGACAGATGGTGATATCATGGCACATCAATGACACATGGTGGAAAAGATTAAAAATTATTTATATAGTCTAATATTAATAATTATTTATATAGTAAAGTCTCCGTATTTTTACTTCATGTAAAAACTGTTGAATAAAAATATTAAATTAATTATATTAATTTAATTATTTTTATATTAATTTATATTAATTTTATATTAATTTAATTATTAAAAATATTATATTAAAATATTATATAAATATAAAAAAATATTATATAAAAATATTATATTAATTAATTACATTTATATTTATATATTAATTAATTACATTTATTAATTACATTTATTAATTTATTAATTTATTATTAATTTATTATTACACAATAATTATTATACATAATAAATTTCTTAAAAATTAAGTTTCTAGTTTAACTAAAGGAAATACTTTGCATAGAAAGATAATGTTATAAAATAAAATTTTATTAACGTGCGTATATATTTTATAAAATAAATAAATGATTCTTTTAAAAGAAATAAATTTTTTGAAGAAAAAGAAGATAAAAAAGATATATATCATGAAGATTAGTGTAACTGCATAAACACGTTGTGTATACGAGAAATAATCTATCTTCGTAAATTTCATATCTGCGTAAAGCACATTATGTTGCATGTACCTTGCTTCTCGAGTGATCTTGGCTATCCGTCTTGTGTTATTCTCGACGCAGTTTCAGAAAAATGTAGCACAGAAGGTACATACGACATGTTTCTCTTATATCGATCATATGTCAGAGTTTTATGCCTCGGAAGGCATTCTTATTAAATTCCGAGATACGCAATTATAAAAATACATATTTCATCTGTTACATTAAACGATTAAATTTCCTCCCTCGCGTTTGCTCAATCAATTATTATTTCGTTCCCAAGAGCATGCTTACTAATTAATTATGCTCGCCAATTAACGGTCAGTGTACTGTTACGATACCGGAGAATTTAATGGGGGTGGGAAAATCGAGGGGAGAGTGAGATTTGGATTTTTAGGATTGGAATTTTAGGCGAATTTTATGGTGACGACTAAAAAAAAAAAAGAAAGGAAAGAGAAGAGATTTTAAACCGAAGTGTCGACGCGGTAAAAACTGTCGAAAAAATATTATATTAATTAATTAATTACATTTATTAATTTAATATTAATTTATTATTACATAATAATTATTATACAATAAATTTCTTAAAAATTAAGTTTCTAATTTAAATAGAGGAAATATTTTGCATAGAAGGATAATTATAAAATAAAATTTTATTTTTTTAAAAAGATTTCCGCTACGACGCTTCCGATAGGTCTCCGGCCAGAAAGTTACACAACTCGGGTTGAAGAGGCGCGATGTCGTTATTGGAAAACGACCGTATGTCACGGTGAAATGGACGTCACCTGATTGGAATGCAAAGATTACGAGGGACGATGATGCACGAATAAAAACGAGGAATCATATAAGCGATCATGATTAAAATATCGATTTTAAAATAGCGGGCTGCGATATTGATTTCTTAAAATTTTTAACGTGCTGGTGACGCGATCGAAACTCTGGTCTATTTAATCGACAGTGCAATTTCAAGGTTTGAAACTTTTTAAATCGCGACAGAGATTTTTTAGAAATTAATCGCTAGATAAATTTATTTTTGCGAATATTAAAAAATAAGCATGTACAGGGTATCCCAAAATTTCTAAAAATTGTGCTGGAGAAATTTGAAATCATATTTAATGTAAAAAGATCGAAAATTATTCTTTCTTTTGTTTTATTTAATATACAGGTTCCAGACCATCCGTAAACCCCTTTTAAAATGAAAATAAATGGCTTTTAATTCAAAAATCGCGAACAATTTTTAAGTAAATCGGGTACGCTCCATCAAATGGTGATATTTTCAACTTTTGATTTCGACCGAAAATACGCCATTCGAATCAGAAGTTGAATTTTTTTAAGAGAATATGGTACTTTTTATTACAGATTCGAATTGTACGTGGAAAAATAAGAAATTAATTTATTATTAATTTATTTATTTTATATAAGAAATTAATTAATTTATTATTATTATTTAATATATAAGAAATTAATTTTAAATAAGATATTAATTTATTATTAATTTATTTATTTTATAAAATATACACACGTTAATAAAATTTTATTTTATAACATTATCTTTCTATGCAAAATATTTCTTCTATTTAAACTAGAAACTTAATTTTTAAGAAATTTAGTGTATAATAATTATTGTGTAATAATAAATTAATAAAAAATTAATTAATTTGTATCAAACGTTTTTTCTAAAAGTGCATCTGTCAATCTTAACTTTTGAAGTTTATTATTTCATTCATTACAATTACTTTAAAGGTCAATTTTAAGATTGATATAGGCACTTCTAGAAAAAACGTTTGATACAAAAGTTTCTTATTTTTTCACGTATAATTCGAATCTGTAATAAAAAGTACCATGTTCTCCTAAAAAAAATTTAACTTCCGATCCAGATGGCGTATTTCTGGTCGGAATCAAGAGTTGAAAATATCACATTTGATAGAGCGTACCCGATTTACTTAAAAATTGTTCGCGATTTTTTATAAAACCTATTTATTTTCATTTTAAAAGGGATGTTTGGATGGTCTGGACCACCCTGTATATTAAATAAAACAAAAGAAAGAATAATTTTCGATTTTTTTACATTAAATATGATTTCAAATTTCTCCAGCACAATTTTTAGAAATTTTCGCAAGTGAATTTGCAAAAAGGAGCCATTTTAATTAGTATGTTTTATAAATTTACAATTATATACGGAATACAATGTTAAAGAAATTTTGTTGCACAATTAAAATTACATATATTATTAAGACTTGCTCTCAAAGAAGATTTTTGTCGATTATGCTTAACAAGATATATCATGACTAACATAAGGGGAAAATAATTCTCTTTGTTGTGTTCGAAAAAAATTATTCTTTGTTAAACTGTGTATTTTCTTACACGGTAAAAAACATTTTGTATTTCTGTTGAAATTTTCTCATGTAAAAATTTTTGTGTTAAATTTTTAACATACTCTTATGTTAATGTAACATATTATCGTTGTGTTATTTTGACATTTCTGCGTTGAGTTAATATTCATCGTTTCTAAGAGTTAAAATAACACAATTAATATATAAATGCACGAATTTTTGATGAAATAAGTTATATGTTAAAATGAACAGATAAGTTATGTTATTTTTCTCTCTATAACAGTTTCCATATGTTAAATCGACATATCTCTTCCGTTATTTATCATAAAAATGTAAGAATAACATTTTCTTTTAATTAAATTTAACATTATAAATATGTTAATTTAACATAAACTTTATTTCCAGATAAAATTTAAGTGTTACACTTTTGTGTTAATTTTTAAACATATTACTTGTGTTATTTATTTACATACTTGCCTTCTGTTAAATTAACATTAAAATTAGAGTGGATAAATTGGGACATGTGAAATATGTTAAATTTAACACAAAATTTTTTACTGTGTAGTCAAAAGAATAGAATTTTAAAAAATGTGAATTCTTTAAATAAGCTGTCTTCCTTTAATAAGAAATAAAAGCTATGAATAATTTGTTCCACAAAATCCATAGTTGTTAATAGCCTCCGCAAACGAATGAATTAATAAATTAATCGATTTTTATTCAGTAACAATTTACCTACAATGAAAAATAAACCGGGCGAACAACGAAAATATTCGCGTTTTTTTCGTTGAGAATTGATCATCTGAATTCCTCAAAATTCACGTATCCCGGTCGCTTGAGAGACGGGGCGTACTGCTTCAACAAAGCCATCCTGGCGTCCCTTTCCGGGTCCTTCGGCGGGCTGGGCAATATGGTCCTTCGCATGGAGGGCATTTTGAACTTTCGATCGATCGGCTTGTAGCCGGGCATGACGGAAAGTCGTCTCTTGGCAGGCACAACGTTCATACGCCGCCACAGAAAGTCCACCTCCTCCTTCATCTCCTTTGGCATCAGCTCGAGGATAAGCTGCTGCCTGGCGGTGACGTCGTCAAAGTCGCTGATCCGTTCCACGTCCAGCTCGTCTATAGCTTTTATGACCCTTTCATAGAAATCCACCTGGAAACGTTATGAGATCTTGAATTAACTCTATAAACGGGAAATATCTTTCCCTACATCAATGACTCGATTGTGCCGTGCTTTGACACTAGAGTTTGACACGAGATATCAAAATTAGTCTTGATTTTGTCTTGAATTTCAAGACAAGATCGAGACAAGATTTTTAATTAGTTATCAAGACAATACCAAGATTAAGATTGTCAAGATTGTTGGTCCTCAAAAAAATTAAAATATTTATATTTGTAAATGAAAAAAAATCACTATATAGGAATTTTAAAAAATGTCATTCAATAAAAACATTTATATTAATAAATTTAAAAAACATTTAATATTAATATAAATAATATAACATTTAATATTAATATAATATAACATTTTTATAAATTAGAAATTAAACTCGCAAATTTTAGACATTTAACATCATTTCACCTAAGCACTAATGTGCTTTTAAAGATCGATTCATTTACAAATATAAATATTTTAGTTTTCTTGAAAACCAATAATCTTGACAAGACTAATAATCTTGACAGTCTTAGTCTTCGTATTGTCTTGATAACTAATTAAAAATCTAGTCTTGATTTTGTTTTGAATTTCAAGACAAGATCTAAGACTGTCAAAATTAAGATATCTTGATAAGACTAAGACTGTCAAGATTATTAGTCTTGTCAAGATTATTGGTTCTCAAAAAAACTAAAATTTAAATTTGTAAATGAAAAAAAATCACTATATACGAATTTAAAATTTGTAAATGAAAAAAATCACTATATACGAATTTAAAAAAATTTTATTCGATAAAAACATTTATATTAATAAATTTAAAACCATTTAATAATATAATATAACATTTTTATAAATTAGAAATCAAACTCGCAAATTTTAGACATTAAACAGCATTTCACCTAGGAATTGATCTCTAAAAGCACATTAGTGCTTTTAAAGATCGATTCATTTACAAATATAAATATTTTAGTTTTCTTGAAAACCAATAATCTTGACAAGACTAATAATCTTGACAGTCTTAGTCTTCGTATTGTCTTGATAACTAATTAAAAATCTAGTCTTGATCTTGTTTTGAATTTCAAGACAAGATCTAAGACTGTCAAAATTAAGATATCTTGATAAGACTAAGACTGTCAAGATTATTAGTCTTGTCAAGATTATTGGTTCTCAAAAAAACTAAAATTTAAATTTGTAAATGAAAAAAAATCACTATATACGAATTTAAAATTTGTAAATGAAAAAAATCACTATATACGAATTTAAAAAAATTTTATTCGATAACATTTATATTAATAAATTTAAAACCATTTAATAATATAATATAACATTTTTATAAATTAGAAATCAAACTCGCAAATTTTAGACATTAAAGAGCATTTCACCTAGGAATTGATCTCTAAAAGCACATTAGTGCTTTTAAAGATCGATTCATTTACAAATATAAATATTTTAGTTTTTTTGAGAACTAATAATCTTGACAAGACTAATAATCTTGACAGTCTTAGTCTTCGTATTGTCTTGATAACTAATTAAAAATCTAGTCTTGATCTTGTTTTGAATTTCAAGACAAGATCTAAGACTGTCAAAATTAAGATATCTTGATAAGACTAAGACTGTCAAGATTATTAGTCTTGTCAAGATTATTGGTTCTCAAAAAAACTAAAACATTTAAATTTGTAGATGAAAAAAATCACTATATACGAATTTAAAATTTGTAAATGAAAAAAATCACTATATACGAATTTAAAAAAATTTTATTCGATAAAAACATTTATATTAATAAATTTAAAACCATTTAATAATAATAATATAATATAACATTTTTATAAATTAGAAATCAAACTCGCAAATTTTAGACATTAAAGAGCATTTCACCTAGGAATTAGTGCTTTTAAAGATCGATTCATTTACAAATATAAATATTTTAGTTTTCTTAAAAACCAATAATCTTGACAAGACTAATAATCTTGATAGTCTTAGTTAGATTATTGTCTTGATAATTAATTAAAAATCTTGTCTTGATTTTGTCTTGAATTTCAAAACAAGATCTAAGACTGTCAAGATTAAGATATCTTGATAAGACTAAGACTGTCAAGATTATTAGTCTTGTCAAGATTATTGGTTCTCAAAAAAACTAAAATATTTAAATTTGTAAATGAAAAAAAATCACTATATACGAATTTAAAATTTGTAAATGAAAAAAAATCACTATATACGAATTTAAAAAAGTTTTATTCGATAAAAACATTTATATTAATAAATTTAAAAACATTTAATATTAATACAATATAACAATATTTACAATATACAATATTTTATAAATTAGAAATCAAACTCGCAAATTTTAGACATTAAAGAGCATTTCATCCAAGAATTGATGCACATTAGTGCTTTTAAAGATTTAGTACTTTGTAATCTGATTCTATTTTTTGACATAATCAGAGTTCCTATTGAGAAAAGTCTTTCTACTGGCACGAACGAGACAGTTGAACTTAAAATGTCTCGAGTCATTTTTGACAATGTGGGATAAATATGAACCTGATTTTTTTATCACTCCAAAATATTTATATCTGCATATTCCCTTGGAGCCTGTAAATAGTTATTAATTTCTGTTTTCCATGAAACAGTAAATGTTTTTTTATGTAAATAGATGGCATTTATATCGATTACATAATAATAATTATAATTAAAATATAATTCAATAGTAATAATTATTTCAAATTATATTACAAAAATTATATTAAATATTATTTAAATAATTTTTTAATATTAGATAAAAAATTGTTAATAAAAAATCGAGACAAAACAATACAAGACGAGATTTTTGCTACCAATACTCACTCAAGACCAAGACAAAATTTAAATTTTTGAAAATTTTCAATATCAATACAATATTTTTACGAATATGTGTCTTGTCTTGGGCCTCGTGCAACCCTATTTGACACAAAAAATCTTTTGTCTTTACAAAGTAGAGAGCAGAAAGTATTTTTTGAGAAGCGCTTCACGATATGAAAAAAATTCTGACAAGGCAGGAATAGCAAATAACAAGAATGCGTTTGAATAAAAAAAGAAAGAAACTCATCAATAATATTAATATTCAAAGAAATATAACGAAAGCGCAAAACTGTGCCGAGAAAATCACACTTGCCTCTTAACAGACATAACGTGACTTACGAATGTAATTCGCTCAAAACATTATCCATTAAAAAATTCAAATTGCAAAGATGCGCGCGTTGCTCCGAAGAGGGTAAAAATTAATGCAAATTGTGCTCGAAGATTGCGGTCGAATAAAGATCCTTTCGAGATTACAAACGAATCGGGGTTACTTGCCACTTTTCGAGATACCTTTCTAGAGGCGCGCCGCAGACTAATTTTAAGTGATATGTAATCTGGTATCGATCGCGATAGGATAAATTCGACCGCGAAGCGGACGAGCTATTACGAGCTATTACGTGTTGTCGCGAAATTGTGGGATTTTATTTTTACCAGATAATCGATACCGAGCTTTCTGGCGCACGCGAGCGTTAAAAGCGCCGCGTCTCTCGCCTCGGTCCGATTATTCTGATGAATCTCTATCCGCAGAATCAGGTGATTGACGTTCAGGATCCACTCCTCGCAACCGATCTCCTGGGCTATGTCGCGACCCTTCTTCGCGTAAAATCTGGCCAGGTCGAAGCGGCGAATGTCGATGAGAAACTTGCAAAATTCATGATGCAACCAGGCGAGCTCGAGAGGCGCCGATGCCATGGCTAATCTCCTACTCTCGCAAATATTGAAAGCATTTTCGAAATGTCAATGAATTAAATGAAAATTATTACGGCGGATTAATTGCGTTTATTATTAATTATAATCAGAAATTTTACGCATAAATTATCTATTTATAGTGTTCATAAATATATGTTATATATATTTATATTATAATTGTATAAATCATATATTATTATAATTATATAATATATTATATAATGCTATAAAAAGGAAGGTAAAATGTTATTTTAAATTCGGAAAAGAAATACGAGTTAATGAAGAATATATGCAAACAAAATAAGATTTAATTAATATATTTATTTAAACGAATAAAGTAAAATTTAAAAAATAAAAAACGAGAAATTAATATTTCGGAAAAATCAATGTTGCATGATAAATAAATTGCATAAATCATTATTATAATTATATATGCTATAAAAAGGAAGATAAAATGTTATTTTAAATTCGGAAAAGAAATACGAGCTAATGAAGAATATATGCAAACGAAATAAGATTTAATTAATATATTTATTTAAACGAATAAAGTAAAATTTAAAAAATATAAAACGAGAAATTAATATTTCGGAAAAATCAATGTTGCATGATAAATAAATTGCATAAATCATTATTATAATTATATATGCTATAAAAAGGAAGATAAAATGTTATTTTAAATTCGGGAAAGAAATATGAGCTAATGAAGAATATATGCAAACGAAATAAGATTTAATTAATATATTTATTTAAACGAATAAAGTAAAATTTAAAAAATATAAAACGAGAAATTAATATTTCGGAAAAATCAATGTTGCATGATAAATAAATTGCATAAATCATTATTATAATTACATATGCTATAAAAAGGAAGATAAAATGTTATTTTAAATTCGGAAAAGAAATACGAGTTAATGAAGAATATATGCAAACAAAATAAAATTTAATTTATTTATTTATTTAAATGAATAAAATAAAATTTAAAAAATATAAAACGAGAAATTAATATTTCGGAAAAATTGATGTTGATAAATGATAAATAAATTGCATACATTATTATTATAATTATATATGCTATAAAAAAGAAGGTAAAATGTTATTTTAAATTCGATAAAGAAATACGAACTAATAAAGAATATATGCAAACAAAATAAGATTTAATTAATTTATTTATTTAAACGAATAAAGTGAAATTTAAAAAATATAAAACGAGAAATTAATATTTCGGAAAAATCAATGTTGCATGATAAATAAATTGCATAAATCATTATTATAATTATATATGCTATAAAAAGGAAAGTAAAATGTTATTTTAAATTCGGAAAAGAAATACGAGCTAATGAAGAATATATGTAAACAAAATAAGATTTAATTAATTTATTTATTTAAACGAATAAAATAAAATTTAAAAAATATAAAACGAGAAATTAATATCTCGGAAAAATCAATGTTGCATGATAAATAAAATATACACGTGTAATTCTGTTTGTATATAAAACTTGCACAAGAGGATTTATCAGATATTCTAATATATTCTCCTCAAAAGGAGCTCTTATGAATAAATTATACACCTGCGAAACATCTTCAACGTCTCCTTTGGATTCACAGTCGGCATCCACGCGAGATCGCTGTCTCGTGGCAATATCGCGACTCGTATTCCCAAGTGATGTTTCAAGTATCTCATCTTCAGTTCCTCGTTGTCCAGACACGTCAAATTACGCGTGTCGATGTACACCCATGCTACCATTTTGTACAGCGCGTCTAGGCACTTTTGCTTCAGGGGAAACATCTTGTTCGAATACGAGTCGAATTTATTCTTAATGCGATCGACGAGCCTGATGAAAGAAATAAAAAGAAATTTTGTAAACTAAATTATAAAGTTTTATCAAAACTTTATATTCCGATTTCAATCAGAAGAAATATTGCACGCATATCGATAACACTGGTCAACACTCAAATTTTTACCTGATATTTAACATGTATTATAAATTTTATCTAAGGCACTGATTACGAAAAAAATACTAGTTTAATTGTATCAGCTCTATTTTTTTATTTATAAGATATTACAATTAACAAATTCTGAAATAGGTTCTCGATATTTTTGAAAGATGTATTCGCTACAAATCTAACAAAAATTATCTGGATTATGTAAAAAACGATCGTCTCCGAGTTGAAGACATATCAAAAGTTAAAAAAATAATAATTTTGAGTCGAATAAAACTCAAAAAAATTTCATGTGATATCTAAAGGGGATAGTCTAAAAATATTAACAAACAAGAGCTGTTAAAAAAAAAACTATTGTCATACTCGAAATCAACACACTTATATAAACCCAAAACGAAATTTTGTAAACTGAATTACAAAGTTTTATCAAACCTTTATATTCCGATTTCAGCCAGAAGAAATATTGCACGCATCGATAACACTGGTCAACGCTAAAATTTTTTCCTGATATTTAACATGTATTATAAATTTTATCTAAGGCACTGATTACGAAAAAAATACTAGTTTAGTTGTATCAACTCTATTTTTTTATTTATAAGATATTACAATTAACAAATTCTGAAATAGGTTCTCGATATTTTTGAAAGATGTATTCGCTACAAATCTAACAAAAATTATCTGGATTATGTAAAAAAATCGTCTCATGAACTTCAAAATAAAAATAATAATTTTGAGCATAAAATTCGATAAAGGGGATCTAAAAAATTAACAAACAAAAAAAACTCTATTCAACACACTAACCCAAAACATTTTGTAACTTACAAATTTTAACTTCTCACCAATATGCTTCAACATCAATTTTTAACTTATTTTTTACAAAAAATATATTTTTCAATTATTTTTTATTTTAAATATAACAAATTTATATTTAATCATAAATTCTATAAAAACCCCAAAAAAAATTTTTAAAATCAATTACAAAAATAAAAAATTTCAATCAACACCAAACCAAAAATTTATTTCAATTTCACCAAAAATCCATTATATTAATTAATTTTTAATAAAAAATTATATTTCATATTTTTAATCTTTTATTCTTTCACAACAAATTAAAAATAATCGTCTCCGAGTTGAAGACATATAAAAAAAATAATAATTTTGAGTCGAGTGAAATAGGTTCTCGATATTTTTGAAAGATGTATTCGCCACAAATATAACAAAAACTATCTGGATTATGTAAACAACCAACTTTTTGAGTTTTATTCGACTCAAAATTATTATTTCTTTAACTTTCGATATGTCTCCGAGTCGAATAAAATTCAAAAAAACTGCACGTGATGTCTAAAAATATTAAAAAACAAGAGCTGTTAAAAAAATCCTACTATCGTACTCGAAATCAGCACAGTTAAATAAGCCCAAAACTGCAAAATTATAAGAGAGAAAAGTTAAAATTATTTTTTTTTTGTTGACCAGTGATAATTCATTGATTGATTCGGATGCTACTGCTGACTTGAAAAAGCTGGGATAATCCTTGTTGATCCTCGCGACGTGCATGCGACGCAACAGAAAATCCGCTTCCACGACGATGAGGTTCCTGCGCAATTTTCGCTCGCGTTCAATCATCATTTTGCGCCCTTTCGGAATCCTTCGTCGTTGAAAGAGCAGAATGTAAAGCGGTCGTCTCATTCGGAGAAGTTCCTGCAGGTTCATCGCGTTTCGATGGCACGTACTTGCGAGAGCGAGTAGCTCAGCAGTCGAGATCTTATTAGGCGAAGCCACGGTTTCCGGATGGCTCACAATCTCTTGGAGAAAATCCTTATCGTTCGTCAAGTAACCCATATCCATTTTCGCGATGACGTGTTGCAGTCTTTTCATCCGTGCTTGACGTTGTACTTCCGGATCGTTTACCTTAAATCTTGCCTGATCCTTCTCGATACCTGCAATTAAAGCCAATCTATCCGCTTGATCGATAGAGAAATTTTTTTTAGCGAGATATTTAATAAATAAATTTAGAGAAATTTTTTTTAGCGAGATATTTAATAAATAAATTTAGAGAAATTTTTTTTAGCGAGATATTTAATAAATAAATTTAGAGAAATTTTTTCTAGCGAGATATTTAATAAATAAATTTATTAAAAGAACGTGATTATTTTTCTGAGAATTATAGATTCGAAATATATTATCTTATATTCGCTTCATAATTACTTGGATTAATTTTTAATCGGTGGTAAAACAAAATTTGACAGCCCAAATATTTTCTTTATTCCATCGAAAGATGGGATCTCTTCTCGTAAGAATCAGAGAGTTGTTTTAGCGAGATATTTAATAAATAAATTTATTAAAAGAACGTGATTATTTTTCTGAGAATTATAGATTCGAAATATATTATCTTATATTCGCTTCATAATTATTTGGATTAATTTTAATCGATGGTAAAACCAGATTTGATAGCCCAAATATTTTCTTTATTTTATCGAAAGATGGGGTCTCTTCTCATAAGAATCAAAGAGTTGTTTTAGCGAGATATTTAATTAATAAATTTATCTATCCGCTTGATACAGAAATTTTTTCTAGCGAGATATTTAATAAATAAATTTATTAAAAGAACGTGATTATTTTTCTGAGAATTATAGATTCGAAATATATTATCTTATATTCGCTTCATAATTACTTGGATTAATTTTAATCAGTGGTAAAACAAAATTTGACAGCCCAAATATTTTCTTTATTCCATCGAAAGATGGGATCTCTTCTCGTAAGAATCAGAGAATTGTTTTAGCGAGATATTTAATAAATAAATTTATGTATCCGCTTGATCGATAGAGAAATTTTTTCTAGCGAGATATTTAATAAATAAATTTAGAGAAATTTTTTTTAGCGAGATATTTAATAAATAAATTTATTAAAAGAACGTAATTATTTTTCTGAGAATTATAGATTCGAAATATATTATCTTATAATCGCTTGATAATTACTTGAATTATTTTTATGGTGGTAAAACAAGACATTTGGCAGCCCAAATATTTTCGTTATTCCATCGAAAGATGGGATCTCGTCTCATGAGAATCAGAGAGTAGTTTTAGCGAGATATTTAATAAATAAATTTATCTATCCGCTTGATCGATAGAGAAATTTTTTCTAGCGAGATATTTAATAAATAAATTTATTAAAAGAACGTGATTATTTTTCTGAGAATTATAGATTCGAAATATATTCTCTTATAATCGCTTCATAATTACTTGGATTAATTTTAATCGGTGGTAAAACAAGATTTGATAGCCCAAATATTTTCTTTATTCCATCGAAAGATGGGATCTCTTCTCGTAAGAATCAGAGAGTTGTTTTACAAGATGATTATTTTCTCACCTTATCGTGGCTTGAGCATAAACAGCGACGATATCGGCGAGATTTATTCTAAGTAACATGGTACACACCTTCGAACTCGTCCTCCTCTACCTCGAGCTTGCCTATCAGAAGCTCACGGTGCTCGCACAACCGCCGTATCCACGGATACAATAAGAGCAGAGCCATGGGCGACGTATTCCGGCCGATACAATCTTCAATAGTCTCGTTCGCCTGATAGACGCCGTGCTCAAAGGTCATCCCATGTCGTCGCATGCCTTCGTAGGCGTGAGCCAGGCTGGAACCGAACTCACCGGTCTGGAAAAGCGCCTCCATCCGCACCTGTCGCGCTTTGTAATGACCGGGATCTGCAGCCGAGATACGAGCGCAGAGATCAAGCGACCGCTATTTTATCAAGCGAAAGACTGTTAATCGACGCTGCGCTTATCGAGTTTATCTCTGGCACGGATCTTTATAAAATAGACTAGGGTTGCACAAGACAATATTCGTAAAAATATTATATTGGTATTGAAAATTTTCAAAAATTTAAATCTTGTCGTGGTCTTGAATATCGGTAGCAAAAATCTCGTCTTGTATTGTCTTGTCTCGATTTTATTAATTTTTTATCTAATATTAAAACATTATTTAAATAATATTTATTTAAAATAATATTTAAATATTATTTATTTAAATAATATTTAACATCATTTTTGTAATATAATTTGAAATAATTATTACTATTGTATTATATTTTAATTATAATTATAATTTTAATTTTAATTTTAATTTATTATATTTAATTTTAATTTATTATATTTTAATATATTATATTTAATTTTAATTTATTATTTAAATTTTAATTATAGTTATTATTATGTAATTGATATAAATGCCGTCTATTTACATAAAACAACATTTAATGTTTCATGGAAAACATAAATTAATAACTATTTACAGGCTCCAAGGGAATGTGCAGATATAAATATTTTGGAGTGGTAAAAAAATTAGGTTCATATTTATCTCACATTGTCAAAAATGGCTCGAGACATTTTAAATTCAACTTCCTCGTCTATACTAGAAAGACTTTTCTCAATAGGAACTCTGACTATGTCAAAAAATAGAATTAGATTACAAAGTAAATCTTTAAAACTAATGTCAATTCCTGAGTGAAATGCTCTTTAGTGTCTAAAATTTGCGAGTTTGATTTCTAATTTATAAAAATGTAAGTATTAATATTAAATGTTTTAAATTTATTAATATAAATGTGTATTAATATAAATGTTTTTTTGAATAAAATTCAAATTCGTTAGAACCAAAATTGAGATCCCATTCACTCGGCCTTCCAATAAATTCAAACCACAGCACAACTAGCGCAGAAGCAACCAAAAAAACTTTCAAAAAAAAAGAACCCAAAGAACCAAAGATCAATTCCTAGGTAAAATGCTCTTTAATGTCTAAAATTTGCGAGTTTGATTTCTAATTTATAAAAATGTTATATTGTATTAATATTAAATGTTTTTAAATTTATTAATATAAATGTTTTTATTGAACAAAATATTTTTAAATTCGTATATAGTATATGATTTTCTTCATTTATAAATATAATATAAAAAAACTAAAATATTTAATTTTAATTCTTATTAGTCTTATCAAGATTATTGGTTCTCAAAAAAACTAAAATATTTAATTCAATAATCTTGACAAGACTAATAATCTTGACAGTCTTAGTCTTGGTATTGTCTTGATAACTAATTAAAACTCTTGTCTTGATCTTGTCGTGAAATTCTAGACAAGACAAGACAATATCAAGACTAATCTTGATATTTCGTGCAACCCTAGAATAAACACGTCGAAGATTGAACGAGAGGTGAAGAAAAAAAATTTCGAATATATTGAAAGTTAATATCATGAATATAACAGGTAGAAATTAAATAAATAGAAATAACGGAGATAATTACAAAATAATTGCATATCAGGAAAACAGAGAAAGAGAACAAAAAGCTCGCCAGCATTTATGTCGTTTTGCAATTCACAAAGTTTCTTGCAACCGTACCTATTTTCATACATTTCTCCGACACTTTTTCCGCAGCAACGTATCTCGTGTATTTGATGAGCGCTCTACAGAGACCGATTAACGTTCTAAGGTCCTCGGTCAATTTAGATGCTTTTTCATAATAATCTATGGCCAAGGGATATCTGCCCAGACTGGCCAGTCGATAGCCCCATTCACGATAAAGAATAGCCTCCCTGAAGACTTCGGGAACTTCTTCCTTTCTTGATACTGACATGACGATTTATTGAATCTTTTCAAGGAGAAGAAGAGACAATTCATGCATGGCATATTAATATTAAAAATTAATATTGTGATCAAGAATAGCGATTCAAAATAGAGGAAGAAAAATAATAAATAATAAATTATAAAAAATAAATTATAAAAAATAAATAAAAAATAAATAATAAATCAACTTACCTATATTTCTTTTTTTAAACAATAAATTTTTCTAGTAAAATATCCAGACTAAATATTTTATAGGATTATTTTTCACATGATTGCTTTTTTTATGTAATTATTATTTTTTGAAAATCACATTTACATAATTCACTAGATATATTATATTGCAATTTTTAACATTAGGTGACATCCAGGCATGGAAAATGTATGAAATATACAGGATGAAGATAGACGCATATGAGGAGATGGTGAGCCATTTTAGTTAACGCACGCAATTTTCGAAACAAAGATTTTAGAGAAAATGTTCAGACAAAGTTTTATGGTTTCGAGGAGGCTATAAGATGGTATCATTGGCTTGACACGAAGAGTCATTTGAAGGGTCGTGAAGGCCACCTCAATTTTTAAATTGCATCCCTTATTTTTATTACATATTTGTAGCTGACTCGAGACTTTCAAACACTAATAAATGTTTTTCCGTTGTACTTTCGAGTTATAAGGCTTGAAATAATATCTCAATTTTACATAAATGATAAAATATCTAATAAAATATTCATTTTCGATTATCTTACCATACTTTTTATGTACAAAATAATGGGAGGAATCAATTGGTGTAAAGGAAAAACATAGTTGTTTCGAAGGAGAAATATGTAATTTGCAATTAACAATTCCATATTTTTCTTAGAAACAACTGTATGTTTTCTTTACACCAATGATTCCTCTCATTATTTGTACATAAAGTATTAAGATAAAATAATCGAAAATGAATATTTTACAAGATATTTTATGGTTTATGTAAAATTAAGAAATGATTTCAAGCCTCATAACTCGAAAAGCACTTAATGGAAAAACATTTAATTATAGTGTTTTGGAAAGCTCTTGAGGCCAGCTACAAGAATATGTAATAAAAAATAGGGGGTGCTATTTAAAAAATTTGAGGTGGCCTTCACGTGACCTTCAAATGACTCTTCAAGGTCAAACCAATGATACTATCCTATAGCTCCCTTGAAACCATAAAACTTTTGTCTGAAACATTTTTCTCTAAAATGCTTTGTTTCCGAAATAATTGCGTGCGTTAATTAAAATGGCTCACCCTGTATAACTGTATATGATTCCGATTTTCGCGAAATTCCAAAATGGTGTGGAATATAATTTAATACAAAGCATAATATGTTAAATTCCATTTGTTTCTACATATTTATGGATTTACACCAGTAGATAATAGCACAGTGCATCAGATGAACTATTTAATGACTCTATTGAATCGATTTGCAACGATATGGAAATTATATATCAAAATATTCGAAATTATAATTATTTCTTTTCATGTTAGAAAATACACGTCACTCTCAAAAGCAAAATTTGAAAGGCGCATTCGCAATGATGTCGTTTTTAAAAAGCAACATCGAAGATAATTGCTATTCGCGAAACCAGGTCGCTTCTCTCCTTGCTTTTCTCTCGTTGAAAAACCACCACGTTGGAATCTCGTTCGTTTCAATACCGTACCGCGTCATACTTGATACGCGATGACAATTAATACCGCAAAAGCCACTAGGTATGTTGTAGTATATTTAGGAATGAAAACGGAGACTACAACTACGGCCTGATTCTCGACAATTGCGAGGAAACTCGGGTGCAAGAATTTTTTAGTTATCGCATTTTAAATTTCAAAGAGAATATTCAACAGATATCTTACATTTCTGAGATTTTGCGGTATTCATGAAAATTATTAAGTAAGGAATTTCTTATCACTTATCGTTAGACATCGCTTAACACTACAAAATATGCAAGAAAAAATGTTGAAGAAATTTCTGAAACGAAGCGTTCAGCGAAACACGATAGAATCTCCTTTTCTTTTAAGAATGTTTTGTATTAATTTTCAAAATATTGAGAATTTAATAAAAATTGTACAGAATGTCCTTACATATGTTTAGAATCTTTAGTACAATTTTTAAATCGATTCACTAAATTTACCGTTCACAAGTTATAAGGATTTTAATTTGTATCGAATTAACATGTGTTTTTGGGAAACGTATAACCACGTCGATTCAAATAACAAAAACACATGGAAATAATATTCAGAATTTGCAGAAAATTTGCAAAAGTTTAGATACAGAGGAAATATTTGATCAAATAATATTATACAAGTACTAACTGATTAAAAAGATATTAAATATAATTCAATGAAGTTAGCCATGTATCTGTCAAAAGGCGAAATTCTCTGCCAAAAGTTAATCATTTCGATTAACAAAATTCGAAATATTTCAGTAAAAACGCAATAAACATTATGATTAAGGATGTATTAGACGTCTGTCTCAAAAGTTAATCCAAAGTATCAAAAAATTAAAGTTGGGCAGAATATGAATTCTAATTGATCAAAAACTTTTAAAAATCACGAAATCATACTTCAAAGTATTCTTCAATATAAATAGGTCTTAATTTCCAAAAAAATGTTGCCACGTTTTATCATCAATATTGCGTCAAATCGATAATCACAGTTATTTTTTAATAATAATTTCAAAACGAGCAAGTAAATCGTTTTAAAACTTTGTGGGAATATTTTTACATGTATGAAGAATATAATATTACAAAATGAAATTTTTATCATTGTTTTTTTATAGTTTGTGAATAATTTATTATCTGTCTCTTGAACGTTTACATAAGATCCTATGTTAAAATCACAAAATTCAAAAATTAATAACTTTTAAAAGAGCAAGTAAAAAAATTTGAAATAATTCATGACGATTTAGAATGTTATTAAGAATGTTAAATTAAAAATTCACGGCGATCTCATTGATTGTAATATATCTCCAATACATCCTTAATAAAAATTCGAAATATTTCCGTAAAAACGCAATAAATATTAAAAAATCTCTGCACTGTAGCTAAAAGATCAAATTGTAATATTTCACAAAATTTCTTACTCAAAATACACCAAAAGTGGATATTCGTCAATATTGATTTTCAGCTACTTTTTGCTGGGATTGTACCTACAAAACATTTTTAAGGATGTTTTGTACCTATTTTCAAAATATTGAGAATTTAATGAAAATTGTACAGAATATCCTTACACATGTTTAGAATCTTTAGTACAATTTTTAAATCGATTCACTAAAGCGTTCACAAGTTATAAGGATTTTAATTTGCATCGAATTAACATGTGTTCTTGGGAAACATATAACCACGTCGATTCAAATGACAAATACACGTGGAAATAATATTCAGAAAATTTGCAAAAGTTTAGATACAGAAGAAATATTTGATCAAATAATATTATACAAGTACTAACTGGTTAAAAAGATATTAAATATAATTGAATGAAGTTAGCCATGTATCTGTCACAAGGCGAAATTCTCTGCCAAAAGTTAATCATTACGATTAAGGATGTATTGGATCGTTTGTCTCAAAAGTTAATCCAAAGTACTAAAAAATTAAAGTTGGGCAGAATACGAATTCTAATTGATCAAAAATTTTTTAAAAATCACGAAAGCATACTTCAAAGTATTCTTTAATATAAATAGGTCTTAATTTCCAAGAAAATGTTGCCACGTTTTATCATCAATATTGCGTCAAATCGATAATCACAGTTATTTTTTAATAATAATTTCAAAACGAGCAAGTAAATCGTTTTAAAACTTTGTGAGAATATTTTTACATGTATGAAGAATATAATATTACAAAATGAAATTTTTATCATTGTTTTTTTATAGTTTGTGAATAATTATTACCTGTCTCTTGAACGTTTACATAAGATTCTATGTTAAAATCGCAAAATTCAAAAATTAATAACTTTTAAAGGAGCAAGTAAAAAAATTTGAAATAATTCATGACGATTTAGAATGTTATTAAAAATGTTAAATTAAAAATTCACGGCGATCTCATTGATTGTAATATATCTCCAATACATCCTTAATAAAAATTCGAAATATTTCCGTAAAAACGCAATAAATATTAAAAAATCTCTGCACTGTAGCTAAAAGATCAAATTATAATATTCCACACAATTCTCATATTCAAAATACACCAAAAGTGGATATTCGTCAATATTGATTTTCAACTATTTTTTGCTGGAATTGTACATACAAAACATCCTTAAAGATGGTATATTTATTCTTATCAATGTTATATATCTTATTAAAATAATCATGATGATGATATATCTCTCTCTCTTTTACTCATTCAACCTTTCCCTCTTAACTCTTCCAAGTCCCTCTTCTCTCAATCATCTCTCGCCCTCTTCCCCCAATATTTCCCCCAATATTTCATCCTAAACATTCCTTCCATGCTCCCACGTTTCCTCTTTTCTTTATTAAAGTAATTATTATCACTACGATTGACAGAAGACATTGCATTTTCAGAGTCCCGCAAAGCAATCAAGACGAATCATTCTTGTAAACGCGGGCCATCAGGTTAGAGGTGTCCTCGAGATGCGGTGATGGCTTTGTTGTATAGGTTCGCGCAGCTGCACGATCGCAGTGGCACGCGGGTCTTCTCCTTCGTCGTCACTAGGACCGTCGTGCGCGATCCTGACAGGGACGTCACGAGCAAGGAACTAGTATGCGGTTTCCAGAGATGGGCCGTCGCTTTTTCGCGCGGGGAAAAGGTAACTGGATCTAGTCTATTAAGGCAATCCCTCAATCTATCTATTTTATCGACAAAACATTGTAATTTTTGGACATGTGCCATTTTTTATTGCCTACATAGAAAATGAAAATCCTTCTCCAGAATTGAAGTATACACGCAAATGGATACGTGAAAACTCTATACAGTATAAGATTTTATATTAAGAAAGAAAATAAGTATAAAATTACATTTTTATTTATCAACTTCTTAAATCAACATGGCGTCATAGCTGTCAATTTGTACAAATATTAGCTTCTTATAAAATCCTTATAGCTTTTATGCATAAAACAGTAGCTTCCACGATTGTGTACTGCACCATAGAACATTGTCAAACCATAAAAACTGAATTTAATTGCCTAATTAATAAATGGCATTCTTTCGAAAATTTCAATCCGTATGTATCTAAAATATCGGTAAAGTAGAGTGGAAAAAGCAGTACATCTTCTTTATAAATAAGTGATAGAAAGAGATACGGGATGAGAATTACATGAGAGCGTTGTAACCGTGTAAGAGTTCGCCGTTCAATGAGAGATCCCCTTTAGGCGATTCCTCAATCTATCTATTTTATCGACAAAACACTGTAACTTTTGGGCATGTGCCATTTTTTATTGCCTACATAGAATTGAAAATCCTTCTCTACGGTTGAAGTATAGATGCAAACGGACACGGGGAAGCCGATTATATACTGAGAAAGAGAAAAAAAATATAAAATTATACATTTATTTATCGACTTTTTAGATCAACATGGCGTCTAAAAAGCTATCACCTCATAAAGACATTAGCCTTGTATAAATGTTTTGTAGCTTTTATGCATAAAACAATAGCATATCCAATAGCGGACTGCACAATAAAAACTTGAGGAACCGTGAAATTGAATTTAGTAGTCTAATTAATAAATGGCATGTGTCCAAAAATTTCGGTCCGTATGTACCTGAAATGTTGGTAAAGTAGAATAGAAAACAGTGCATCTTCTTTATAAATAAGTCATAGAGAGAGATACGGGATGAGGATTAGATGAGAGCGCTGTAACCATGTAAGAGTTTGCCGTTCAATGAGAGATCCCCTTTAAGCGATTCCTCAATCTATCTATTTTATCGACAAAACACTGTAATTTTTGGGCATGTGCCATTTTTTATTGCCTACATAGAATTGAAAATTCTTTCTTCTCTACGGTTGAAGTATAGATGCAAACAGACACGAAGAAGCCGATTATATACTGAGAGAAAAAAATATAAAATTATATATTTATTTATCGACTTTTTAGATCAACATGGCGTCTAAATTTAAGCTATCACCACATCAGACATTAGTCTTATATAAATGTTTTGTAGCTTTTATGCATAAAACAATAGCATATCCAATAGCGGACTGCACAATAAAAACTTGAGGAACTGTGAAATTAAGTTTAGTAGTCTAATTAATAAATGGTATGTATCCAAAAATTTCGGTCCGCATGTATTTGAAATGTTGGTAAAGTAGAGTAGAAAACAGTGCATCTTCTTTATAAATAAATGATAGAAAGAGATACGGGATGAAGATTAGATGAGAGCGTTGTAATCATGTAAGAGTTCGCCGTTCAATGAGGGATCCCCTTGAGGCTTATTTTTCTTGATAAATTTCCAATCAACTTTTAAACCTCTCCCAAGGTCCTGGGCGTGTACCTGGTATGGCGTGGCGCATCAAGAAACCTCCGCGTGTACGTGGACTTCACGTTCACGCTGCTGAATCGGGAGCACTTTTCCATGAACGAAAGCTTCTCCGGCAAACGCGTCAAGTTCACTTACGAGGCGCCGGCCCAGGGCAACCGCAGCTACATCGCCGTGGCTGATCTCTACAGCCGTAATTTCGCCGATACAAACGGCGAGTTTCAGCTGGAGCTGTCCATGGCGAATGTGCGGACGGTATACATGACCGAGGTCAGAATGCCGACGTCGGTGTTCTCGGCCGGCCAGACGAAGCCGAGCAAGCTAGAGACCGACTACTTCGCATTCGGCGGTTTCGACTGGAATCTGGTCATCTATCCGCACGGCAAGGATACGGATGGCTCCCGCGGCCAGGATAGCCGCGTGAGCGTCTATCTCATGAGACTGTCGGGCTTCGATCATCGATGCAGGGTGAGGTACAGCCTGGCCCTGGGCGAGGGCGATCGACGAATCGACTCAGGACAGATCGAGGATATCTCGGACGCGGAGGGTTGCGGCTTCGGCTGGCACACGCGAGTCAGGTGGTCCGACATCGCTCACAAGGGCATGCTTCGCGTGTCGCTCGAGATGCTCGAGGCGAGAACCATCTGCGAGATCGCGGTGCAGGCCTTGGGCTCGTCGGTCCTGCCGGCTGCGCCCTGCTACGATCGCGACAAGCAAGCCTGGGCCATACGCGCCGATCTCAACTCGGATACCGTCAGACTGCACTTGGTGTACAAAGACATCCACAACGTGCCAAGGAATCACTTAAGGTATTGAATTGCTATCTTTATCAATAAAATTACCCAGACAGCACGCATGTCCAAAAGACATCTAAAAGACGACTTAAAGTTCTTTAGGCATCTTTAAGACATCTAAAAGACGACTTAAAGTCCTTTAGGGCCTGAGCAGAATGGCTAACTTATAATCTTAAAAGACATAACACAGTATTGTGCGTTACCTAAGACAAAGACTTAGGGCATAAAACAGTGTCTTAAGGTTATAAGTCAGCCATTCTGCTCAGGCCTTTAGACATCTTTAAGACATCTTTTGGCCTTTTTGTGCCGTCTGGGTATATACTTCCCTAACAGCACACATGTTCGAAAGATGTTCAGAGAACATCCACAGGATATCCCAGATATTCTCTGGATGTTCTCTGAACATCTTTCGAACATGTGTGCTGTTAGGGTTGTATTATATATATAACACATAATTAAATATAACGTTAACTAAATATTAAAATAACATTTTGTAATAATAGAAATATTATCAGAAAATTGAAACGAGTGAAACGTTTATCACTTGTGCAGGTACGTTAGTTGGTCGGCATACTTGCTGAGGGGCGAGGGACCAAACGTCGCGGCGATTGGACTGCCCGGCGAACCGTTCAGCCGCTACTATGTTCAAGAGTCCGCCGATGAAGGAATCATCATGGAGACTAACGTGGATATGAACGAGGTGAAGGAGAATCACTGTCCGTACCTCACAGACAAGGGACAGCTGAGAATCCGGATAGAATGGAACGAGAGTCACCTGCTCTTTCAGGCGACCTATCACAAGTACGACGATGTGTGTCGCGTGCACAATCAGCAGATGCGACGCGAGATCGTGTCGTTGCAGGCGGAAAATTATAGCCTCGAGCGGCAACTCTTCAGCTATCAAAAGAGTCTGGCGTACGCCCAGGCGCAACAGCAGCAACAGCAACAGCAGCCGCACCCGAATCAGCAACATCATTCGGTGGTGGGTCACCAGGGCCATCTAGAGCGATCAGCGTCCAGCGACACCGAATACGCTTGACAAGTGGAACTCGACTTACCAGTGTCACCAACCCCATCAAATTGTCGACGCCAGCTGCCAGCAACGACGACGATGGCGGTGCCAGAAGACGACCAGCGAGTACACCAAAACCTAGTCAGGATGATGGACCGGCGACTCAGCAACGTGCAGTTGCAACAGCATTTCTACGAAGAGCAACGGCACCGTCATCGACACAGCAACGGCAGCAGCGGTGTCTCCTCGCCCAGACGGAGCATTGATCCCAGCGGCCAGGAGCATCGCCGCAGCATCCTGCAACAGCCCAGATCCAGCGTCGGTGCCAAATCCAGCAACGGAGGAAGCGTAGGCGGTGCTTATGAAAATCGCAATGGCGGCAACAACGATCGGTATGCCGGCTACTATCTGGGATACGTCGGCCAAGCGGCGCACAAGCGACGCAGGACCACATTCTGGGAGACGCTGACGGGTCTGGTGTGTTCCCTGGGCGCTCTGGCCTCCAGAGCGGCCAAGATGGCCGCTAGACGGGGCGATCCTCTCTGAGGGTACGGCCGATCGTCGAGGATTCGACGCTTTGGGATTACCGGGAGTGGGCAGACGCGCGGGAATGTTATGTGGAGCTCGTTGGAGTGTATATACAGCGCGTTCTGTCTCCTGTATGTCGGTGCAATATCTCCCCCGAATAACGGATTTTGAGAGATATATTGGGAAAAGTTACGATCAAAGGAATTGTATAATCTTGACATAAAGCCACGTGGTCTATGCAGCATTTCTTTTCCATTTATACATCTCTCTCTCAAAATTAAAAGAGATATATTTTCCCTTTTTTTTTCTAATTAAATTTTTCCTCGCTTGACTTCCTTTTTATTTAATTTAATTCGATCGCGAGGATAATAGAAATTGAAATTAATTTGTTTTCATAGGATTCGAGGAATTTATCTGAATTGCATTTTCTTAATTCATTATCTCTTACGAGATTTTTTTTCTTGTTATACAGGGTGTCCCAAAAGTCATAATCAATCTTTCAAAGACAGATCCCTGGAATCATTTGAAGACGATTTTTCCTCAACAAAAATGTCGATGAAAGATCATTTTTTTGCATGTTCCCAATTTTTGTCATCATATATCTTGCAATTAAGCCTTAAATTAAAACTCAACTAAAGTAAACTCTATTTAAAATTAATCGAAAAATGTGGTTTTGTTAATATTTTACTTCTACAAAGCTTAATTTACGAAAAACCCCTTATTTCGAATCACTTATAATTCTTAAGAAAATTATTAGTGCCTCGACATTTTGAGGAAAAATCATCTTCAGACGATCTCAGGAATCTGTCTTCGAAAGATTGATTATGAGTTTCGGGACACCATGTATATTATATCGAAACATTTTAGAAGGGCACGTTAGGGAAATATGCAACCGTATATTCTCCATGACCAGTTTTCATGGGAGCTACGCGAACGGGGTTTCCGTTGAATCTCTTGAATGATTCAGAAGATCACCGATTTTATGAGACAGAACGTCCCGTATAAATGTAACGCGGTAGGGAGCAAAAGAATCGAGGAAAGTGGATCGTAGGGCGAGTCTAGGGTCGTGCTCGACTCTACACCTACGCACACGTACACACAGACACACAGAGATTTTACACACACACGCGAATCTATACACGAACACAAATCTATCTACTTGTCAATTTACTAAAGAACCTATTTTCCTCTAAAGACTTTTTTCACCTATTGTGTACATCGCCGTGGAAATAAGAGGATATGCGCGTTGGCACCTAGTCGCCAAAGTAACAGTACTGTAATTATCGTAGGATGTATATCAAACAGAATTAGAGTACAGTTAATGTTACATAAGCGAACAAATTCCAGAAAAGGCGAAGGAAACGGAGGGGAGGGAAAGAAACAGAGAAAGCACGGACTCGTACTTTTTTCGGGAGCTCTTAAAAAAAAACACTGCTTCGTATAATGCCATCGCCGCGCGATTTGAGTTCACTCAAACGCTTTAATCGACTTTGTCTCCTTCAAATTGATCTTATTACTGATGAACGCCATCGTTACATAACTCTACGATTCCACTCATGTTACGTATAGATACTTAATCGAAATATCGAACCAATTCTATTAGTGCTGAAATGACTATCCGAGAGATATACGTGGATCAATTAATGAAATTAGACTTTTTGCAAAGCTGAACCTAACCTATTTCATATTTTTATAACTAGAAATTGAGAGATTCGTGTCATTTTTTTTTCCTTATACATTGAAACAAGTTTAATTTATAAATTTATACAAAAGTTAAAATAAAATTGTTTTTTTTATATTCGAATAAATTTTTAAAAATTTCACATTTTATTGAAAGATGTAGCAAAACAAAAATACTAGAATTCCAAAGTTTTTGAAATAATTTCTGACTTGAAAGATCAGAAATACGGATTTTTAAAATAAATTTCTTTCTTATTCTTAAGGCATTTAAATAAAAAAAAAAACGATGGCGTCATACGCAGCCTGCAAGCACAGACTGCATCTGCCTTTCGTGGAAGGTTAAATTCATCAGGGTAAAAAAGAAAAAGAAGCGAATAAATCATTTTTCCATTTTACACGAAATTTGATGTCGCGATCACGAAAAATCGCCCAATTATTTTTCCAAAGAGTGTCCAAAACTTGTTCTTACTTACGCTATTACTAGGATTCCAAGAGAGGTCTTCGGCGAAGTGCATCGCGCTCTCATCGTGTCTCATCTAATTTCCTATTTGTCGCGTATCGTCGAGTATTTTAGAATCAATATCTCGGTGTAAACGTTTCGCGACGTTTCGCAGCCTAATCGTGCACGCAAGCAATTGGCGCCGACGAAATATTAATTAATATACATAATTTCTCTCTTATTCATCAGCGATGTCGTATCTTTCGCGCCGACGAAAATTCCATCCGGAGGGAAAAAATTATTATGAAGAGATGAACAAGTGGAATAAGATTGGAAACCTCGCGGTATTTTTCTTGCTTGGCAGTCATACTTATTTCGCAGTCTCTGCAATGCGTTCAATGCAGAAATGCATTCGTAAAAATCCGCAACAGTCGACATTTTTAAATCATAGCGTTGCACGAATCGGTATTTTATTTTCGACTCAGCTGCGGTATTATTCGGTATTATTTGACTGCCACTGAATTTTTTTTATTACGAACAAACATGCTTGAAATATACATCTGACGTGGCGTGAATTTTTTCTTCGATTTCGTGTTTTCTCAGATGCGACATTAGCATTTATTCTCGTATCCATTCTCTAAAAGTGAATCAGTGTATTATCACTGAAAAACAGTTAGAAACAGAAAGAATCAGTTAATTTTAAGAATTATTACAGAAAGAAATCAGTTAATTATTTTAAGCATTATTAACAGAAAGAATCAGTTAATAATTTTGACTGTTTCAATCAGTAATATTTCTCAATATCAGTAATATTCCTTTCGTTATTGTCAGCAATATTAAACTATAATTCATCTCTCTATCTATTTCATATAAAATTAAAAATTTTATTTATATTTACTAAATATTTATTATGTTAAAAATTTTATTTTATTTATATTATATGCATATTGAACTTGTTATTTTAAATAGATAACGAACGAATAATTTTTATTAAGTCACCAGACATTTATTTGTCCGACTTACAAATATCGATTTAATATCTGAAGCCTCTCTATTGAGATTAAGAATTATTAACAGAAAGAAATCAGTTAATTATTTTAAGAATTATTAACAGAAAAAATTAGTTAATAATTTTGACAGTTTCAATCAGTAATATTCCTTTCGTTATTGTCAGCAATATTAAACTATAATTCATCTCTCTATCTACTTCATACAAAATTAAAAATTTTATTTATATTTACTAAATATTTATTATATTAAAAATTTTATTTTATTTATATTACATGCATATTGAACTTGTTATTTTAAATAGATAACGAACGAATAATTTTTATTAAGTCGCCAGACATTTATTTGTCCGACTTACAAATATCGATTTAATATCTGAAGCCTCTCTATTGAGATTGTATCAGAAATTAAATCGAAGTAATACTTCTAATTTTAAATGTCTCTTTGCAAACTTTATATAATTCTTATAACTAAAACTAAATACGAGAGAGATCGCGATCGTAGCGATAAATGAACGAACTAGCGATTACTGATTCTACAGTGAATTTTATTTTAACTGACCATAATCAGTGAGATATATAAGATAAAATAACAAAATAAGTGTTTTCACTGAAGATCAGTAAAATACTCACTGATTCTCAGTGAAATCTTATTTTACTGTTTAAATTAGTGATATTTTCACTGATTCACTTTTAGAGAGCATAAAACGAAATTTCGCGCTGTAATTAAATAATTTCGCGTCGACATTTCCATCTTATCGTAATTCCTTGCCGCCAGAACGCAATAATTTTCACTTCGCTTCATTACCGCTCCGCGGTATTTTCTTATACATGTGAGCATCGTACGTTGCCGAAATATGTAGTTATATATGCGAGGCATGTAAACCATCGCCGCAGGTACATATGTGTATCTGCGACACCGGCAGGTAACATTTGATCGATACAATATACGCTGGATGTTCCGCGCAAATACACGTACACGTAACACATTTATAGAACAATCGAAACTGTCCTGCGTAATGTGTATGCGTATGTGTGTGCCCTTAGGTGACACATCGCTCGCATTTAGAATCTTGTCTCTCATCCACCTGCAGCGAATGTCAGTTTAAGAGGAGAAATCGTTGACACCGGAATCGCCGGCGGCATTTTCGTGCCAGTTTTCAAATCGAAATCGAACGGCTGAATTCTCGATTGATGCGTTTATTTTCGCTACTTTGAGAAAAATCCTCTTGCGTCGGAGGTTGTCTGATTTTTCATAGAGAAACAAAATTTTTTTTTAACGTAGGAGGGATTTGACGTCCTGATCGATTCCAAAGATCGATGGAATTTAATGTTGGTTTCAACATCGGAGGGAAATTTGAAACATTCTTATTGAGAGAAAGAGGAATATTTTTCTGTGAATAATTATAATTTTAATAGAGAGAGAGAGAGAGACTTTATTCTCCCTTTTTATTGATTAGTTCTTCATATAATTGTTAATTTATTTCATTTTTTTATAATTATTATTTTTTTATTATTAATTTATTTCATATTTATACTCTCTAAAAGTGAATCAGTGTATTAGCACTGAAAAACAGTAAAATAGTCACTGATTACAGCAGTTATAAGTACAGCACTGTAAATCAGTGATATTTTATTGAAAAAATCAGTTAATAATTTTGACTGTTTCAATCAGTAATATTTCTCAATATCAGTAATATTTCTTTCGTTATTGTCAGTAATTAATATATAAACTGCAATTCATCTCTCTATTTATTTCATATCTAATATAATAAATATTTAATAAATATAAATAAAATCAAAAATTTTATTTATATTTATTAAATATTTATTATAATAAAAAATTATATTTTATATTACATGCATATTGAACTTGTTATTTTAAATAGATAACGAACGAATAATTTTCATCAAGTCGCCAGACATTTATTTCCCACGTATAAGATCGATTTAATATCTGAAAACTCTCAGAAATTAAATCGAAGTAATATTTCCAATTTTATCTGTCGCTCTTTCCAATTTTATCTGTCGCTCTTTGCAAACTTTATATAATTCTTATGACTAAAACTAAATATGAGAGAGATCGCGATTGTAGCGATAAACGAACGAACTAGCGATTACTGATTTTACAGTGAATTTTATTTTAACTGACTATAATCAATGAGATAAAATTAAAAAAAAAAAGAGTTTCCAAAGATCAGTAAAATACTCATTGATTCTCAGTGAAATCTTATTTTATCGTTTAAATTAGCGATATTTTTACTAATTCACTTTTAGAGAGAAATTTTATAATAATATATTTAATATTTATTAATTAATAATAATATATTTTTTATAATGATTAATTTATATTTTATATTTATAAATTTATATTTCATTATTCAATTATTATAATTTATTTCATACTTTTCCAATTCGTATTATTAATGAATTAAGTAATTAATTAATTAATTAAGTAATTAAAATTAATTAATTAAGTAATTAATTAAGTAATTAATTAAGTAATTAAAATTTATATGATGCAAGAGTGTTGAGTCTGTGTTACATATTAAATTAGACCGGTTAGTCTTGACAATGATAGTAGCAAAATACTTGATTGTACAGAAAGTATTAGCAGTCTGATGCGCAGTTATATTGACGATATTGACGGTTTCATCGAGAAGATGAATGTAACAAAAGATGTAAGGCTGCGAAAGGACCAGGTTCGCGCGCGCGCGCGCGCGCAATAGTAACAATACATCGCGCACAATCCGTGTCCTAGTACTGCAGTCAATTTCATCGGGATTATATCGGTCCTGCCCGCGTCTTAGCGACAAGATTTCCTCAGCATCCCTCGGCTGGAATGGATGCTCCGAGAAAGCGTTCCTTTCCATCCGAAAACTTTCTACTCGAACACGCGTTCGTGACAGGCGTAAATAGCAGCAGCAGCAGCAACAGCTCTGACAATCGCACTTAATCTCTTCATCAACACGATGAAGATTGAATGTTTGTTCGCCGGGGTGGATTTTCGATGCTTTCGCTTCGACATTTGAGTAGGAATTTCTGTGTCTTGTGTCGCAGAAAGAGCGAGGTCAAACTGACAGCGATTGTCGAATTAAAAGACAACGCGTTAGAAAAAAATGATAAAATGTAAAATATGATATGTAAAATTTAACACGAAATTTCAAATTTGTGGAAATGTTTTTCTGGTCTAGAATTGATATTTTATGCATATAAATTGTATCAAAAATTTTTGCATGTTTATTTTTCGTTACTTATTTGTTTATTTATTGATATCTTCGCAAAAAGAGCGAGGTCAAACTGACAGCGATTGTCGAATAAAAAGACAACGCGTTAGAAAAAAATGATATGTAAATATATTTATTATATATATTTGTTAAATGTATTTAACACGAAATTTCAAATTTGTGGAAATGTTTTTCTGGTCTAGGATTAATATTTTACACATATAAATTGTATCAAAAATTTTTACATGTTCTTTTTTTTGTTACTTATTTGTTTATTTATTGATATCTTCGCAGAAAGAGCGAGGTCAAACTGACAGCGATTGTCGAATTGAAAGACAACGCATTAGAAAAAAATGATAAAATGTAAAATATGATATATAAAATTTAACACGAAATTTCAAATTTGTGGAAATGTTTTTCTGGTCTAAAATTGATATTTTATGCATATAAATTGTATCAAAAATTTTTGCATGTTTATTTTTCGTTACTTATTTGTTTATTTATTGATATCTTCGCAGAAAGAGCGAGGTCAAACTGACAGCGATTGTCGAATTAAAAGACAACGCGTTAAAAAAAAATGATAAAATGTAAAATATGATATATAAAATTTGACACGAAATTTCAAATTTGTGGAAATGTTTTTCTGGTCTAGGATTGATATTTGACGCATATAAATTGTATCAAAAATTTTTGCATGTTCTTTTTTTCGTTACTTATTTGTTTATTTATTGATATCTTCGCAGAAAGAGCGAGGTCAAACTGACAGCGATTGTCGAATTAAAAGACAACGCGTTAGAAAAAAATGATAAAATGTAAAATATGATATATAAAATTTGACACGAAATTTCAAATTTGTGGAAATGTTTTTCTGGTCTAGGATTGATATTTGACGCATATAAATTGTATCAAAAATTTTTGCATGTTCTTTTTTCGTTACTTATTTGTTTATTTATTGATATCTTCGCAGAAAGAGCGAGGTCAAACTGACAACGATTGTCGAATAAAAAGACAACGCATTAGAAAAAAATGATAAAATGTAAAAGATATGATATGTAAAATTTAACACGAAATTTCAAATTTGTGGAAATGTTTTTCTGGTCTAAGATTGATATTTTATGCATATAAATTGTATCAAAAATTTTTGCATGTTCTTTTTTTCGTTACTTATTTGTTTATTTATTGATATCTTCGCAGAAAGAGCGAGGTCAAACTGACAACGATTGTCGAATAAAAAGACAACGCATTAGAAAAAAATAATAAAATGTAAAATGATATGATATGTAAAATTTAACACGAAATTTCAAATTTGTGGAAATGTTTTTCTGGTCTAGGATTGATATTTGACGCATGTAAATTCTATCAAAAATTTTTAAATTTTCTTTTTTTTCTTGTTTATTTGTTTATTTATTGATATCTTTTATGTGAATTTTGACGTTATTAAATAACAAGTTCACGTTCAATAATTTTTCCACGATAGATATTTCAGAAATTCAATCAAACTTGAATGAGAATACGTAATAGACAATCGCGAACAATAAGTGACGCATTTATTGCGCAGACACGATCACGGATTTGTAAATGAAATTTCTCATAATAGTCGCCGCGGTTCAACAGTTCAATTAAATTCAATCTCGCGAGAGGCAATGTAACAAAGCCTATCTTTTTAACCGATCATGAAATAAGATATCAACTCAAAGACATGTATTTAATGCTCACAATTTGAAAAAAACATCAAAATTCCAATTTAAATTTAAATTTAATCGATAAAAAGATATCAAATTACATATTTTATAAAAAACCGCCTTCAAAACTCAATATTACTTTTGCTTATGATTCAAAATAAAATATAAAAATCTCCATATATATCGATATATTTTTCTGTTAAAAAACATTTGCACCAAGAGTCGAGATTCTCAACAAAATTTGCAATTTTGATAGATCTGTGATTACTAATCACGTTTGTAACATCACTTATTTGAAGATTAGCGTAAGAAAAAAGGCGAAACAGCTCCGGCGGACAAACATATATGCAGAAAATAATTAAAAAAAAAAAAACGCTCTAGTAATATAGCGACAGTCGCGCAGTCGCGCTTGTTAGTTTGTATGTACGAAAAAAAATCGATCCGCGCGATCGATCTCCGAGTTCTTTCTCGCGTGCGTTTTATTCTACATTCATCGCGCTCTCGTTTACTTGCCGACACTATATTCGTTCGACACATACACACGTTATAATATATGTGTATATACGATTTTTCGATGTGTACATCGTCGTTTTACGCGCCATTGTGTCGCAGCCGATTCGCCGTCGATCGCGAAAATAATCGCGATTACCTCAGAATCAGTTTGTGCAAAAAAAATATTTTAATATAAGAAAAAATCTTTTCATTTTATTTTTTTAATATTAATAATTACAATGTTAATAATTATATTAATAATGAATAATTAAACTACATGATTTAATTTTGAGAAAAATATTAATTTAGAAATTAAGAGAAATCTTAATTTAGAAAAAAAATACATTTTTTTGAGGAACAATATCATTCAATATTAATTAATATATCTTATCATGTGTGAATATTTTAATTTAAAAATATTTTAATTTCGAAAAAAGTTAAATGTTATATTTTAAATACTTTTATCTCGATGATTTTTCGACAAATTGCATATTGATTAATAATTTTGAAGCACCTTAGAGAAATTCTATATCGCGATTATTCTATTCTGTATCTATTTTCTGCCCTCAAAATCGAAATTTTCGAACAAATCTGTCGATCGAGGACACAAGGTACACCGCACGAGATTGCGAATGCAGAATATAATTAAACCGTGTACATACATATACATATGCATATACAATACACATGATATATGACACATACGTATATTTGTATACTACATGTACATATATTTGATATCGCGAGCGTGCACACAATATTATTATCCAGTTACCCGTAAATGAAGGAAGAAATATTATCGAGTGTCAGCGGAAAAAAAAAAAATGAAACAACGCAATTTTTGTTGCCGCGAAACGTGATAAGAACTCCACTTTATTGCTTATGCATATCTCTTATCCGCAGATAAAAGAAGGAAAAAAAAAAATTGGCGACGATACTATGGCGCAATACGAGGAAGCTTATGTCAAGTATAGTTCGACGTTTCCTTTTTCCACCTGTCATTAAAAAAAAAAAACGAGGACTCTCCTTTAAATTAATCTATATCCGTTATATATATCCGTATAACTTTCGAGCACAATGCAAGAGCACGTTTTCTGCGACCTTTTTTCATCCATGTGTGATTCTATTAAAAATGATTAAAAAAAAAAACAGAAAAAAAACAAAAGATGTGAACGCAAAATACACTCTCAAGAGTTTTGAGACAAATACTAATGTACTTAAACCATCTGTGAGTCTGCCTCGTCTTTTATAAAGTTCTTGCTATATTCAATCTATTGTATTCAATTCAATATCGTCCCAGCTTATCCAGATAATCCTTTCTATTAATATTAATAATTAATAATTATAATGTTAATAATTATATTAATAATTAATAATTAAACTACATGATTTAATTTTTAGAAAAATATTAATTTAGAAATTAAGAGAAATATTAATTTAGAAAAATATACATTTTTTTTTTAAGGAATAATATTATTCAATATTAATTAATATATCTTATTGTGTGCGAATATTTTAATTAAAAAATTTTAAAACAGTTAAATGTTATATTTTAAATACTTGTTATATAGAAAATTTATTCATGTAATTGCAAAAAAAATGGGAAAAAATTATTTTAGTCAGAGTTGAATTTTTAGAAAAATATTAATTTAGAAATTAAGAGAAATATTAATTTAGAAAAATATACGTTTTTTTAAGGAACAATATTATTCAATAATTAATATAGCTCATCGTGTGTGAATATTTTAATTTAAAAATTCTAAAAGAATTAAATGTTATATTTTAAATACTTGTTATATAGAAAATTTATTCATGTAATTGCAAAAAAAAAAGGCGAAAAAATTATTTTAATATAAGAAAATCTTTTCATTTTATTTTTTTTGGAGTAATTTGTTCTATTTTTACAGTCAGAGTTGAATTTTTAGAAAAATATTAATTTAGAAATTAAGAGAAATATTAATTTTGAAAAATATATTTTTTTAAGAAACAATATTATTAAATATTAATTAATATATCTTATCGTGTATATCTTATCATCAATATTAATTAATATATCTTATGTCAGAGTTGAATTTTTAGAAAAATATTAATTTAGAAATTAAGAGAAATATTAATTTAAAAAAATACATTTTTTTAAGGAACAATATTATTTAATATTAATTAATATATCTTATCGTGTGTGAATATTGTAATTTAAAAATTCTACAAGAGTTAAATGTTATATTTTAAATACTTGTTATATAGAAAATTTATTTATGTAATTGCAAAAAAAAAGTGCGAAAAAATTACTTTAATATAAGAAAATCTTTTTATTTTATTTTTTTAGAGTAATTTGTTCTATTTTTACAGTCAGAGTTGAATTTTTAAAAAAATATTAATTTAGAAATTAAAAGAAATATTAATTTAAAAAAATATACGTTTTTTTAAGGAACAATATTATTCAATATTAATTAATATATCTTATCGTGTGTGAATATTTTAATTTAAAAATTCTACAAGAGTTAAATGTTATATCTTAAATACTTGTTATATAGAAAATTTATTTATGTAATTGCAAAAAAAGGCGAAAAAATTATTTTAATATAAAAAAATCTTTTCATTTTATTTTTTTTGGAGTAATTTGTTCTATTTTTACAATCAGAGTTGAATTTTTAGAAAAATATTAATTTAGAAATTAAGAGAAATATTAATTTTGAAAAATATATTTTTTTAAGAAACAATATTATTCAATTAATTAATATATCTTATCGTGTATATCTTATCATCAATATTAATTAATATATGTTATTGTGTATATCTTATATCTTATTGTGTGAATATTTTAATTTAAAAATTCTACAAGAGTTAAATGTTATATTTTAAATACTTGTTATATAGAAAATTTATTTATGTAATTGCAAAAAAAAAGTGCGAAAAAATTACTTTAATATAAGAAAATCTTTTTATTTTATTTTTTTAGAGTAATTTGTTCTATTTTTACAGTCAGAGTTGAATTTTTAAAAAAATATTAATTTAGAAATTAAAAGAAATATTAATTTAAAAAAATATACGTTTTTTTAAGGAACAATATTATTCAATATTAATTAATATATCTTATCGTGTGTGAATATTTTAATTTAAAAATTCTAACAAAGTTAAATGTTATATTTTAAATGTTATGTTTTACTTATATTTATAATAGAAAATAATAGAAAATTTATTCATGTAATTGCAAAAAAAAAATGCGAAAAAATTACTTTAATATAAGAAAATCTTTTCATTTCATTTTTTTGAAGTAATTTGTTCTATTTTTGCAAGAGTTGAATTTTTATTTGAGGAGCAAATAATTCATCGCAAAGTGCGATTATTACAAAAGAGCCATCGCAGCGATCCATCATATCCATCATATCATATAACCCGGGGATTCAACAGGTGCTTTTGGTGGGGGACACGTTCCCCTTCCTTCATGAAGTTAGCCATTTGACGCACACTCGTTCGAGATCATTCGAGATTTCGCGATCGCAGTGCACGTCAATTTGTGTGAAATACACACGTGTCATGGTAATATATAATTATTTTTGTCATTTCTATAAGAAAACTTTTAAAGCTCCACGAGCGTAAAAAGACGTCGCAAAAGTGACGTCACTCTTGCAATTCATCAAATTGCAAACGACATGCGTTATATAACCTCAACCAATCCCATTAATTTCGCTATAATTGCAAGGAAAAATAATCGTGCAATTCTTCGTGGAATTGTCGACGAGCGGAATATTTTTATTTTTCTCGCTATTTTTCTCGAATTTGAAGCAAAACTCGGCGAGAGAAAGATAGAGTGAAATTTATTTTTATTTATTTTTATTTATTTTATTTATTTTAATATTTTATTTATTTTATTCTTAATATTTTAAATAATTTTATATATTTTTAACTGTCAAAATTTTTAACTCAAAAATTTCGCAGGTTCCGACAGAACTTCTGAATAAATGTCCAGTGAATTAGAAAGGCAATAACTGAGGAATGTGTTTTGATTACGCAATTATAGATGAGGAACATCTACAACAGAGACGACAGATGATTTTTCAATAATCGAGAATTGCTGATGGTCGAGCAACTCGAGCCTCGTCCTCTGGTCGATCATCGTTTGCTTCAAGATACGTGGATATTCAAAAGTTTTTAGAATGAGATACGCATTCTCCAGGTCATGGCAGGGATCCATCAACGAGAGGAATGGAATATTTTGACAGACTGTCGAAAGAATCTCAACATTTCAACAAATTAATTAAATTGATAATTTCAAACTCGCATGATTATTTTTATGTCGAGTAATCTTTGTGATTCCATTTCGACTGTAAAAAATTCGTTATCTTGACGACGATACGATAACAAGTATCTTTTTGATACCGTCATGCCTTTGAAAAGAAGGTAAACGAGTTCTTTCCCTCGAGTCTCATTGGCAAGTCATTCGAGAAGCAACAATCAGAGATATTCATTCTTAAGATAATTTTAGAATACAAACATTCTCTTTCTGAAACCACAGCAAGATGTTGACTCAACGATTGAGCAACCGAAGGCTGCTGGTTGACTTCCTGGCGCTGATGTTCGGTCTGGGTGCTTGGATCGGTGTCAATGGCATATACGTGCAACTGCCTCTTATAGTGCACACTGCGCCAGAGGAATGGAGCTTGCCCGCTCATATGGTGATGCTGGTGCAATTCGCCAATTTAGGACCTATACTGTACACTCTGTACATAAAGTAAGTCTTCCACCTTGCTTTAGAACGATTACGCATCAAGTAACGCAACTATCTATTTTTATCTATCTTTTAATTCTAGGTATACCGCCTGGGCACACGATAGATATATTATTTATGGCCTATTGAGCGCAGGAACGTGTGCTTGTCTCCTGTTGAGCTGGCTGTACGATCATACTTCAGTTGTATTTGGCAAAGAACACTCGACTGCCCTGCTATCACTGATGTTTGTAGTCGCCCTCGTTGGATGTACAAGCTCCGTCCTCTTCATGCCATACATGAGAAATTATCGTGAGATTTACCTGGTATCTTATCTGGTCGGAGAAGGATTAAGTGGATTCATACCGAGCACGGTTGCTCTAATTCAAGGCGTCGGTAGCAATCAAGCCTGCATCAATGTTACTAAGCCAGGATCTGCCACTCTAGAGTTCATCTCTAAATCAGATCCGAGATTCTCGTCTCAGATATTTTTTATCTTCATCGGTACTTTATTATGCCTGAGCTTCTTGTCGTTCTTAGGCTTGAACTTTTTGCCCGTGGCGCTTGGGGAAAGAGTCAAGCTCCCAAATAGTATGGAAATGCTACCGACCGACACAACAGCACCACCCAGCTACAAAACTAACTCCGGCTGGAAAATGCCAAAGCATACGTATTATTATTTATTAATCATGATGGCCATAGTTTGTTTTCTTGGCAACGGTACTCTACCAAGCATACAGTCGTATTCCTGTCTGCCATACGGTAGTGTCGCATATCATTTGACAGTCACGTTAGCTTCCATAGCTGGTCCACTGGCCATGTCCATAGGTTTCTTCATCGAGACACCAGCAGTTAAGCTTCTTAATACTCTTACGGCAATTATTCTAGTGCTTTCGGGCATTGTTTTATATTTGGCGGTGGAATCGCCTCATCCTCCTTTCCAAAACTCGTGGATAGGTGAATTTATGGTGGTAGTTTTATGGATAATTCTTTGCGGCTTCATAGGATTTGTAAAGATGGGCATTACAACTTTGTATCGACCTGATCCTGGAAGAGGTCTTTATTACACTGGCGTCGCGACGCAAATGGGATCTTTATTAGGTGCGATCGCCACATTTGGTTTGGTCAATTATGCAAAAATATTTCAGTCTTATTCCCCTTGCGAATATCTTATGAAAAATTAACGTAGCCTGTATTTAGTCCCATCAATTACTCGCATATAGATAATTTAGATAATATTAGAGAATTGGATTATTTTGATTTTTTATATATTTTTTTAGTTTTATGTTATATGACATTTTTTTGTAGATATATTGAGATATGTTATTCAACGATCGTATTAACTTGTTAGAATTAATTCTCTAAAAATAGGAAACAAACTTTTATTAAGCATTTTACAATTTTAATCTCCATTATGCATTTTACAATTTTAATCTCCATATATTTACTTAAGTTATTATCGTGATTATTTCTTCATTACTAGTTTTATAAAACTGAATAGTGATAATTGATAATATGTAGATAATGAAACACATATATGCTACGAAGATGACTTGAATGATGTGCATAAGATTCAGTAAAAATATTAAATAATTATTTTTATAAAAATAAAAATATGTGGACACTATTTTTATATTAATATTTTAAAATTATATAAATTCCATTATTAAGATGCACATAAGAACATTATATTTCTGCAACAATTTCTTTTTTATTTGCTTTGTTCTGATTATTAGAAATTTGATAATATTATACAGATAATGAAAAAAAAATTAAGTGAAACACTCAATTTTTTCTTGAATAAAAATCCAAGTACTTAGATCTTCAGTATGTGCAGTGTTTGCTGTAGATAATTTCAAAATTATCTAGATAAAGATAAAGATAAAAATCCGTAAATTTATCTTAGATGAGATAAAGATGATTTTGCTTTTACTTAATCTAGATGAAAGATGAGATAATTATTGCAATAATCTAGATAATTATCTAGATATTTTTGTTTATTTTAGAAGATTATAAATATTTGTAAAAAATGCAGATTGTGAATGGGATATTAAAATTATAAACACATATTCTTTCTCTTTTCCTAAAGAATATTTAAATAATAGCAAAAAGGTATATAAATGATAAATATTTATTTATTAATTTATATTTATAATATATTTATAACATTAATAATATAATAATAATATATTTATAATATAATAATAATAATATAAAAAATATATTTTAGATATTTTAGATAGACTTTTAGAGAAGCTTGCCTGGAAAACTTTTTTGCATAATGAAAATGTCATCTTAGACAATTTTTAGATAAGATGACGTATATTTTTCATCTAAGATAAAGATACTTTATATTTCTTCATCTAGTTAAAGATAAAGATGATCCATTTCTTTATCTAGATGATTATCTAGATAATTTTATCTAGATATCAGCAAACACTGAGTATGCTGTTGTGTTGAACTTATTCTTTATAGTTCCTTATATATAGATCTATATGCATCATACAGTGTTTAAGTCAAACTTATGTATAACTTGAAAATATCCTATTTTATGACCACTTAACTGCTCAGTTTTATCTGATAAATTTTATTGAATGGATTAAAATGGGTGAGGCAATTTTTTATTTCTTACCTTTTATTATTTCTTGACTCTCTGCTCTTAGTAAGTTTATACAGAACAGAGTTTGCTGTCGTTACTTATTGTTTGGAAGTACACATGTATCTGTGATATTTCAATGCTTATTAATACATATTTGAATTTAAATGTTTCAACATCAGTATTGAATGTCAATTTATTTCACTCAAAGTATGCGAATAATTATCTTTTTAATTACCAGAATTATTTATATGTGAAGTCAAATATTAAGTGTTTCTTATTGTGCAGCAAATAAATGAAGGAATCAGAAATATGTACCATGAGAGATGATTTACAAGCGAACCATTATCTTGGACATGTCAAATGTGGCCACGCAATCATCCATCTTCTTGTAATCTTATTCAGTGTATCCACTTGGATTGGCATCAATGGAATATTCATCGAATTGCCGTTGCTTGTCAATATTGCCCCAGAAAGTTGGAATTTACCTGCGTACATAGTAATAGTGACGCAATCTGCGAATGTGGGTCCTGCGATATATATTTTCTTACGCAAGAATAAATGCGAATTGAACGAATCGTTGTGTATACTATGCTTATTGTGTCTGCAAGTTCTCGCTATGGGACTGCTTGTATTCTTCTATGACCAAACAACTGTCATTGGTGGTGAGAAACACAGCCTGATCTTGCTTATCTCAGTATTCTTTAACGCTTTGGTCGGTTGTTTCAGCTCTGTACTGTTCATGCCTTATTTTCGTGACTTCGATGACATTTATATCGTGTCCTATTTCATCGGAGAAGGTCTGAGTGGTGTACTGCCGAGCATAGTGGCCCTGATACAAGGTGTAGGAGAACGACTGGAATGCAACACGAGAGAAATAATTCCTCTTAATGCCTACGTGAAGTTTCCAGGACAATATTATTTTCTGTTTCTGACTCTCGTGCTTGTTTTGTCGCTTGTCGCGTTTATCATCTTACAATATTCCCCGTCTGTGCAAAGTAGAAGGAACTTGCGTGATCCTAACTTTTTCACGCAAACTAAAGTACAATTAGTAGATTATAAGCGGCGCAACGAGCTTGATGTGAGCCCTAATGTCTGGTACATTGGCCATACGTTGTCAGAAAAAGAAAATGAAGAAGCAAATAATTTATACATGTTCAGAAAAATTTATTTATACATCCTGATTGGAATCTGTTGTTTCTTCAGTAATGGATTCCTCCCAAGTATCCAGTCTTATTCGTGTCTACCATATGGCCAGCTTGCTTATCAGTTATCCATCACTTGTGCTCAATTCATCAACCCACTTGCCTGTTTCTCGACATTCTGGCTCAAGGCATCGAATATAAAAATTATCAATTGTCTCTCTCTGATGTGTTTAATCGCTGGATGCTACGTTGTATGCACAGCTTTATTGTCTCCTGCTCCACCATTGCAAAGCTCAGCAATTGGTGTAGGATTAATCGTTTTATTTTGGATTATTTTATCAGGAATCGTGTCGTACTTAAAACTCACAATCGTGTCTCTTGTGAAACATATATCTTCCTCGAAGGCACTTTTCGATGTGGGCATAGTTATGCAAGTGGGTTCGGCGAGCGGTGCAATTATCTCATTCGTTTTAATTAATTTTACCGATTTTTTCAAAGTGTATGATTCCTGTTCCGTTTGAAAAAGAATTGTCGAGAAGTTTTGTATAATGTGCGAATCAAAATACAATAATAAAAGTAAGACAATAGTGCTTTAGAAAAAAAATTAAGTATCTTTATATCGATATCAATAGGTAATGATAGTGTTGTATTTTTATTTTTAAACAGTTTAAAAAATGTATCTGTGAATGAAACTTATGTAAAAGATATATTTTATATAAATAATGTCAATATACGGGATATAATATTTATATATTTTCCATGTTAATTTTTTTTTAATAAGTATTTAAAATGATTGATTTAATTAAAATTTGAAGAGCTAAATTTCTGTCTGTAAGAGACTCGTATATACATGTAGTATGTGTACGTGTGCATTTAAAGTACTTTTAAGTAAGCGTCCATATATTTATAAATTATTAATAGATAATGTTTAACGAAAACTATATTTTAATAGCAAAGGTATTCAATTTTTGTAGAATTATATTTACATAAACAAATGGATATTGTTATTTAAATAATTATATCACTTATAGTATATTATAATATAATTATAATATAATTATAATAGAATGTGCAAATATTGCTGAAAAAAATTATATTAGATGTGGATATTTATTAATATGAATTTTAATGAAAAGAATTTCTAATATATCTTTATTGTATAAAATCACTTGCTTGTATAAAATTTATGCATATATATGTATGTATATATAATATAAATTGTTATTAATGGAATAAAAACCTGTTTGCGAATTTTTTCTGAAGCTTTTGCATATCTCGGAAAAATCATTAGACTAACATTCGGTAATTAATTTTTTCTCCTCGAGAAAAATTAAATTTTTCGCGCGTGAAATCGATTGTAATTAATTATTTATTTATTATAATAATTTATTAATATGAATTTTAATAAAAAAAATTCCTAATATATCTTTATTATAAAATTTATGCATATATATGTATGTATATATAATATAAATTGTTATTAACGGAATAAAATTTGTTTGCGAATTTTTTCTGAAGCTTTTGCATATCATCTCGGAAAATCCACTACACTAACATTCCATAATTAATTTATTTTCCTTGAGAAAAATTAAATTTTTCGCGCGCAAAATCCTTCATAATTCATATATGCATTTTTATTTTTTATTTTTATCTTTTTTTTCAAGAAATTTATTTAGTTTCATTTTGCTCTTCCTTCCCATGCTTATAAGAAATTTTTTGTTCAGAATTAAATTTCCTATAAGATCTCAAAGTCTGGCTGGAACATTCAGGGCCACCCTGTATATAATAAATTGTTATTAACGGAATAAAACTTGTTTGCGAATTTTTTCTTTTGCATATTATCTCGGAAAATCCATTAGACGCATTCCATAATTAATTTCTTTTCCTCGAAAAAAATTAAATTTTTCGCGCGCAAAATCCTTCATAATTCATATATGCATTTTTATTTTTCATTTTTATTTTTCTTTTTCAAGAAATTTATTTAGTTTCATTTTGCTCTTCCTTTCCATGTTTATAGGAAATTTTTTTGTTCAGAATTAAATTTCCTATAAGATCTCAAAGTCTGGCTGGAACGTTCGGGGCCACTCTGTATATAATAAATTGTTATTAACGGAATAAAACTTGTTTGCGAATTTTTTCTTTTGCATATTATCTCGGAAAATCCATTAGACACATTCCATAATTAATTTCTTTTCTTCGAGAAAAATTAAATTTTTCGCGCGCAAAATCCTTCATAATTCATATATGTATTTTTATTTTTTATTTTTATCTTTTTTTTCAAGAAATTTATTTAGTTTCATTTTGCTCTTCCTTCCCATGTTTATAGGAAATTTTTTGTTCAGAATTAAATTTCCTATAAGATCTCAAAGTCTGGCTGGAACGTTCGGGGCCACCCTGTATATAATAAATTGTTATTAACGGAATAAAACTTGTTTGCGAATTTTTTCTTTTGCATATTATCTCGGAAAATCCATTAGACACATTCCATAATTAATTTCTTTTCTTCGAGAAAAATTAAATTTTTCGCGCGCAAAATCCTTCATAATTCATATATGTATTTTTATTTTTTATTTTTTTTTATTTTTTTTTTTTTTGCTCTTCCTTCCCATGTTTATAGGAAATTTTTTGTTCAGAATTAAATTTCCTATAAGATCTCAAAGTCTGGCTGGAACGTTCGGGGCCACCCTGTATATAATAAATTGTTATTAACGGAATAAAACTTGTTTGCGAATTTTTTCTGAAGCTTTTGCATATCACCTCGGAAAATTCATTAGACTAACATTCCATAATTAATTTCTTTTCCTCAAGAAAAATTAAATTTTTCGCGCGCAAAATCCTTCATAATTCATATATGCATTTTTATTTTTTATTTTTATTTTTTTTCAAGAAATTTATTTAGTTTCATTTTACTCTTCCTTCCCATGTTTATAGAAATTTTTTCTTTTGCATATTATCTCGGAAAATCCATTAGACACATTCCATAATTAATTTCTTTTCCTCAAGAAAAATTAAATTTTTCGCGCGCAAAATCCTTCATAATTCATATATGCATTTTTTTTCGCGACACCCTGTATACACAGATGGCGTAGCTCTGCATTCATGTTTCATGTGCGATGCACAATAATATATTTACAGCTGTGACAGCTGTAAATGCGTACAGGGAGTTCGCATCGATGATCGCTTGACCGATTGACACGGTGACAAACGTCAGTGTTTAAGTGCCACGAATCCCGTTGATTCCTCACGTTTTTTTTCGAACAGATCGAATGAGAATATCCAAATTCGCACGGTGCACGGAGGAAAAATGGATGACGAGAATGCAAGTTGCTCGCACGACAGCGAGGAGGACAATGCACAAGTGTCATTGTTGGACCTCCCGGTCGAGGTTCGTCCGAAAAGATGCCAATCTCACTTCCCATACGTCTTATATTTCTTACACATATGCGAAATTCATTTTTTATTTCATTTTATTGCTGCTGTCACTTGCTGTCACTTGCTGTCACTTGCTGTCACTTGCTGTCACTTGCTGTCACTTGCTGTCACTTGCTGTCACTTGCTGTCACTTGCTGTCACTTGCTGTCACTTGCTGTCACTTGCTGTTACTTGCTGTCACTTGCTGTCACTTGCTGTCATTTGCTGTCATTTGCTGTCATTTGCTGTCACTTGGTCTCATTAGTCGCTTGTCGATGCAGTAAAGTGCTCACTTCTTATCTCCCTTCCTCTCTCTTGAATATTTATTTTATTCGTGTGTGTATTTCTAATTTACAGCAGACTAATTTATCCATGTATTATTTAATTTGTCTGTATTTCGTTTCAGATATTCCTGCATATATGCTCCTTCTTAAAGGCATCGACATTAGTGCACAGTTTGAGCCTGGTGTGCAAGCAGTTCTATCTGATTTTGAAGGATGACTCGTTGTGGAAAGCGCGAATTAATCATACATGGCCGGATGCCAGCTATCCGCTTTTGCGTCCTGGTTAGTTAAAATTGATAGTACTTTGCACGACTATTCATTTTGTAAATAAATATCAAACACTCTTTTTATATCATATTTTATATTAATTTTATATTAAGACGATTATATAATTTCAGCAAAACCTGACAGACTATTTTGGAAATTGTCATGTGTTGCGATTGAGAAACAAAGAGCATTATGGAGAGAAAAGGAATGTCCTATGGAGAAAATCGCTACACATGCACAAGGCAGCACAGTAGATGCTCTACTACTGATGCATGTAAATAATAATAATATATTAAAATAATATAAATAATATATTAAATATATTAATTAATTTTATATATTATTCTAATAATATATAAAATTAATTAATATATTTAATAATATATATAATAATATATATAATAATATATATAATAATATATATATAATAATATATAAAATTAATTAATATATTTAATTAATTTTATATATTATTATTTATGTTATTTTAATATATTAATAATATATTAAAATAATATAAATAATAATATATAAAATAATATATAATAAATAATATATAATATATTAAAATAATATATAAATAATAATATATTAAAATAATATATAAATAATAATAATATATTAGTTAAATATCTGAACATTTTTCTCAGGGTTGGATTTAAAGGTGTGGAGGCTCTAGGGCAACGAAGAGTTGAAGACCCCATTTTTAAACCAAAATTAAATAGAAATTTTTACGTTTAAATAATTTATTGTGAAATAGCAAGGTCAAACAATATACATAGACCTTGTAAGTATTATATACCATTCGATAGGAAATTTTACTCAAAAATTTGTGTTGTGGAGGTCCCTGTTGCCTTCCCTGAATCCAGCCCTGATTTTTCTTTATAAAAAACTAATATATAATATGACTCTAATGTACAGGATGGCACTGGTTATATTGCTGGTGCAAGAGATCGCAGTCTGATTTATGGGAGATTTGATAAAAATACTTACGGATCCCCAAATACTTGTAACATAGACTCTGCACATAATGGATGGATTTGGGATCTGACAACAATAGATAACACTGTCTACAGTTGTAGTTGGGATCAGAGTGTCAAATCGTGGATGCTTACCAATATTGGTCTTGTACAACATCATACTTACAGTATATATACGTATGTATAATAACATACTTATAGAGGGTGAGCCATTTTAAGTTATCCATCCTAATAACTTTTATTTTTGAATGTACAACAAAATGTTTCAAACAAAAGTTGCTTGACTTTGAGCGGGACAAAAGATGGTGGCAAAAATTTGACCTTGGATAGTCATTTAAAGGTCACATAAAGGCCACCTTCAATTTCTTAAATGGAACCCACTATTTTTCATTGCATATTTTTGTAGCTTATCTCGAGAGCTTTCCAAAACACTATAATTAAGTATTTTTTCATTGAGTACTTTTCGAGTTATGAAGCTTAAAATAATATCTTAATTTTATAAAAACCATAAAATATCTAGTAAAATATTCATTTTTCGATTATCTTATCTTAATACATTTATGCACAAAATAATGTGAGAAATCGATTAGTGTAAAGGAAAAAACATAATTATTTTTGAGAAAAAATATGTAATTGTCAATTATATCTCTTTTTCTCCGAAACAATTATGTGTTTTCTTTACACCAATCGATTCCTTTCATTATTCGAAGTCAAGCAACTTTTATTTGAAACATTTTGTTATACATGCAAAAATAAAATAGTTATTGGGATGAGTAACTTAAAATGGCTTACCCTGTATATACAATAATGAAATATTAATGTCTAAGAAATAATTGTATTTTGACTCAAGTTATTCAAACATTATAATCTGTTTATCGATAGAAAGCTCAGAAATAGTGTAATTCTAAAGTCATTAAACAAAGTTCTTGCCTATTATTATTTATAATGTAAATAATTTTCTAAAAAAATTTGCAGGGGTGTATCGGGTGCATTGCTGTGTGTGTCGTCGTGCCCAGAGCAAGCTCTTTTCGCGACTGGTTCATATAAGAGGACCGTATTTGTCTTTGATTCGAGATCGGGAGAAAAACCAATTACCCAATATCGGCCGCATAGAGGAGCTGTTATTAAACTGGCAATGAATTCCGAATACATTTTATCTGCCAGTGAGGACAAAACGGTGTCTGTATGGGATCAAAGAGCCGGACGAATCATGAAATCTATCACAGTAATATTACTTATTTCAATAGCATAAAGAAATGAAAATATATATACGATATCGCAGATATTTTAGATTCCAGGTAAAGCATTTCCCATGTGCATAAATATGCAACAAGATTGTGTTTGCGTCGGGGACAGCGTCGCCAAGTTACATGTATTAAATCCAAAAAACAACTTCGAACTAGTAAAATCTTACTCTACTGGACATACAAAAAGGATAACGGGAGTGCATCTGACACGCGGAAATCTGATAACGAGTTCCACAGACGGCACTGTCAGAATTTCGAGTCCCACAGATCCGCCGAAACCTATGGCTACTTTACACTCACCTTTCGGAGGAATTGCAAGAGTAAGTATCACACGCTATATCAAGAGAAAAGGATTATAATCTTTTGCGTGAAATGTAAAAGTTTGGAAACAAATTTTCATTTACAATTGCATTTTGCAATCAGATTTTATTTCATCTGAATTAAATAAAATTAAATAATTTTATTATATCTGAATGAAAACAATTTTTTTTCTGAATCTTAAAATATGTGTCTATAAGTTTATAACATCTAAAGCTGATGTTGGAATAAAAAGATATTTGTTATATATTTCATTTTACAGATGGATTACCAAAACGGCATTCTCGCAATATCCGGCAGCGAAATTGTAGTATATCGGCCGATGTGTTCAGTAAAATTAATGGATAATTAATGCATTTCTATACGCATTCTATAATTTTGTTATATAAGTATATTGCTTTTTGATATATATATAATATATTCATAATTTTCAATGAGACTATCACATAAAACGCGCGATTCCAGACTATATAATATAATATATATCGCGTTTGTCTATAATATAATATATATGCAAAATTAAAAATGCAATCGATTTTATGAAAATGCATTTATATATATTTTTTTTTTTTTTTATATATATATAAAATTCTATGTACAGAGAGGTTTAAATATATCTTGTTTTCATTATTTTTCTGCTGTATTATTATATTAATTATTCGTATTCTTTATTTGCAAATTTTATGAAAAAATCATTCTGATGTCATTTGTTTCCTCGAATATGAGACACCCACACAAACAATTATATTTATGAGATTTAAAAATACAACTCATATTCGAATAATAGATATAATGGATAATTAATGCATTTCTATACGCATTCTATTTTGTTATATAAGTATATTGTTTTTTGAATACTATATTCATAATTTTCAATGAGACTATCACGTGAAACGCGCGATTCCAGATTATATAATATAATATAATATAATATATATCCAAAATTAAAAATGCAATGGATTTGATGAAAACACATTTATATATATATATATATATATATATATATATAATTCTATGTATAGAGGTTTAAATATATCTTGTTTTCATTATTTTCCTGCAGTATTATATTAATTATTTGTATTTTTTGTTTGCAAATTTTATGAAAAAATTATTCTGATGTCATTTGTTTCCTCGAATATGAGACACCCACACAAACAATTATATTTATGAGATTTAAAAATACAATTCATATTCGAATAATAGATATAATGGATAATTAATGCATTTCTATACGCATTCTATTTTGTTATATAAGTATATTGTTTTTTTGATACGAATAATATATTCATAATTTTCAATGAGACTATCACGTGAAACGCGCGATTTCAGACTATATAATATAATATAATATATATCCAAAATTAAAAATGCAATCGATTTGATGAAAACGCATTTATATATGTATAAAATTCTATGTACAGAGATTTAAATATATCTTGTTTTCATTATTTTTCTGCTGTATTATATTAATCATTTGTATTTTTTGTGCTTGTATTATATTAATAATTTTTTGTTTACAAATTTTGAAAAAATCATTCTGATGTCATTTGTTTTCTCAAATATGAGACACCCACAAACAATTATATTTATAAGATTTAAAAATACAACTCATATTCGAATAATAGATATTAATAATATTAATAATAGATATTAATAATAGATATTCCTTATTTATCGATATAAAAATTCGCATTTTTTTCAAATTATCGTGTCTTCATGAAACGAACATTGTATGTACGACTTTTTAAATTTAAACTTTTTCAAAACGTCACGTGACCTATCACGTGACGTGTCATATGCTGCAATTTCAAGCGATTCGCGCAGCATTTTTTCGTAACTCGCAGCGAGTCGTATCTGCGTCGGTCATCGTGCGTGTCTTTTTTTTTTTTTTACGTAAACGAGTTTCGAGAGCCAAGTTTACGCGCGCGTGTGCGTGAAAAATTTCGCGATTAGATTATCTCATTCGTTTCGGCTCTCTTTGTCGCGCGCTCATTTCTAAAAGTGCGAAACAAGTTCGCGGTTTGCGGCCACAAAAAGAAGAGGTTAGTGTCGACATAATGGCGCCAAATTCGATAATTTAAGTCGGCGATATCAAGAAAAATTAAATCTTCGAAGACTTCAAAAAACAACAGCGATTTTCTCGTGGTGGAACGGAACTTTTAATTGAACTCGTGCCAAGGTAAGGCTTTTAAATTGTCAAATATTAAGAAAAATATAAATGCGCAAAAATATATATATACAGGGTGTCCCGCAACTATCGCTCCATATTTTAAAGATAGATTTTCTGGCCAATTTAAAAACGATTTTTCCTCAGCGAAAATGTCGAAGAAGATCATTATTCTTTGCATATTCCTAATTTTTGTCATGATGTATCTTTCTAACTGAGCCTTATAAATTAAAATTTTATTAAAGTAAACTCTACCTAAAATTAACTAAAGAATGTGACTTTATTAATATTTTATTCCCATAAGGCTTAGTTTGTGAAAAATTCTTTATTTTCAATCATTTATAACTCGAAAACTATTAGTGCCTCGACATTTTCGCTGAAGACAAATCGTTTTTAAATTGGCCAGAGAATCTTCGGGACATCCTGTATATATATATATATATATATATATGTCCCGCAACTACCACTCAATATTTTAAAGGTAGATTCTCTGGCCAATTTCAAAACGATTTTTCCTTTTTATTTTATTACTTTTTAATTAAGTTTCTCACAAATAATAAATCTGACGAGAAAAAATTAATATACCTACGCATGTAAATTTATTATATATATGCCAATAATTAAAATTAAAAAAATGCCGCTAAGTATAAAAGGAAGAAGAGGGGGAAATGTGGCGTTTGTAGTAAAATACAGAAATCTCTAATGATTTTTTATTTACCCGTTTATTCACGCAAAACAAGAATAGACTTAGATATCCGTGTTAATTGTACCAATGTGTACATGTTTGTCCATATACATACAATGTCGCGCGTTATACGCATCCTTGAAATGCACGTGTATGTATATTACACACACATTTTTACATATTAGGATATTATATGTATATATAATATTATTAGGATATTATATGTATATATAATATCCTTCATTTTATAAATAGATTTTTAATTTATTATTTATTATTTATTATCTAATTTTTTCCGTTATATATATATGTATATGTAACGAAAAAATACATGTAATAGCAAAAATAATAAAAACTTGAGACATTTTTATTTTATTACTTTTTAATTAAATTTCTCACAAATAATAAATATGACGAGAAAAGATTTTTAATTTATTATTTATTATTTAATTTTTTCCATTATATATATATATATATATATATATATATATATATGTATATGTAACGAAAAAATACATATGATAGGAAAATAATAAAAATTTGAAACATTTTTATTTTATTATTTTTTAATTAAATTTCTCGATCAAATAATAAATCTGACGAGAAAAAATTAAAATACCTACGCATGTAAATTTATATATATGCCAATAATTAAAATTAAAAAAGTGCTAAGTATAAAGGGAAGAGGAAATGTGGCGTTTGTAGTAAAATACAGAAATCTCTGTAATGATTTTTGATTCACCCGTTTATTCACGCAAAACAAGAATAGACTTAGATATCCGTGTCGTTAATTGTACCGATGTGTACATGTTTGTCCATATACATACAATGTCGCGCGTTATACGCATCCTTGAAATGCACATGTATGTACATTACACACACACATTTTTACATATTAATATGTATATATAATATCCTTCATTTTATAGATAGATTTTTAATTTATTATTTATTATTTAATTTTTTCCATTATATATATATATATATATATATATATATGTATATGTAACGAAAAAATACATATGATAGGAAAATAATAAAAATTTGAAACATTTCTATTTTATTATTTTTTAATTAAGTTTCTCGATCAAATAATAAATCTGACGAGAAAAAATTAAAATACCTACGCATGTAAATTTATATATATGCCAATAATTAAAATTAAAAAAGTGCTAAGTATAAAGGGAAGAGGAAATGTGGCGTTTGTAGTAAAATACAGAAATCTCTGTAATGATTTTTGATTCACCCGTTTATTCACGCAAAACAAGAATAGACTTAGATATCCGTGTCGTTAATTGTACCGATGTGTACATGTTTGTCCATATACATACAATGTCGCGCGTTATACGCATCCTTGAAATGCACGTGTATGTACATTACACACACACATTTTTACATATTAATATGTATATATAATATCCTTCATTTTATAGATAGATTTTTAATTTATTATTTATTATTTAATTTTTAATTTTTTCCATTATATATATATATATATATATATATGTGTATATGTAACGAAAAAAATACATATGATAGAAAAATAATAAAAATTTGAAACATTTTTATTTTATTATTTTTAATTAAATTTCTTGATCAAATAATAAATCTGACGAGAAAAAATTAAAATACCTACGCATGTAAATTTATATATATGCCAATAATTAAAATTAAAAAAATGCTAAGTGTAAAGGGAAGAGAAATGTGGCGTTTGTAGTAAAATACAGAAATCTCTGTAATGATTTTTGATTCACCCGTTTATTCACGCAAAACAAGAATAGACTTAGATATCCGTGTCGTTAATTGTACCGATGTGTACATGTTTGTCCATATACATACAATGTCGCGCGTTATACGCATCCTTGAAATGCACGTGTATGTACATTACACACACACATTTTTACATATTATATGTATATATAATATAATTTTACATTAATTGTGGATAGGATACGATTCCTCAGCCCTTTCTCATCTTCGTTCTCGTGTATGCTCTGAATTTAACAGTACATCGCGCGTAGATCTGATTTTGAGTATACGTGTTTATGAGTATTTTTTTTTATATTATTCGCACGTGTATAAATAGTCAATCATCTTTTGTCTCTCACGCAAGTGAATAAAAAAAAGGGAAAGAAAAATTAAAAAGCTGAAAGTCGTGTTTCGTAAAAGTGTATAGAAAAAAAAAAAAAATAGGTAAAAGAACAAAACTAGAAGGAAACGTATCCGCGAATCGCAGCTTGTGCCTCGCATCAACAGGTGCAAATCGAATTAACGCTCTATTCGCGAACTTTCAACGTTCGTTTGATGATCCCTCTTCTCGGAAACTCTTTACTTTATCAGAAGAGATTTTAGAGACACCCGATATATATATATTTCTTCTAATACGAGTGTCTCTGTGTCGCGCTAAAACAAGAGATACATGTGAAAAAAATGCAAATATTTGCTGTATTCTTTCAAATTTATAAATCTGTTAATTATGACGAAGATTTGCACATGTCGATGCTGTACGCAATTTTCACTCAAACAATGTATTTACGTTACGTAAATAAGAATGCTGTTTCTCTCGGATGCACTTCAGGTCTGCTTCGGAGCAAGCACTTTGGATAATATAAGTCAAAATTCTGCGATGTATGTATATTATATATATTTTTATTGTATATTTTTTATATATATATATAAAATATATATAATATATTATATATATACAGGGTGTCCTGAAACTCATAATCGATCTTTCAAAGACAGGGAAAATGTCGAGGCACTAATAATTTTCGAATTATAAGTGATTGGAAATAAGGTATTTTTCGTAAACTAAACTTTGTAAAAATAAAATATTAACAAAACCACATTCTTCGATTAATTTTAAATAGAGTTTACTTTAGTTGAGTTTTAATTTAAGGCTTAATTGCAAAGATATATGATGACAGAAATCGGAAACATGCAAAAAATGATGGCCTTCATCAACATTTTCGCTGAGGAAAAATTGTCTCCAAATAGTCCCAGAAATCTGTCTTTGAAAGATTGATTAGTTTTGGGACACCCTGTATATATATATATATATATATATATATATAGTATATAATATATATTTTTATTATTATAATTAATAAATAATATTTTTTTTTCTAGGCATGAATAACTCATAAATGCAAAGAATGAATGTAAAATAAATAGAGTATTTATATAAATCTGAGCTTTTTGACTCGAGATACGCGAGCTTTCGAAGCCGGACCTGAAGATCGCAAAGATGGAATGATTTAAATACTGATTTTGGAATGGTTCGTGATTCTCTCTCGGTCTCAGAGTGGCGATGATGTAAAACACGGCGGGATTTTCGTTCTAAAAAATCAAAACAGACGTGCACAGAAGAAATCAGACCTCAGGCTTGGTCTCTACAACGTCAATTAGTTGAAATTTTAATTCAAATTTCAATTTCAATTAAATTTAAATCTTTTAATTCAAATTTCAATTTCAATTAAATTTAAATCTTTTAATTCAAATTTCAATTTCAATTAAATTTAAATCTTTCAATTCAAATTTCAATTTCAATTAAATTTAAATCTTTTAATTCAAATTTCAATTTTAATTAAATTTAAATCTTTTAATTCAAATTTCAATTTCAATTAAATTTAAATCTTTCAATTCAAATTTCAATTTCAATTAAATTTAAATCTTTCAATTCAAATTTCAATTTCAATTAAATTTAAATTTTCTCTCTTCCTCTCATCCGAAAGTGGACTTAAAAGAATATTAAAATCCCTAGATCCTCCTCGATTTGAATTCAATTACAATATCTTTCTACAATATGTGCTTTTTTTATTTTTGAAATATTGTTTGAAAGTTTCAAAGCTTATTATATATAATTTTGCCGAACGATCAGCCAATAATTTCTCGAAATTGACAGGAGGAGCGACTGATATCTCACGTGTATAAAGTCCTGCATTCTTCTGTACTCGTCTTCGTGATACATAAGTAGTCTCTGATCGGATCGACTTTCCCCCGGGATTTGCATATCGTACACAATCGGGCAATCATCCAATTGGACGTGGCTTTGAGGACGCGCTCGCTTCTCCGCCATCGCCCGTTGCTCTCTCTCTCTCTCTCTTTCTTTCTTTCTCGATTAGATACGCGCTAATACTTTTGCTTCGTTTTATATAGGTCGCTTATATAACTTAAGAACGTGAAAAAATAAATAAATACTACGCGTTTTACGCGCGACCGGCTCCGTCCACGAGACGCCCAAGGCATCGCGAAGGAAGAGAGGCTCTGTTTACTATTGTAAAATCGCTCGCGATGTTCGCCGAATAAATTGCAGGAAAATCTCCCCCTCTCTCTTTTCCCTCGAACGAAACTTTTCAAAAATTTAAGGGAAACTTAATTCTGAACCAAAAATATCCGATAAACATGAGTCGAAAAATGCTTCCTCGAGAAGTTATCGCTCGAAAAAACCTCAGACGAAGGAAGAGCAAGAGGTGAAAGGAAAATGAAATAAAAAGAAAATGAAACTAAATAAATTTCTTGATAAAAATAAAAAATAAAAATCTTTTTCTTTTATGAAAATAAAATTTTTTTTTTTAACTAATATTTTAATAGCACGTAATAATAGTAGAAAATGAATAAAGATGTTTTTCAGGAAATTTATTTAGTTTCATTTTCTTTTTATTTCATTTTCTTTTCACCTCTTGCTCTTCCTTCATCAGAGGTTTTTGAGCGATAACTTTTCAAGGAAGCATTTTCCGACCCATGTTTATAGGAAATTTTTCGTTCGGAATTAAATTTCCTATAAGATTTAAGACTCAAAGTCTGGCTGGAACGTTCGGGGCCACCCTGTATTCGACTCACGTAATTGAATATTGCCGGTGTATGTCTCTTCCATTGCGCTGCCAGTGCGTTCACCCGAGCGGAGACGTCGCGATATACATTGCAATAATAACAACAATAATTCTACTATATGACATAATAATAATAATAATATTATTAATAATAATAATAATAATAAAAATAATAATAAAAATAATAATAATAATATTAATAATGCGGTCGATTTGAGTGACCAGTGGGCCTTCGATCTTAATACTTGCATCGAGAAAAAATACTTGGAAAGGGAGGATAATCTTGTCTTTCATTCATAAAATTCGCGCGTTTGTTTCCTACTAATTTTTATTTTTCAAACGTCACTTTTTTTTTTTTCTCGAAAATTGCACCGAACATTTTTCCCAAAATTTAGCCCAGCCAGCTGATATCCTCTTCGTCCTTATTCGCGCGCACGTTCCCTACCATAAACGACTAAAGGCTCTCAATCTCTAATTAAACAACGAACGGATGAAGGATGGCGGTAAAAATATAATCGTGACATATAATATAATCGAATAATAATAATAATATTAATAATAATAATAATAATAATAATATTATTAATAATAATGATAATAATAATAATGATACGGAGTACTACCATTATTACTACGATAATGATGAAATGACGACGATTAATAATTAATGAATTAATCGAATTAAAACGAGTGCGCAGATATTTTGTCGACTAGAATTCGTATGGATTCGCTCGGTTTGTGTTAACGTGTAACGTGTATGCTTGTTTGTTGTATGACTCAATCCGTACCGTCTCGCTTCCCTCGTGTCTCGTTATTTAATACGTTTTATTGTTTAAACTTCGTTTCTCCATCGTGTTTAGCAACGACGCGACTCACCGCGAAATCTCCCCCCCACGAATTCTCTCATTTATATTCGTGAATATTAAGAATGACCAATGCTTGCTGCTATCTTATCTAGATAATTATCTAGATAAAATTATCTAGATAATTATCTAGATAAAATTATCTAGATAATTATCTAGATAAAGATGATCCATTTCTTTATCTACATAATTATCTAGATAAATTTATCTAGATAATTATCTAGATAATTTTATCTAGATAATTATCTAGATAAGATAATTTTATCTAGATAATTTTATCTAGATAATTATCTAGATAAGATATCAGCAAAGAGAATGACGCAAGTATTTCCGCGTCCCTCCTCCATCCAAGTCGTCCCAGACGTTCGTCTTCAACTTTTTCGATCGAATCTTCCGCTCGAAAATTCAAAGATTCGTTCTCCAACGCGATATCCAGACTTCCCCGAGTGTTTTCCCGAGGATGTCGCGAAGCTTAAATCTCGCAAGGTTCCAGGTTTCTCGCAGAAAACGAACGACGCCTCACAGGTGGACGCATCGTCCTCTCCATCCTTCTTCTTCTCCTTCGAGACGGGAATAGGACGTCTGTTCTCCATCGATCTCTTCCTCGATTTTATGCGTATGCCGCGTGGTGTTTTTCCTTCGTGGTGCGACGCGTCGTTGCTTCGACTGTGTCCCGTTTACTTCTTGCGACCTAGGTACCTGGCCATCTCCTGGAGACTTTCCTTCTCATCTTCGCGCAGCAGCACTTGGACGCAGCTCGTGAAGTATTCTGTGCTGAAGCAGTCTTGCCTGTAGCAGGGACAAAGATCGAGAATCGAAAGATCGATTAGTCTACTGATGAATGCAGAGTGATTACCGAGGTTCTCGGTGTCAGGTATGATGCATTCACAGACATGTTCGGGAATTGTTTCGATAGAATTTCGCGATATATTTTATTTTATTATTCGAACAAAAATAATTAAGTAATGTGATAAACAAATTTGTTTATTTTATTATTCGAACGAAAATAATTAAATAATATGATAAACAAATTTGTTCATTTTATTATTCGAGCGAAAATAATTAAATAAGATGATAAAAAAATTTGTTAATTTCAATTATCAAAACTTTTTAATTGAATTTATATTGACTTGGCTTTAGTATATATTTAACACATCTTTATTTATAAATCATGCACTGAGAAAAATTGAATTTAAAATAATTTATTCAATAATCTGGATTGAATTTATCCAATAATCTTGTTGGAATTCAGAATAACAGACTTTTGAGATTAGATGGAAAAAATTGTAGATGACTTGGTGCTGGCGAGTTTAGTATTATTAATCAGAAAATTTGATAAATTTAACAGAAGGAAATTAATCAGATTCATCTGGTAATTTCTACAAGAATTCTGGTTCATTTTTTAACAGACATATTAATTGAATCTATCAGAATTCTAATTAATGCAATCAGATTTTTTTCTCAGTGTGAAAAGCAGAATAAGAATTCTTTCAAATATTACTTGCAAATAACACTTAAACAATTTGAGAACTTTACGTGTAATATACATACAGGGTGGCCCCGAGCGTTTCAGAAAGACTTTGAGATCTTATAGAAAATTTAATTCCGAACAAAAAATTTCCTATAAACATCCGAAAAATGCTTCCTTAAGAAGTTATTACTCAAAAACCTTCTGATGAAGGAAGAGCAAAACTTCTGATGAAGGAAGAGCAAAAGGTGAAAAGAAAATGAAATAAAAAGAAAATTAAATTAAATAAATTTCTTGAAAAAAAACGATAAAAATAAAAAATAAAAATCTTTTCCTTTTATGAAAATAAAATAAAAGTTAGTTAAAAAAAAATTATTTTATTTTCATAAAAGAAAAAGATTTTTATTTTTTATTTTTATCATTTTTTTTTTTTAAGAAATTTATTTAGTTTCATTTTCTTTTTATTTCATTTTCTTTTCACCTTTAACTCTTCCTTTATCAGAGGTTTTTGATAACTTCTTAAGGAAGCATTTTTCGACCCATACTTATAGGAAATTTTTTGTTCAGAATTAAATTTCCTATAAGATCTCAAAGTCTGGCTGAAACGTTCGGGGCCATTCTGTATATAACGTAATAAATGTAATGCTTTCTAACGAAAGAAATGAACAGGTCTGTGAATTAGCAATTATTAGTATGTGGATAAATATCAGGAAATGTGTGTATGGGAAGGCATTGTTTCGCACTCTACCAAGAATTTGTACATCACAAATAGAGTGCGAATCATTTTGCTTTGAAAAAATCAAAACTATTCAAAATATTCAAAAATCACAAAAACATTTGAAAATCGCAAAAACGTGGATATCATCACCTAGAAAAAATATTCTTACGTCGATCTGCCGTCTTTCGATCATCCTGAAAAAAACGACACTGCAAAAAACATCAACGAGTTGCAAAAATTGTTGCATCAAAATCTAAAACACTCGCTTGTAAATTCGTCCAAAAACAGTCCAAAATCGTCGCAGAGATAAAAATGCACGTCGAAGTGGATAATATGGAGTCAGAATGTACGAGATGATTGCTATATATCGCTAGCAGTGCTGCATTTTTCTTAAACCAAATGAAACATATAGATATGTATATGAAAAAAAAATATTACATCTATATATTTCATATTAATTTTCCAAAATTTATAAACTTTTATAAAGTATATAATTTCGATAGTGATTGGTAAATTCTCAATACATCATTTCTCATTTCTTTTTCTATTATTGCAGCACTGCTCATTAGTATAAGATTGCGCAGAATTACCTAATTTCATACTCATTATCTCGATGCGAAGATACTATAATACACGAGTATTCGTCCAGGGGATGGCGTTAAAAAATGCAACGAAAATGTAATCGAAAGAAATGAGGAATAACGAAAAAATTCAAACGAGAAATGTACAGATATAAATCCAAATCGCGAATATATTCAAATATCTATTTCTTGTGCGACGTTTCAATTTCTTTCTTGAATTAATACATTTATAAATGCGTTTGCTCGATATTCTCCTAATTAAAATAGCGGATAAATTAATTTTAATTGCGTTTTTATCCGATTTTTATATTGCAGCTTATCATCAGTCGTTTGCATCAAGCATCTGTACGCATGATTTTCGATCCATTTCTGCGATTGACAAAGCCAAACTCGACCACGTATTCACAATTTTTCCGAATTTTACTTTAAATGTTAAATATACACTTAATTTGCGCGAAGATTATTACACAAACAAATCAGAATTTTCGTTTCTTTTCTACGAGTAAGTGTACATGAGGACGAGAGCAGATGAGGAAGGATAATGTGGAAGAGCAAGCGGGCACGGTTAGTTCTTTATATTTGCGAAAAGCGGAAAAAAGAAAAGGGTGCTAAAAGGAAAAATCATAAACCAAAAAGAAAAGGCTACCTAAACCCCCGGATCGGCTCCGTGGAGTTGCTTGATCCACCTTTGGATCTTTCCGACCTCGTCCGTCAACAACAGGACGTCTAGGCATCCTTTGAAGTAGTCCGTGGTAAAACATTCCTTCCTGTGGAAAGTTAAAAGAAAAGAAACATGTAAATTATATTATAATATAATAACATGAGTTGATTTCATAAGCAGCTCCGGAGACCTGCAAAATACTCCGGAAATGACATCAAACTCTTAAATCCATTCCAATTATATCTTAATAAATTATGAAAGGATAGATGCATTGATCAGAAATTGCCTGATAATTAAAAAAAAATTTATACAAATCTTAAAATATCTGCAAGCATTGCAATTAATAATAAATTAATATTCTAATTATAAATAATTTTCATAATAATTTCATAATAATTTTTATAATAATTTCATAATAATTTTTATAATAATTTTCACATTAACGTTGAACGCGTTTTTTTATTGTATAAAGTCAGTAGCAAAAAATCTCAATATTAATATTAATTTCTATCTCGGAAGTCCTGCAAAATATTCCGGAAATGACATCGCAAACTCTTAAATCCATTCCAATCATATCTTAATAGATTATGAAAGGATAGATGCATTGATCAGAAATTGCCTGATAATTAAAAAAAAATTTATACAAATCTTAAAATATCTGCAAGCATTGCAATTAATAATAAATTAATATTCTAATTATAAATAATTTTCATAATAATTTCATAATAATTTTCATAATTTTCATAATAATTTTCACATTAACGTTGAACGCGTTTTCTTATTGTATAAAATCAGTAGCAAAAAATCTCAATATTAATATTAATTTCTATCTCGGAAGTCCTGCAAAATATTCCGGAAATGACATCGCAAACTCTTAAATCCATTCCAATCATATCTTAATAGATTATGAAAGGATAGATGCGTTGATCAGAAATTGCCTGATAATTAAAAAAAATTTATACAAATCTTAAAATATCCACAAGCATTGCAATTAATAACAAATTAATATTCTAATTGTAAATAATTTTCATAATAATTTCATAATAATTTTCATAATTTTCATAATAATTTTCACATTAACGTTGAACGCGTTTTCTTATTGTATAAAGTCAGTAGCAAAAAATCTCAATATTAATATTAATTTCTATCTCGGAAGTCCTGCAAAATATTTCGGAAATGATATCAAACTCTTAAATCCATTCCAATCATATCTTAATAAATTATGAAAGGATAGATGCGTTGATCAGAAATTGCCTGAATTAAAAAAATTTATACAAATCTTAAAATATCTACAAGCAATTAATAATAAATTAATATTCTAATTATATATAATTTTCATAATAATTTCATAATAATTTTCATAATTTTCATAATAACTTTCACATTAACGTTGAACGCATTTTCTTATTGTATAAAGTCAGGAGCAAAAAATCTCAATATTAATATTAATTTCTATCTCGAAAGTCCTGCAAAATATTCGGAAATGATATCAATCTCTTAAATCCATTCCAATCATATCTTAATAGATTATGAAAGGATATATGCGTTGATCAGAAGTTGCCTGATAATTAAAAAAACTTATACAAATGTTAAAATATCTACAAGCAATTAATAATAAATTAATATTCTAATTATATATAATTTTCATAATAATTTCATAATAATTTTCATAATTTTCATAATAACTTTCACGTTGAACGCGTTTTCTTCTTGTATAAAGTCAGGAGCAAAAAATCTCGATATTAATATTAATTTCTATCTCGGAAAAAATCCAGAAAACAAAAACAATACTTATATTTGCCAAAAAATTAAAAATTCGATTATCCGGCAATAATATTGTATTTCAACTTATAATTCATGGATCTATCCTTTCTCGTCATCTTTCATCGTCGATTTCTCTCGATAGGGCAAATTTTATCCCGAATGCAGCTGTAACATGCGCTCTGAAACGCATTCTGATGGTAGCCTGTCAATCCACCCCTTTTTTCACGTCGCTATCCCGCTCGCTGTCGTGCAATAGCTCTTACGCGAGCCGTTAAGCGGCTCGGCACAAACGGCAGGTAGCAACGGATGTGCGTTGGCATTCGCTCGCACGAGCTATAAATAGAAGAGAAATCTCATTCCATTTCGATACGCGTGCCGACGTGTGTGGTGTACGCGCACATATATATGCCTTGTGGCGGTACCGAGAGCGGAGCACGTGTACTCCGTAAAGGTATATATCCGTAAGTCCACCTTGGCAATTGTTCACCCATTTTTCAAAGTAGAAATTAGTATATAAATGGTAAATATATAGTGAAGTAATGTAAAAATTAATAATAAAATAATATATTTTGTTTTTACATTATAATATTAAATTTCTTATCGTATAAAGTCAATAGCATTTAAAAATTTCAATATTAACATTAAGGATGTTTTGTACCTATTTTCAAGATATTGAGAATTTAATGAAAATTGTACAGAATGTCCTTACATGTGTTTAGAATCTTCAGTACAATTTTTAAATCGATTCACTAAAGCGTTCACAAGTTATAAGGATTTTAATTTGCACCGAATTGACATGTGTTCTTATGGGAAATGTAATCACGTCGATTCAAATGACAAAAACACATGGAAATAATATTTAGAATTTGTTTAAAATTTCCAAAAATTTAGATACAGAGGAAATATTCAAATAATATTATACAAGTGCTAACTGGTTAAAAAGATATTAAATATAATTCAATGAAGTTAGCCATGTATCTGTCACAAGGCGAAATTCTCTGCCAAAAGTGAATCATTTCGATTAACAAAATTCGGAATATTTCAATAAAAACGCAATAAATATTAAAAAATACATCTCTGCACTGTTAAGATCAAATTGTAATATTCCACACAATTTCTTACTCAAAATACTTCAAAAGTGGATATATTCGTCAATATTGATTTTCAATTACTTTTTGCTGGGATTGTACATACAATCCTTAAGGATGTTTTGTACCTATTTTCAAAATATTGAGAATTTAATGAAAATTGTACAGAATGTCCTTACATGTGTTTAGAATCTTCAGTACAATTTTTAAATCGATTCACTAAAGCGTTCACAAGTTATAAGGATTTTAATTTGCACCGAATTGACATGTGTTCTTATGGGAAATGTAATCACGTCGATTCAAATGACAAAAACACATGGAAATAATATTCTGAATTTGTTGAAAATTTGCAAAAGTTTAGATACAGAGAAAATATTTGGTCAAATAATATTATACAAGTACTAACTGGTTAAAAAGATATTAAATATAATTCAATGAAGTTAGCCATGTATCTGTCACAAGGCGAAATTCTCTGCCAAAAGTTAATCATTTCGATTAACAAAATTCGGAATATTTCAATAAAAACGCAATAAATATTAAAAAATACATCTCTGCACTGTAGCTAAGATCAAATTGTAATATTCCACACAATTTCTTACTCAAAATACTTCAAAAGTGGATATATTCGTCAATATTGATTTTCAATTACTTTTGCTGGGATTGTACATACAAAACATCCTTAAGGATGTTTTGTACCTATTTTCAAAATATTGAGAATTTAATGAAAATTGTACAGAATGTTCTTACATATGTTTAGAATCTTCAGTACAATTTTTAAATCGATTCACTAAAGCGTTCACAAGTTATAAGGATTTTAATTTGCACCGAATTGACATGTGTTCTTATGGGAAATGTAATCACGTCGATTCAAATGACAAAAACACATGGAAATAATATTCTGAATTTGTTGAAAATTTGCAAAAGTTTAGATACAGAGGAAATATTTGGTCAAATAATATTATACAAGTACTAACTGGTTAAAAAGATATTAAATATAATTCAATGAAGTTAGCCATGTATCTGTCACAAGGCGAAATTCTCTGCCAAAAGTTAATCATTTCGATTAACAAAATTCGGAATATTTCAATAAAAACGCAATAGCTACTTTTTGCTAAGATTGTACATACAAAACATCCTTAATTTCTATCTTAGGAAAAATCCTGAAAACAAAAATGCATGCAGATATAATATTTATAATATATCTGCTCGAAAAATTACGCAGTCGAAATTGTTCGCGAAATATTTCGTTGCTCGAAACTCCTATCTCTCTCTCTCCTCTCTCCTTCATAAATTTGAAATAATCCTTATAAATAATCCTTATATTATATACAAGATAAAAACGTCCTGAAAAGTACATCTAATTTGTCTTTCTTTATTTCTCATTTGTTTATCCGCCCGGAATTTCGGAGATTAAACATAAAATATTAACTAATTTATGTGGATATTCTTCACTGGAATCGTGAGGGAAATTTTTCTAGAAAATGACGAAAAAAAAAAATCTTAAATCAATTGTACGAATTAACGATAAAAAAATGCAACAGAGAAATTAATCTTTGATTAATTATCTCTTTAAGAATAACCTGCAGATATTTATACTTTATCTACTACTGATCTATTAATAGCTACAGGTACTACTATCTTATCGTACTATTAATATCTATAGGTTATTCTTAGAGAGTTAATTAATTATATACATTATAATTATATGCTTTAATTATATAATTAGATAATTTTGTAAAATATCCGAATGTTAAATATAATAACTCTTAACCAATTCGCGAATAATGTATTATTAAATGATTAGTCATAACCACTTTTTGTTCATATAAAATTGTAATTCTTTATAAGGTTAAAGTTCTATTATTCCAATACTTTTTATACACTACAACTTTTTAATGATTATTATATTTTTTTTGGATTCCGAATTAAAGACACCATTTATCTATCCGGATTTATTTAATCAAATCAATTTTAAAGCGTGCTAATAAAAAATATTTGTCCAACTGAAAATCATAGCTTGTATAGCGTTATTTTACATTTCTTTCCATTTCTTATTCTGTATTATTAAATAATTAATCATAATCACTTTTTGTTCATATAAAATTGTAATTCTTTATAAGATTAAAATTCTATTATTCCAATACTTTTTATACACTACAACTTTTTAATGATTATTATATTTTTTCTGGATTCCGAATTAAAGATACCATTTATCTCTCCAGATTTATTTAATCAAATCAATTTTAAAGCGTGCTAATAAAAAATATTTCTCCAACTGAAAATCATAGCTCGTATAGCGTTATTTTAAATTTCTTTCCATTTCTTGTTCTGTATTATTAAATGATTAGTCATAATCACTTTTTGTTCATATAAAATTGTAATTCTTTATAAGATTAAAATTCTATTATTCCTTATACTTTTCATACATTACACTTTTTAATGATTATTATATTTTTTCTGAATTCCGAATTAAAGATACCATTTATCTATCCAGATTTATTCAATCGAATCAATTTTAAAGCGTGCTAATAAAAAATATTTGTCCAACTAAAAATCATAGCTCGTATAGCGTTATTTTAAATTTCTTTCCATTTCTTGTTCTGTATTATTAAATGATTAGTCATAATCACTTTTTGTTCATATAAAATTGTAATTCTTTATAAGATTAAAATTCTATTATTCCTTATACTTTTCATACATTACACTTTTTAATGATTATTATATTTTTTCTGAATTCCGAATTAAAGATACCATTTATCTATCGAGATTTATTCAATCGAATCAATTTTAAAGCGTGCTAATGAAAAATATTTGTCCAACTGAAAATCATAGCTCGTATAGCGTTATTTTAAATTTCTTTCCATTTCTTGTTCTGTATTATTAAATGATTAGTCATAATCACTTTTTGTTCATATAAAATTGTAATTCTTTACAAGATTAAAGTTCTATTATTCTAATACTTTTTATACACTACACTTTTTAATGATTATTATATTTTTTCTGGATTCCGAATTAAAGATACTATTTATCTATCCGGATTTATTTAATCGATTTAATCAATTTTAAAGCGTGCTAATAAAAAATATTTGTCCAACTGAAAATCACAGCTCGTGTAGCGTTATTTTAAATTTCTTTCCATTTTTTGTTCTGTATTATTAAATGATTAATCATAATCACTTTTTGTTCATATAAAATTGTAATTCTTTACAAGATTAAAGTTCTATTATTCTAATACTTTTTATACACTACACTTTTTAATGATTATTATATTTTTTCTGGATTCCGAATTAAAGATACCATTTATCTATCCGGATTTATTTAATCGGATCAATTTTAAAACGTGCTAATAAAAAATATTTCAGTATATTAATTCTAATAATAAATATTTGTCCAACTAAAAATCATAGCTCGTGTAGCGTTATTTTAAATTTCTTTCCATTTCTTGGTCTGTATTATTAAATGATTAGTCATAATCACTTTTTATTCATATAAAATTGTATAAATTCTTTATAAGATTAAAGTTCTATTATTCCAATACTTTTTATACACTACAACTTTTTAATGATTATTATATTTTTTCTGGATTCCAAATTAAAGATACCATTTATCCGGATTTATTCAATCGAATCAATTTTAAAGCGTGCTAATAAAAAATATTTATCCAACTGAAAATCATAGCTCGTGTAGCGTTATTTTAAATTTCTTTCAAGATTATCGCGTTTTTTGTGCATCATTACAAACATCGAAATAAATAAAGTTTATCTTCTATTGACTTGTAGCAACGATACAATAGCACGTGCGAATTTCGTCTGCCAACCATCACATTTCAAACGCATGTAATTAGACGTACTTGCAAAGCATATGCAGTTGTGGTTCCCGGAACAAGTTGTAGCAATCCTCGCAGATACGGTCCAGACGGGCGAAGATGCTCTTGTCGTACACGCCCTTGCACTGGATGTCGAAGAAGGACCTTTTACTCAGCGGATGGGCGTTGAGAGTCGCGGCGTCCGCGCCCAGACCGATGCAAGATGAGATCAGCAGAAACGTCAGCGACCACGTGAGAACGGACAGCAGGAACGGGCAGGTCGTGGACGACGACCTCGACGACGATGACGGGGTCGACGTCGAACACGAGGAATGATATACCGCAGACGGATACATCGCGAACTCGCCGTTGGACGATGACGATTGGGCGTCTTGCTGTCGATGCATCATCTGCAAAAAAAAACAAAAAAAAATTCTTAAGGATACCGTAGTTTTCCTTCTATTTTTTTCTAAATAAGAAAAGTCTGAGTAATATTGTAACGAAAAAACTTCACATATTACATATTTAATTGATTTAAACTTTTTAAAAATGAATAATTACAAGATGAATAAGAAATTCATGATAAAATTTAATTATTAATGTTACGTACATACATTTTGTTATTTGCAGTATTATTTTGCAAATTAATATTGTTTATTATATTAATAATTAAAAATTAAATTATAAATTAATTATTAAAATTAATTATATTAATAATTATTAAAATTAATTATATTAAAAATTAAAATAAAGTGAGGCACGAAGAATTGCATGAAAGAAAAAAAATCATAGATTCTTCGAAGGAACTTTTTATTCTATTCTAGTAGATTTTTGAAAATGATTATATTTTTCGCGACATGAAAATGAGACATAAATATGTTTTTTAGATCTGTTGTTTTTCGTTATCTATCATTATATTTTTATCGTTATCTATCAATCATTATATTTTACAATCGTTATATTTTACAGCACTGATTACAGTGATAATAGATTGATTCCCCGATTAGTGAGAGTGAAAAGAAATTATGCTTTAATTTTGTCCAGGAGTATAGGTATCTTAGTTGAATAAAATTGGTGCGTGAAAAGAGTCTCTTTTCAAATCTCTTTTCAAGAAATATCTTCTCATTTCTCCATTTCTCTTTCATTTTGCAGTTCTATTTCCTTCAATTAGGACGCTTAGTCGAAACGACTCAGAAACGCCCTTAAAAATTGCTTTTTTGCTTAAGGCCCGTTCCAACAATGGCCAGCTTAACTAGTAGTTAAGTAGTGATGCCAACCACTGAAACAAAATTCGATAAGCTAGCTTAGATTTTGACAAGCATTTTCACAAAATATATATAAGTGAAATATTGAAAATTTATAAATTTATAAATTTTGTAAATAAATGTATATATATTTTCAATATTTCACTTATGTATATATTTTGCGAAAATGCAACTTATCAAAATCTAACCTAGCTTACCGAATTTGGTTTCAGGCTGTTGGCTAAGGTCCAGTTCCACAACTAGTTAAGCTTTAATACGTTAAACTGGGTCCTGTTGGCCTTTATAATATTTGGAAGGCCGGTTCCACAACTCGAGTTAATCCAAGTTTAATACGTTAAACTGGGTCCTGATTGGTCCGTTTACTACTTAAACTCGGATTAACTAAATTGTGGAACTGGGTCTAAGGCCCGGTTCCACAACTCGAGTTAATCCAAGTTTAATACATTAAACTGGGTCCTGATTGGTCCATTTACTGCTTAAACTCGGATTAACTAAATTGTGGAACTGGGCCTAAGGCCCGGTTCCACAACTCGAGTTAATCCGAGTTTAATACGTTAAACTGGATCCTGATTGGTCCGTTTACTACTTAAACTCGGATTAACTAAATTGTGGAACCGGGCCTAAGAGTAACTGAAAATTCGATTTTGCGCACATGTGCGAGAATACGCTCGTTCGAACACGAACGTAAAGGATGAACACGTAAACATTCGGATATATACCGATATACCTCCCGTCACCTTTTCGCCCTCCCCCTCTTCGCATACACCAGCTTGAGATGTAAAGCAACTCTTAACCAGTCCTGCAGCAGTCGCTGTGAATGGACCACACGCAGGTAGGCCCCACCTGTAAACGTCCTCAACCGACAACTTCATTAACCGGGGCCCCAGCGCACGATCCACCGCGAGAGGGGGAGGGGGCTTTCCTTTCTCGCTCTCTTCTCCCCCCCCCCTCTCGCTCGTTCTCTCTCTTCGTCCGGGTATCATCGTGCCATCCTCGCCTCATCTCTCGCCTTCCTTCCTCACCCCATCGCCACCTGCACACACGGAGAGAGCGAGCGTTTCGCCCGGTTTCTTCTTTTTTCGGAACATAATCACCGCTCCCGGGTGGGATCTTATTTTTAGCCGCCAGGACGATTCTCGGAACTCTCCGGCAACCGCTCTCCTCTATATATCGGCGCCTCCACTTGGTAATTGGCCGTAGGCCGATAATTTGCCCCCAAAGTCGCCCGGATCCCGAGATCGTTAAGACTCTCCTCTTTGTAGTTCTCTCGTTTTCTTCTTGTTCTCTCTCTCTCTCTCTCTCTCTCTCTCTCTCTCTCTCTCTCTCTCTTTTTCTACATCCTCCAATAAGGATTTCCAAAGGCCTCCGCGAGAGAGAATGGATACATTCCGATCAGATCTGTCCCGTTCTTTTTTCTCGGAACGGATATGTCCGGTGTGAATCAAGATCAGCGGCGTCGTATCAAAGCCGGACGATTCTCCCCGTCTCTTTCTCTTGGATTCTACTTAATTGATTTTGTGAAACACGAATCCGTCGGTGGCATCACGGCTATCGTACAATAGCAATGATTAACTAGAATTGCCAATTATAAGTGAGGCGAAAGTAAATATTTGTTTTCGCAAATGTTATATCTTGTATCACGGTATCTGCTTCAATTTATATACCTAGTATATTAAAGTATTTATATGATGTGAAATGTATATTATTAGTATATTAAAGTATTTATATGATGTGAAATGTCTTAAAGATGCATAAAATAGAAAATATAAATATCTCATTCATCTTAAATAAAATTAATGTAATTTAAAAACATATAAGTCTTATTAAATAAAGAATATCATTGATTTTTAATCAGAATTTTACAACAAAGTATTAAATAAAGAATGTATTCAAAATTATTATTATTATTATTATTATGATATTATTATATTAAATTATTATTATATTAAAAATTTGCAATTCAATGATATCGTTTCAAATAGCCCAACTGACGAACGCGATTCGTATCGTTAATATTTAAACAAGATTTTTTTAAAAAATGTTGTCTTTATATTGTATCCATATTTTTTCCCTATACTAAGAAAAAAATTGTAAACTTGACTAAATATTTTCAACTAATTATTATTTTTTTATATAAATATATTATTTTATATAAATATATATATATATATATATTATTAATAAAAATATTCAAGTATTTAAGTTAAATAGATATAATATATGTTAGATTTAACATGTATTCAATTTAAATACTTTTAAATATTTCAATTAAAAAACTAATAATTAATTGAAAATACTTACACTCAGAAAAAAATCTGGTAGCATTAATTAGAATTCTGGTAGGTTCAACCAGTATGTCTGTTGGAAAATGGACGAACTAGAATTCTTGTAGGAATTACCAGATGAATCTGATTAATTTCTTCCTGTTAAATTTACTAAATTTTCTGGTTAATAATATTAAACTCGCCAGCACCAAGTCGTCTAAAATTTTTTCCATCTAATCTCAAAAGTCTGTTTAATATTCTGAATTCCAACAAGATTATTGCATAAATTCAATCCAAATTATTGAATAAATTATTTTAAATTCAGTTTGTTAAAAATTAAACTGATAAATAATGATGCAAGAAGGGGATGCAACTCAAACACACTCAATCAGAGAGCTAGCGTCCTCTTTGTGGCACTATTGCTCGTAAGAGAAAAAAAATATACTTTGGATTTAATGTTAATACTAGTTCTTTATATACATTTTATGGCAAATATTGAATACGAGTTAAGTTAAGAAGCAAGCAAAGAAATTAATGTAACAAGAAATTTTATAGATCCAACCAGAAAATACAAATCAAATCCTTATAGTAAAATATATTAAACGTTCTAATTATAAAAAATCGAATGTTATCACGATAACTAAAAATTCTTGTTTGATTTAACCAAAATGCCTTCAATCATATACATCTTGTTGATACAATCAAATAATTTTTCTCAGTGTAGTCACGTTTACAATTTTTTTTCTCGGTGTCAAAGAGAGGAAAAGATTGAATAGTGGATCTCTGCTTTTCTTCCTCTTTCTTTCTCTCGTATAAAAATCCCTTTACTCCCCCTTCATTTCAGTTCCCGTAAACGAACCGAGATTACGCGCGTGAGAAAATCCGGGGAAGAACAGCAGGGTGCGTAAAGGCGTCATAAATTAGACCCAGTTGCACCGGTACATTTTAAAGGGGACTCGATTCTTTCGCTCTCTTGGCCCCGATTCAGCGGACGCCCGGTCGGATTTAAGCCATGGGGGCCTCTCTCTTTCTCTTACTTTAAATTTCGCGGTGATCGCATTGACAATCGCGGACCACACAGAGACATAAAATGCGGCGATATATGCGTCGCTCTCGCCTCTGACGCGATTTCGATAATTGAGTCGGCTTATATAGAGAAACGGTACAACGCGTACAGGGAGGAGGAGTCCAGTTGGATCTCGATCCCACGAGGCGAGACACGAGTATTCCACTTACTTACGGGCAGATTACATTATATTTTTATTGCCTCGGTGGACAGCGCAGGAATCGCAGGCTGTTTTGCGAGCGACGTGTAAGTAAAGGCGCCTTTTCAATCGGCGAAATAATCACCGCACGTATAACGCATTACACCGTAATTTGCGGGATAGAATCGGTTTTTTCTTAAATAAATCGGCGCGTTTCTAAAATTTCGCAAAATTTTCATCGGCTCATTTTTTGTGAAAATCAGATTTTATATAAAATTTAATACGAGATGATGTAGTTTGTTACAGTTTATATAAGTTACATAATTATATATGGTTGTACTTAAAGAAAATTTAATTGCATCCTTTGAATTAACTAATAATTCTTTTTTAAATGATTAATATTAAAAAACAAAAGTTAACTTGAAATTCAATCGACCAACTAGCCAAGTTTAGAATCTTTAATTTTTACAATGTTTCGACCATCTGGTTGTGGTCCTTTTCAAGTATGAAGTTGGAAAGAGAATGTGAATGTCAAATTTCCATAGTTAAGATTTTTAAGGTTGTACCATATATAACTGAGATATAATGTCAAAATACAATATCAAATTAGGTGGAAAACTTGTCAACAATTAAAAACAAACCATCTAATTTTTATCCGTAATTAAAGAATATATATAATTCAATAAGCAAATTTTAAGAAACACGTCATGTTGGTATAAAACACAACCCAACAAATTAATATTAAAGTAAAATATGCATGTGTCTTTAAATACGTTTTCGTAAGATTAACTGGAATAATATGAAAAGTGCATTTCATAAAAGGCAGAACCGTTGCAGGGTCGAGACGGCAGCATCTCGATTGTGTTTGGCGAAAAATCGTCGCTATATTTAGATCGAACGATCTGTGGGCGTAACAGACATCAGGTCAATACGAATCATACACGCATTTCGCTCACTACAGAGATTACGCGTGTAATTCAAGCGAGGAGGATTAATAGCCATCTAATATCGCAATGACGCAAAACGAAATAAAATATCGAGCTATCATATCATATCGTATTTCATCTTTTTATATTCACAGTGTAGCGGAAATAAAAATTCTAGTTTTAATTCTAGTTAACAAGTTTTTTACTCGGTATTTTTTTAATGTTTTTCACATTTTAAATGTTTTTCACATTTTATCTGATGTAATTAAATCATCTCTGGGAATATGATTAAAATAATCATTCTAAAAATAAGCTGGTAATTAGCTAATATCTTTGCTAATATATTTAAATTATTATAATAAAAATGAGAAATCTGGAATGAGCATTCTGAAAGAGAGAGAAGGAGACATTGATACATAAAATCATATTTATCTGATTAAATTTAATTAAATCGAAGAGGGACGGACAAGAGTGAATCCTCGATGTTAAAAATGGATCGGTTCTAGACAAGCTCATCCTTCTTTGTAGATGCAATTTCAGATTAGATCACGGGAAAAAGATTCACACTTTATGCGTGTAAAGAAAGGTGAAATACGCAGAGGGTGGCATTGTGAGAGAGAGAGAGAAAGATGAGGGGGGGAGAGGAAGAGCACGTAAGCGTGTCGAGGTGTACGCGAGGAGACGCACAAGGGAAGAAAAAGTCAAAAGAGACCAGTTGCTCGATAGGTGAGGTCTTTCCTCGGCTCGGCCACGCACAGGTGTGCAATCTGCGAAGCTCCTTTGGCAAAAAGCCACACGCTTGCTTCGGCACCTCGCCCCGCGGCGGCTCGTTCGCACACGATGTACAGGGTGTCCCGCAGCGATCGCGCGGAAATTTTTTTATCTTTAGAAGATTTAGAATTTTCTGGAGAATTAGATATTAGCAAAAATGTTCATTAGTGTCAGTGAGGACTTTTTAATCCTACAATGTATATTTCTTCAAGAGACCTTATTAAAATTCCAATTGTATTGCTCTCGTTTCATTGATATTCTTTTTTCATTGAAGCTTAGGACGTGATGAGGATTTAATTATTTTAATTATATATCTCCGTAAATAAATAGGTTGCTAAGACGGTATTGTTTACGTTTCGAATTCTAATTTTTGGGAAAATTTGTGAAACTATACGATGGATTTAACTCACACTATTTTTTTAGTATTGTTAAAAAATATGTATATTTTATATTTTTTCCGATAAGTTAATTTTAATATGAGCAGAATTTATAGAATCACTTGATCCTCGCAAAGGAAATAAGTGATTACAAGTCACATTCGCTTCGATCTTAAAAGAGAATCAATATTGTACTTAATTATAATAATCATGTTTGCGTAAACGATTACATCCGGAAATTTACAATACAATATGGCACAGGAATCCTTGCAATTTTCCAAGATATTAAAGGGAATTTTTATTTTTCAGATTCAGTTTCGAAACAAATGTTTTATATTTAGTTTTATAAAACAAAGATAATAATATATTTTAGATAATAATATATTTTAATATATTCTAATATATTTTAAACGAAGATAATAATATATTTTAGGTAATAATATATTTTAATATATTTAATATATTCTAATATATTTTACTTGCAATATAATTATTATTAGTGAGTTTTATAAAACAAAGATAATAATATATTTTAATATAATATATTTAATATATTCCAATACATTTTACTTGCAATATATTTTACTTGCAATATAATTATTATTAATGAGAGTAGTGATTATCTGTCTTATACTTACAATTGACATAATAGGCTATCTCTACAATAATTTTTCTTTCGAGAGTCGACAGATCAATCTATCTATAATTTCCCGGTTATCTCGCTTGGTGGAATAATTTTCGATTTCCTTATTACGCAACGATGTTCAATTAACGCGGCGCGTAACAGACACACTGGGTCTAATTTTTTTTTTCGAATTCCGAGACCTTTTCTTCAACAAGCTTTTATCCGGGATCCGAAAAGTGGCCCCCGAAAAGTTCCCGAGGGTGAATGGTTTCCCATGTATCGTCGGTCCCAAAAATCCGGAACAGTCGCGCCGAATCCTAATCTCGATCCCCAATCGCTCGGGCCGGGTCAACGACCTGCGTTCACGGGGCCTGGTCCGTCGCCGCTTCACATCGCGGTGACATTAAGAGGATCGGTGGTAGGCCTCAGGTAGGCATACGTGCGCGCCCGTCATTACCAAGAGAGAGAAGGGAAGACGTAAAAACGGGAAACACGGCGTACATCGAAGGAGCAGTGACTTTACAAAGTCACCGTTCGCCAGCGGGGCCTTCCGCAAAAAAGCACCGCGGCAAGGAGGATAAGAAGAAGCGGCGAAACGCGTGCAATTACCGAAACGCGCTCTCGGGGCCCCTCGGGGGGAGAAGACGAAGAGCGTCCGCGTGTCCTACGCGCTCGTCGAGGGCAACAGAAGGGAAGGAGCGAGGATCCCTGGGTAGGGAACGGGCCCGGAGGGCCCGGGAGAAAGAGAGAGGAAAGGGGGAGAGAGGGGAGGGGAAGTTGCACGGCAGTATCGTTAGATATATCGGCTCTCCTCGCCAGGTGGTCCTTTTCCCGTGCTGGATGACTCAATCCCGTGAGGAGTTGCCGGACGAGCTCTCTCGCGAGGGGCCCCGCTGCAAGGCCCTCCCCCCTTCCCTCTCCCCACCACCTCCTTGAGGCCCCACCGTGTGTGTTCGCGCGACAGTTTGTGCGATACACACGGATGCACACACGCATTCACGTACACTTTACGAACACGTAGTCGGGCAATACACATCGTGTGTCCTACGTTGAACCGCGCGCTCGTACATCGTCCGACAGTAATGATTCGCGCACGGCAGAATTATCTCAACCGGAGATACTTGTCGGAGATATCCCTCGGAAAGCCTGTCATTGAGATGCGAAGTTTACGCTTCGAAAGTCGAATCAATGGCGCGAGTCGGACTCGAAAGTTTTATCCAAAGTCGCATATTCTTACGGAATAATAGAATCTTATCGTTTTAAATCGCGCTTAAGTAAGTTTTTCGACGAAACTGATATAAGCTATCATCGTGGAAAATGATATTGTATTTAATGAAACTTCGGATGTCTTACTAATTAAACTATTTCAACTGAAAATTATTTAAACTGTTTTAAACTATTTTATTAAGCTATTAATTTGTTAGCTTCTCATTATGCGATATTCAACTTGTTCGTACGTTTTCTTCTGATTTATATTTTTTTCAGGTATAATTATTATGTGACAAAATAATTTCTATAAAAATATTTATCGAAATTTATGTAAATTATCCTCTAAGTATCTGGTGAATTCGCAAGGCACGAAGGATCAATCACTATTGCAATCATTGCACATTTTATTAGAAATATATTGTGGCAGTAAATATAATTTTAGGAAATACACGCTTTAGAAAAATATATATTGAAATAATACCAGCAATATTATAAGAAAAAGAAGTAATATGCACCAAAAATATTTAATTCTGCGGCAGACAATATTGCCAATGAAATAATAATAGAAATACCAATAATACAAAAGCAATACAATGTAATGTTAGCAATAAAATGTATTGTATTACCAAATACAGTAATCATTATTCATTTTTTGAAAATGGTTGCCCTCGGCAAGACTTGTATCTCGCTATCGGCACCGATGCATACTGCATTGAGAAAAAAATCTGGTTGCATTAATTAGAATTCTGGTAGATTCAACCAGTATGTCTGTTAAATGACAAACCAGAATTCTTGTAGGAATTACCAGAAGAATCTGATTAACTTCTTCCTGTTAAATTTACCAAATTTTCTGGTTAATAATACTAAACTCTCCAGCACCAAGTCGTCTAAAATTTTCTCCATCTAATCTCAAAAGTCTGTTTAATATTTCGAATTTCAACAAGATTATTGAATAAATTCAATCCAGATTAATGAATAAATTATTTTAAGTTCAGTTTGTTAGAAATTAAACTGATAAACAATGATGCAAGAAGAGGATGCAGCTCAAACATACACAATCAGAGAGCTAGCGTCCTCTTTCTGGCACTATTGCTCGTAAGAGAAAAAAATATACTTTGGATTTAATGTTAATACTAGTTTTTTATATATATTTCATAACAAATATTGAATATGAGATAAGTTAAGAAGCAAGCAAAGAAATTAATGTAACAAGAAATTTTATAGATCCAACCAGAAAATACCAAGCAAATCCTTATAATAAAATCTATTAAACGTTCTAGTTATAAAAAATCGAGTTTTATTATGATAATTAGAAATTCTTGTTTGAATTAATCAAAACATCTTCAATCATATACGTCTTGTTGGTATCAATCAAACGATATTTCTCAGTATGGAAAGAAAACATTCACACATTTTTCAGCCCAACGAATAATTGCTAGAGAACAATATTCGTGGACCAGAGAAACATGTAAAGTGTAAGTGGCTAGATCGGGAATTGAACCTGAGTCTTTCGTTTTCTAAGCAACCGCTCTTAAAGCACTGAACTATTCAGATCTCACACCTAATGCTGTTCTTTAACACAGTGATATGTGACTTCAGAGCGATGTTGATATCACGCTCAATGGATGCAATATCGATTGCCACGTAGGATCCCCGAAAGGTCGCTCGCTGACCAAATAAGTGTCGGTGGAGGATTATCGTCTACATCACAATATCTACTCATCTCCAGAGCTGCATACACGCGTGCCGCGTGCGTCTTGATGCACGCGCGTATCGGCTATGGAATTGTGGTTTTTTACACACATGTGCGCGCTGGGAGAGAGACTGAAGCTCGGGGTAGGGAAGAGAAGGAACGAGAAAAACGAGAAAGAGAGATCAAGATACCGAGGGAGCGAGCGAAGGGAGGGGGACGAGGGGAGGACCCTCTAATTAGGCGGTCGGCCGCCACCGCCGCCGGTGTACCATGTACCATATAACATATGCCATGTGATACGTGTGCTACACACACGCTATATACCGTTCAGAAGGGAGAGAAGAGAGAGAATCCGAAGAGAGGAAAAAAAAGAAAAAAGGGAGACGAGGCGGGCTGTAAATCAAGCGGCAACGAGGCACTCTCCTTCTCTCCGGGGCCCCACCGCGATCTCTTTGACGTTTGCGGACCTACCTGCCTACCATCCCGCGCGCGTGTGCGTGAATAATAACGCGTGTATGCAAAGAGCCCACCATCGTGTTGCTCCCCACTGTGATTCGGGCCCTCGATGCGAGCCCAAAGCGGCGTCGACGGTATCGCCACGAATGATTTTCTCGGCGAAAAACGTGTTATTAAAGAGGGAGATCCCTTTGATCCTTCTTGCCAGGGGCACCGCGCGGTGCTCCTTTACACGGGATCAACTCGAAGCTGATCGCGTTTGTTTTCTTGTCGGTAACGAGAGTGTCAATCGCGTAACGAGGTAAGAAACGACCGAAGGATTTGCCGGAAGGAAATTATTCATACGTATTTAAGAGGGGGAGAGAGAGAGAGAGAGAGGATGTGCTTTTAAATCTGGATCTTTCTGTAGCCTCATACTATGTGACTATTATATGTAAGCACCTCCTGCCTGAGAATTTCTCCGAACGAAATATCACGAAGATATCATTATCGACTACCATGATTAACTGTCAGAGCACCTGAATCTAAGTAAGAACTACTAAGATCCGTTCTATCCATTTTTCAGTAACATATCAACCATTTTGTTCATCAATTTAATCTCGTACAGCAACTCGTATTGCTTTTATTTTCCACTTTCACCGCGACATAAAAAGTGCAGTTTACTGGTAACCAATTATTTTCTTTTTTAATAAGCACGAATAAAAGATATTTTCTCCTCAAGAACATATTCCTACGAGTTTATAAGCTATTTATGCCACATAATTCCACACTTTAACATAACTTGAATCATTAAGAATCATAAATTGCAGCAAAAGTAAATCGTAGAAAGGTGCCTCTGACGAAGAGAATTTGGGGGATCTAGCCCATGGCGAGAATGCCCGAGGGGGACTGGAGGGTCTCGTCGAGGCCACTGCCAATCATTTTCGTGGAAACGAATCTCGGGGAAGGAAAGACGAGCCTCTTTGTTGACCATCACCATCGTGCAAGAGTCTGTGTTAGAGAACCAATGACGTCAATCGCGCCCACGGTAATTATATAAGGACGGTTCTATCGGCCTTTGCCGACCTTTGTATGATGATTAAATGCTAAGCGATTCCGATCGACGCAGCGCGCTTTTTCTTGGGCCTCATTAAATCGAACGCGAATTTTTTCACCCGGGAGACACTCGCGGCGCCTTCGCCTCCCGCGAGATCCTTAATAGAGAAGCGATTTATCTTCCAACCGGTCCCTCGCGTTTGTAATTAGCGATGATGTTACCTTCTGATATCGGGCTCGAAGTTGCACCTCCTTGCGATCAACACAACGAATCTCGAGATCGAGAAAGAAAAAGAGATTTTTCATGCGTAAAGAGTGGAACAGAGAGATATATGTTCGATACCTAAAATACAGAACTGATAGTACAATGGTAGTCAGTTTTAATAATACAATTAATAAATCGGTAATATCAGTCCTCCGTGTGTGAGTGTTATTTGACTGTCACTAATTAAAATTTGAGCAGCGTGTCTATGAAACAGGAGATTTACGTTCGTCCCTGCATGACTTTATTAAAAGCGATTCAAGGCTGACAAGTAGAAACGGCACCGTAATACTTATTAAGGCCATTGCACAAATATTAATATATGCATGGAAGTATGATCCGTCTGTCACACGTTCTCAAGATAATAACAAGACTTTCTTCCTTATAACAATAGCATAAAGCATAAATAATACATATTCAATGCAATTCTTTGGAAAATATATAACAAGGAATAATTTGGAAAATTCTTCTCTTTACATCATTTTCGTTATCTACTCTCTATAACCGATATATAACCGATATATAATCGATTAGTTTCTTTACGGTAGTCGTGTCTAGTAAATCAGACCGGTAATCGACAACTGATCGTAAAGGCGATAAATAGCGCCGTGAAATACGTTCGCGCTTGCATACAATGGGTGTCCAGTAAACGTCCGTCATACGTCAAGTCAATAACCATATTTCTCGTTGTTGGGGCAGCCGAGACACAACCCGGTCTCCAATGGCAATATTATCAATTCAAATGGACGTTTTTATCTCTGTCGCCGATATCTCAATTAATTACTAACCGCGTGAATCTCACGGCTGTAGCTCATGCTCGGGACTTAAAGAGCAGTTCGTTCTGCTCTCCTCGCATTAAATCAAGCGCCTTGGCTCTTTTCACATTTTTCCATTTTTTTCTCAGAAAATTTCCCTCCTGGAGCTACTGCTTTATTCGATAGTTTGATGATGAATCTTTTAAAATACCTTCATAAATACGTAACATACATAATTTATTAGATCTGAAACTAATTTCAAAACTTTATTATAACCTAACCTAACACAATTTTTAAAAAATTTGTTTCCTCTCTTTATCCATTTAATTCTTTTCAAAGAGACAACTTGTCCGACTTTTCTCCCTCCAAAGAGTTGACCATTATGTGTTATATTTTATCGTTTTTTTATCCGTTTGCGCACGAAAGAATAAATCTAACCTCCGCGCCCTCGATGCATGCTTATCAGCCGGTATCGATCTCCGATTCTACTCTTCGTTTACATTTTTCTCGTCTTCTGTATTCTTGCGAGATCAATCGGAGCGCGGGCCTCTGTTCCCAGCGCGCAACGGAATTAATGAGCGCACCTGTATGTGACGTAGTGACATATGTGACGCACGTAGCAGCGGCTCTAGGTGGGCTCACACGCGCTCGTACACTCGTGAAGGAATGCTCAACAGGTGTGCCGCCGACCCCTCACGCCCTCCCCTGCTCGCGTTACGTGCACGTGTGTATGTACACTGCCCGTCAATAGTTCGTTCCGTCTCCCTAGCGAGGGTTGGTGATATCTATTCTATGCTAATGCATGGGATTCTTATTACATTAGCAAAGGATTCTTATACATTAGCAGAGGTATTGAGTTTTCTTGCTAGGGAAAACGGAACGAATCATTGAATCGGGTAGTGTACCTATCATGCGCTGCATGTGTACACGGTAAAAAACATTTTGTATTTCTGTGGAATTTTTCTAGTGTAAAAATTTTTGTGTTAAATTTTTAACATACTCTTATGTTAATGTAACATATTATTGTTGTGTTATTTTGACATTTCTGCGTTGAGTTAATATTCATCGTTTCTAAGAGTTAAAATAACACAATTAATATATAAATGCACGAATTTTTAATGAAATAAGTTATATGTTAAAATTAACAGATAAGTTGTGTTATTTTTCTCTCTATACAGTTTCCATATGTTAAATCGACATATTTATTCCGTTATTTATCATAAAAATGTAAGAATAACATTTTCTTTTAAATAAATTTAACATTATAAATATGTTAATTTAACATAAACTTTATTTCCAGATAAAATTTAAGTGTTACACTTTTGTGTTAATTTTTAAACATATTACTTGTGTTATTTATTTACATACTTGCCTTCTGTTAAATTAACATTAAAATTAGAGTGGATAAATTGGGACATGTGAAATATGTTAAATTTAACACAAAATTTTTTATTGTGTAGGTCGACACACTACGCGCCCGTCATCTTCTGGTTTTAGATCCTTTCGTTTTCCTTCGCGGAAGATTCCTTGACAAGTTTCTTCATTTTTGAAAATGCATTTTTTTCAAGAATAGATCGTGCGTTTTCGACTCTATTAAAAAAAATTTGCTCTTTTTCCCTTGCGATTCCCTTGAGATTTGTTCTATTTGCGCGACGCGGGGAGATTGATTTGTGCGAGCCGCGCACAAAACGAAGCGTTGTGCGTACACGCCGTCTCTCGTCGCGAACGAGTGCAACGAACCTCTCTCTCTCCATCAAGCCGCGGCCGGCTTCGAGAGTCGACGCGAAAGAAGCGAAACGTCACCGAAACGCGCACGTTGTAGCTGATCGACAAGAATCGCGCGACTCGCTATTGAAAAGACGCTCGACGAAAAAATCATCTTGTCCCTTCCTTATTATTGTCACGTTGTAACGAATCTCCCAATGCAGTTGTTTCATAAAATATTTGCGTTTAGCTCTCGTGAATCCGATTTGAATAACTGCGAAACAATGTTTGAAATGATTGTTGACACATAAACTACGCAATCCTAATAGCGCAATATATTGCAACATTGCAACAATATTGCACAGGATAGGGACATGGATAGATTGCTGCAACATTGCAATAATATTGCTTGCAATATTATAATTTTGTAAATTATATTACGATTTTTCAATTATTTTGTTGTACTTTTAAGGATGTTTTGTATGTACAATCTCAGCAAACAGTAGCTGAAAATCAATATTGACAAATATCCACTTGGTGTATTTTGAGTAAGAATTGTGTGGAATATTACAATTTGATCTTAGCTACAGTGCAGAGATATATTTTGTAATATTTATTGCGTTTTTATTGAAATATTTCGAATTTTGTTAATCGAAATGATTAACTTTTGGCAGAGAATTTCGCCTTGTGACAGATACATGGCTAACTTCATTGAATTATATTTAATATCTTTTTAATCAGTTAATACCACCAGTTATACCAGTTGTATAATATTATTTGACCAAATATTTCCTCTGTATCTAAACTTTTGCAAATTTTCAACAAATTCTGAATATTATTTCCATGTGTTTTTGTCATTTGAATCGACGTGGTTATACGTTTCCCATAAGAACACATGTTAATTCGGTGCAAATTAAAATCCTTATAACTTGTGAACGCTTTAGTGAATCAATTTAAAAATTGTACTGAAGATTCTAAACATATGTAAGAACAATTTTCATTAAATTCTCAATATTTTGAAAATAAGTACAAAACATCCTTAAAAAATGTTATGTTTTAAAGATTCCCTAACAACACAATATTGCAGCAACATTGCAGCAACATTACATGCAATATTGAAATTTGTTTTTTGTGCCACTAGAAAACCTTCAAAACGTAACATTCTTTAATAATACAACAAAATAATTGAAAAATGTAATATATCTGTTACTCTCTTGTACCGTTAATAAAATTTTCATCGGCAAGGCCGTGGTTTACTTTTTTTGCGTTTCGCTATTCTGCACTTGAGTAGCTTCCAAGGCGAGACTTTCTACCATCGAACTCTCGCGAGTTCTAGATCGAGCATGCACCATGCATACATCAGCAACAGAGAGCCTTCTGTCTTCCTGCGCGTCGTGAAGGCGTCGAGAGAGGAGAGAAGGACCGAGTGAATCTCCGCGCGATTTATTTACACACGGTCTCCAGAGAGTTGCCCCTAGGCTGCGCATCAGCATCGCGCAGAAAGAAGCATTAACCCCGTTGCGTTGTGAGCTAATCATGTTTTTATCGGTAGCGGTATTCTGTACCATACGTTTATTGATATATGATATTAACAAGCGCGTCATGTGAGAAAGTATTAATTAATATAATAGTATTAGGTATTGATGTGGTTTCCTGCATAACAAATTTGATAAAATAATTAAATATGTATATTAACATCAAGCTTTCTAGTTTTGTAAGCTTCGACTAATTGACTAATAAGTGTTTATCAAAATCAGCTTGGACTTTAGATTTTTTATTTTCATAAAATAAGTCAACAAAGAAGAAAGAAATTAAATAGTAATGCGAATTTTGTTGATATAATATTTATAAGCAGAGAAAAATATCTATTATTTATAAATTACAATTATCCTTGATATTGATGATAGGTCGTATTATTTATTTTTAAAAACTTTTAATATCGAGAAAATGCCTTAATTTTTTAAATATTATAAATTTATTTCTTTTCATTATATTGTACAACTTGATATATATGTATAATAACAAATTGACATATTAATCCAACAAAATATTTAATTTTTATTTTCGAAAAAAATATAAAATTCTTGATTTCTTTAAATTTATACAAGAAAAATAAATTTCTTTCTTAGAAAAATAAAATTTGTTAGTAAAATATATTTTACACGACAAGAGAAAGAGCTCTTTAAAGCTTTATAAAATATTGGTAATTATGCACTTTACGGACGCCCTCATTAATTTCAATGATCTTGATATATGTGTATGTTGTCAAGCTCACTCTCTTGAGTAAGTATCAAAAGATTTTAAATGTCGCTCGTCATTTCTTAAAAAGTTATTAAGAAAAAAAGTTTTACGAATTATGTGCAATTTTTAGACATCATCTAAGAGTTTTAAGAGTCAAAGTGAAATGTACATGCGTGGATACAGTGGGTTCCGCCCCCTCTATGGGGGGTTCCACTTCTGGAAAGAACTATAACCTAACCCAAACCTATTTCTGATTTAAAACTAAATTTTATTTGGGGTGAACCTTACTTTGCGTGAAAAGTTGCAAACCAATGTGAACTTCGTTTTATCTTGCAAAGTACATACATGGCTATAATGGATTCCGCCCCCCCCCTTCCCTACGGGAGGGCTTCTGGAAGATATAACCTAACCCAAACCTATTTCTGATTTAAACCAAAGTTTAATTGCAACACATGTACTTTGCAACACAAAACAAAGTTTACTCTACATTTAATGATGACCTTCGCTATATATTCCATCAAATATATCTTCTTAAACATGCTGTAGCAAAATCATATTATATTCATTAAACTTTTTTCGTTAATAACTTTTTAATAAATAGTGAGCGACACTTAAAACCTTTTGATATTTACTCAGAAGAGTGAGCTTGACAACATATGTCAAGACATCAAGATCGAGGGCGTAAAGTGCATAATTATCAAAAAATTTTATCTCAAAAATATCAAATTATCAAAAAAAATATCAATTTTTTTCATCCGAACACACGATATTTTTATTTCCTAATTCAAAAATTTAAAATACTAAAATATAACGTCGTTTCGTCAAATAATCGATTTGGCTTTTGATTTTCGTCATCATTGTAGGAAAGTTGCATTATCTCGCATATATAGGATAGAACCGACTCTATTGGCCACATTTTTCATTTTCAACTCTTTCTTATTCGCAACGTATATGTGCTACACACGTTGAAATATTGCATCGCTATCATTAGTAGAAGCTAATTGAGGAAAATGGAGGGAGATTCTCTTATGTAGAAACTTGGACCGCGAAAGGTCGCTTCCTAGATGATGCACACAGCTGTAATTTACTACAAATGATTCTTATAACAGATGAAAGCGCGGATAGATGATGATCTCGAAGAAGCTCAACATATTTTGCTATTACGTTAATGATATTTCATTCCTTACTCCAAAAGACATTGTTGAAGCTACACGAAGAGGTATCACGAGATTATGATTAGTACGTAAAAAAACTTATTATTTCCAAGGAAAGGAAAATGTCCCAACAAATATTCGAGATCTCGGACGAAGTTAACCTCAACCAAACTTTCATCCAGCTCGATTTCTAGAGTTGATCGAAAAAGAATTCTACCGCAAGAAATACTTAATATTGAAGAAAGAATAAGAAGAAGAAACTCTAATTGAGATGATTTCACAAGTTTCATTCATTGTCGAATCAAGAAATGAAAAAAACTTCTACATGTCATATACACTTTAACTTTCTATTTTCTATATTTACATTCTTTTATTCATTATGAAGCGCTCTATAGCGTTTTTAGTCCGAAGAGAGTGTCTAGATGGCAGCAGAACGACTCGATCAGAGAACGAACGGACCCCTCCGCGTGCTAGGGAACCGCATCCACGCTGATACCACCACCATCATCATCACCTCCACCACTACCATTGCTACCATTACTACTACTACTTCGCAGCAGTCAAAGTAGTGGGGTATACCGGTGTCCCGGCAGACAGCTTGGCGTCCTACGGTTCGCATTACGAGAAACCGTAGCCTTTCTCCGTCTCTTTCGCCCCCTCGCGCTTCGCACCCCGCCGTTCACGGTACCGGATCTCTTGCGCGCTCGCGCTCTCGACTCCGCGGACTCGACTCGGTTTCTCCCCGAAGGGAGCATTATCCCCAGCCCTTTCGCTCCGATTTCTCGCCGTGCGATTTAAATCTCGCGTATATTCCGTATAATCGCGTTGGCAACGTGCTCGTAGGCCGCCTGATTATAAGAATTTATCTTTCACTTAAAAATGCTCGCGTGCGATACACATATTTTAGATAATCAAAAGATAATAACGCGAAAACTTGCCATCGTTATTATTTCATAGGGGATTTTTCAATGATTAAAGTGTTATAATCAAATAAAATCTAGATATATTGTTAGTTTTCTCGAGCAAGATTTGCTCGTTTCTTTAAGATCTTGTCTTTATGATTGAGGAAAGTAGCGAGACGACTTTTTTATATACTGAGAAAAAATCTGATTGCATTAATTAGAATTCTGGTAGATTCAACCAGTATGTCTGTTGGAAAATGGACGAACCAGAATTCTTGTGGGAATTATTAGATCAATCTGATTCATTTCTTCCTGTTAAATTTATCAAATTTTCTGGTTAATAATACTAACTCATACATACTCATCAGCACCAAATCGTCTAAAATTTTTTCCATCTAATCTCAAAAGTCTGTTTAATATTCTGAATTCTAACAGGATTATTGGATAAATTCAATCCAGATTATTGAATAAATTACTTTAAATTCAGTTTGTTAGAAATTAAACTGATAAACAGTGATGCAAGAAGAGGATGCAGCTCAAACACACACAATCAGAGAGCTAGCGTCCTCTTTCTGGCACTATTGCTCATAAGAGAAAAAAATATATTTTGGATTTAATGTTAATACTCTTTATATATATTTCATAGCAAATATTGATACGAGATAAGTTAAGAAGCAAGCAAATAAATTAATGTAACAAAAAATTTTATAGATCCAACCAGAAAATACTAACCAAATCCTTATAGTAAAATCTTAAACGTTCTAGTTATGAAAAATCGAGTTTTATCATGATCACTAGAAATTCTTGTTTGAGTTAATAAAAATATCTTCAATCATATATGTCTTGTTGATGCAATCAAATGATTCTTCTCAGTATACAGTTTTATCCGTGTATTGATACGCAAGAATATTTCGAACGATTGCGAGATGCTAGAAAGATATTGAGTGCGTGTCATACATGAGATGCTTGGCATCACTTGACATTTTACAGGAGAGATCGATTTTTCTCTTTTTTCTGTATTTCTTGCAAGAACGAAAAAACAGCTGATTTCGAGGATCCGTCCACTGAACTGTTAACCGACTCGACTGTCAACTGTCAACTGTCTCTGGATCATGAAGAGCACGATTGGGAAAAAAAATTACCGCGGGTAGAGGAGCGCTCGTGTCGCATAACAAATATAGCTGTTGCAAAGGGTGATTTGACATTTAAGAATACTGTTTTAAAAATTGTTAAGAAAACGCAAATGTTGTCTCTGCGTTTAGATACTTTGTGTAGCTATACCAATGCTACACCCTTTTCAAGAAATATGATTGAAGGCCAGAATGTAATAAATTCTGGCTTAATTATCATGTGCGGTAAAAAGTCGTGAAAAAATTTATTTATTTTCCTTGTGTCTTCATTTCTTTGTTTATTCTAATACTTCTCAATGTATTATTCACTTTTATTTCATAGAAACACACTGATTGCCGTATCTAAACAATATTAAATCGCCCTTTGCGACGGCCATATTTTTTAGTTTGCGTTTTCTCCACTAGTGTCGCATGGTAAATTTATATTCCCAATATTTACATAAATGGTATAAAAAAAAAATCTTTATATATAGATACTTTATTCCGAGTTTGTATTTCTCTTAAGACGCCAACTGTCAAGATCCTAGAATAAATCTACGGCGAGGGTAATCCGAGCGGAGGTAAAAACGATCGATCCGAGCGATCGAGCTCGCTCGTGCGTAGAGGACGGACGTGAGAACACGCGTGCTCCCGTGTCTTCCATGATATGTAATCTACGCCCGGTCGTATGGCGGGATATATCGAGACTCCCCGAGAAAGCTTAAAGCGGATAAATCACGCACCGAGCTCTCTTCGACGAGATAAATAATTGATCGTAACCGCGAGCGCGCGCGCGGTTCCGTTTCCTGTTTTCAAAACGTAGATTCGCGAACGACGCTGATCGATGACCATTAATGGTCGTCGATCGGAATGTAAAAATAGTCTCCTTATACGATGCGACTACGCGCGATTCTGAGTCGAAGGATGTTCGTCCGGCGAGAAAATTGATGGCGAGATCGATTTCTCGCAAAGTGTCTTTAATCGCGATCAACAACTTATCGATACATTAATAATTTCTAAATTTATCGCGTTAATTTATATACTTTTATATAATGTAAATTATTTATATATTTTCTTATCATATGAAAAATATAGAAATAATTTCAATTATAATTATAATTAAATAATTTCAATTATATAATTAATATAATAATTAAATAATAATATAATTAAATAATTTAAATTATCTCTATATTTTTCATATGAGATTAATTAATTTATAGGCTTGAGTTTTTGGATTACATCGAATTTTTATTTTTCTACATCTTAGTACGCTTGGAATTACGTTTAATGTGAATTCGCCGCTTATTAATCATCTCCAGGACGTTCCATACGATATGTGACTCCGATGATTACGTTTCGCCTAATCTATCGGAAGCGATAACTCGCATATCTCGATTACGTTTCACGGGCGTTTTCGCACGAGGGTCAATAACACCGCAACGAGAGTTAGTCCTCGATGCCTAAACATCTCCTCGAGAGCGTTTCCTTTAGCGAGAACCTCGACTTGATGCAATTCTCGCGGCTCGGCTCGTAAAGCAAACCGTAAAATGACACGCGGTAAACGCATTCCGTTCTCTTTAAATAGGCGGGAGATGCCGATGCTAAGTAAAGGACGCGGCGGTATTTGCGGATCTCCCTGAACAAGTGTCGGCGCTCGATGAAGCGGCGAGCGGCCTCCAGCCGCGAAAATTATGAAATTTCTCCTCCCTCTCTCTTTCCCTCCCACCTCCCTTCTCTCTCTTTCTTTCTCTAACTGCATTTCCACGTGGAGACTTGATCGATCGCAAGACTTTTGCACTTCGCTATATCCTCGTGGATATTTACAGTATCTGTGTCTCGTCCGAAGATTTTTCAAATGTTGACATTACGGCCTAGATAGGATCTGGAAGGTTGGAACATATTTTGTGTAAAAAAAATGATTAAATTGTTAATAAATTTAGTTGTAGGAAATTAATAATTTTAATTAAATTCGCAACAATTCTCGTATCAAAATTTTACCGCATAAATTCTACTTTTTGTACGAATTGAGTGTCAGTTGAAATATTGGCGAACAGTATGAATTTTTTTTCTCTCTTAAAGAATATGTCTCTCAAAAATATGAATTTTTTTTCTTAAAGAATAAGAGGCAAAGAAATTTTGTTTCTTTGAAATTGGGAATATAAATTTACCATGCAACACTAGTGGACGAAACGCAAACTAAAAAATATGGCCGTCGCAAAGGGCGATTTAATATTGTTTAGATACGGCAATCAGTGTGTTTCTATGAAATAAAAGTGAATAGTACATTGAGAAGTATTAGAATAAACAAAAAAAATGAAGACACAAGAAAAACAAATAAATTTTTTCACGACTTTTTACTGCACATGATAATTAAGCCAGAATTTATTATATTCAAGCCTTCAATCATATTTCTTGAAGAGGGTGTAGCATTGGTATAGCTACACAAAGTATCTAAACGCAGTGACAACATTTGCGTTTTCTTAACAATTTTTAAAATAGTATTCTTAAATGTCAAATCGCCCTTTCGACAGTCATATTTGTTATGCGACACGAGCGCTCCTCTACTCACGGTGATAATTTTTTTCCCTAATAGTTTGGTAAACTGATCATACATTTGACCTCTTTTTAGGTCGACAAACCCACGTGTTTAGGAAAAGACCCAAGTATGATGTAACCAAGTTACATTATTGAGTCATATTTTCCAGAAGATCATCAATATTTTTTTGATCTTTAATATGATAGAATATGTAACTCTAGTGTGTCTGTTGTTTAGATAATCCCTTCTTCTTTTTTTAATTTTTAAATATGATAGAATATGTAATTCTAGTATGTCTATTGTTTAGATAATCCCTTCTTTTTTTTCCTCTTTTCTTCTCATGATTAATTAAAATTAATTTGATTGAGAGATCTAAAGATTTTTATACATTCGATTTTATGAAAGTGTCAGTTTTTTTGCAAGAACTTTCTAATAAATTTTACTTTCGCGTAGTATTGTAAAATCGTAATCTTTTAGGAACATTTCATCAGACGTTTGAATTATTTCTTTCATTACATTATGTATATTTACAGATGGGGAAAGATCGAAATTAATAAAACTCGGTAGATTTAAAATAGATTGTTAGCCTCTTTAAACTATCCGTGTCGGATCTGCTTGGGAACGAGAATTCTCCACACCTGTTAAACCGTCACATCACCTCGCATTTAGGGCGCGTTTAACGAGCGCTAGCTACGCACGTGGTGCGTGTCGTCGAGTCATAAGCCGGCCTCACGTTTGGCCCTCGTCCGGCTGTGTGAGAGCAAAAGATTCTCTGAATGAACTCTAAAGATAGACCCGGCAACACTACACACACACACACACACACACACACACACACACACACACACACACACACACACACACACACATATATATATATACATACATATACATACACACACACATGCCCTTCCCTTTCACCGTTTCGCTACGTCTTCTTCCTCGATCTCTTCGAACGCTCTTCGCTTCCTGCCTCTCTTTGTCGGTGTAAGCTTTCCGCTGAATGCAGCCAGATCTATCAGATGTGTTTCGATTCGAACATAGATCCTCGCATTCGCGGTTAAACAACTATCTATGTCACCTCATTTAATTTGTATTTGTGTAATTTAATGCCTGATCGATATTGTTTCCTGGCCAACTTCAGCTATCAAAGTATCTATCAAAGATAAGTATCTATCAATTTTAGTTTTTTTTTTTAAAAAAATGATGATCAAGAAGTTTAAAAAAATCGTTTATTCTAAAATATTTTGTAGATATTATTTTAATGAAAGTTAATGCAATAATAAAAAAGTGAAACTTAATGTTGCGACTCAATTTTCGAAAATTCTAAAAATAATATAAGTTAATTATATATTTTAAATGAGACATATATTTCATATAAAATAATGCAATTTTTTGCATTTTTTATAACATTGTCAAAAAATGAGAAATATGTTTTTGCATCAATTTAATTATCTCCAAGAATAGTATAATTTAAAAAAGTAGACTTTGGAATAACAATTTTCTCTCTTCAGTCCCACGCTTTTTGCCAATCATTAATTTAATCCAATGGAATGATAATTAAGTTTACTCCCAACTTATCTTGAATTAGCTTATGAACTAGGTATCGTTCTATATATAGTCCGCTTCCAAAATAAACTATCCTCATTTCGTGTTGCTCGTGTATGTAAACCATACATCGTAGGAATCAGTGGCCCCACGTACAGATCGAGAGCATGAACGAGGCTCTTATCCGAGGATCGTGACGCAACCGGGCCCGAGAGATCCCTCTCTCTTGCCCGATTCTAAAATTTCCCACAGCGTTTGCGTGTCATGATTCTTCTGTCCTGTATTTTTTTTTTTACGGTGACAGGAAGAGAGATACTCTCGAGGAAATCGTGGGTGGGCGACTCGGTCATTTTGTCGGTCTCGATTTTGATCGCGGGATCCACAACGATCGATCCAGAATCGCGGATGCAGAAAAAGCACGTCTCGTCCCGACTGCGTGGGCTGTTATAGAAGGACAAGGAGAACGAGTGACTGAAAACGAGCGAGGAGGCCACCGTTGAGCCTGTCTTAGGTCCATGATCAGTCACCTAGCATACTTTATGTGTGTTGCTTTCGCCTTTTTCTTTCTTTTTACTGAAGGAAAAAAGTGTATGCCTACGTGTTTGCGTCCTAATATAAATATTGACTGCCTAGAAGAAGTGCTAATAGAATTAATTGACTAGCCTTCTATTTATAGAAACTTATTAAGAACTGTATTTATTCTTTAGTTGCGAACATTATTGGGTCTTGAATTTTTTAACAATGAAATAGAAGATTTGAGAAGGATAATTAAGTCTTTCGTTTTTTAATTTATTTGAAAAATTAATTTTCGTAAATTTATGGAAAAAATTAGGAGAAAAAATGATGCAATGTAAATTTACGATTATGCTTTAGGTCGTAAGATTACATCACGTACCAAAGAAACAAAGGACTAAATGTCGAGATACCATTCGCCACCCTTGAATAGACTTCGGCGTCACTCAAGTGCGCAAAGGTCAAGTGCATGAAGGGTTAACCGTACTCTTTAACACTTCAAATTGCGAAAGCATAAGTTGTGAGGCAAGAGACGAGAGTTTTCCTCTATATAAACATCATGCTATTTTTAATACTTTTGAAAAATGTATAGAAAATATATTTTCTCGATAGAATTCAAATTTAAAAAAATTGCGTAAAAACGAAAAATTGTATTTTATTATTCAATTTCATTTAAATAACATTTTCAATTCGTCAAACTTAATTATATCGGAATAAATGTCAAATTTATATGCATCATGAGATTAATTAAAAATCAATTTTTGATTATAGATTTGACAAAAATTAATGTCTTACTTTTAATATATCTATTTAAAGCCTCCGAGAAAAGATAAAAAAATCAAAAAATTAAAATAACGAAAAGCAGCAAATCGTCTATTTGTGACCACCTGTTTGCTTCTACTTCTCAGTTCAACTAGAGGAAAACAAAGATGTTAAATCTCTCTTACGTTTTCTTTCTTTCTCGCACTTGTCTTAATTTTTATTACATTAATTTGCGATTTCTTACTTTTGTAAACTTTACATTCTTGTTCTTGGAGTACTTGTCTTATAGAAATACTTAATAAGTACTTTTTCCTCTCTCTTTCTTGTATCTTTCACGTGGACTATTATTATCGGGACTATTATTTCAAATTATAATATTTATATAAATATTTTATATAAATATTTTATTTTATTTTATATATAATATTTTATTTTTTATAAATATTTTTATTATAATGTTTATATAAGTATTTTATTATATCAAAATTATATTAGGAATTAATGTGAATTCTCTCGATTCGATAATTTGTTAGAATTTTATAATTTTGAGATATAAGTTTTAGAAACTCCAAAAACGAAAATTTTTCGTTTTTCGAGTCATTTTTGTTCTTTTAGAATAATATGAAATATATGAAATTATAAAATTAACTCTCTCTCTCTCTCTCTCTGAAAGTCACAAGTCGCAATCCAATAAGAGGAAAAGCGAACAATCGAACCTTATATGCGTTCTCGCGTTACAATGAACATTCGTGCTGCAATCTGTATACGTATTGTGCTATTATTGTGCCATACGTCAAAAATAACTTATAAACACACAACATAAATTATCTTAATATCGCTAGTCAATTAATTGAAAATCTAATTATTTAATTGTATATTCCAGTATTTACTTGAAAAGGCCCACAAGCATATGGTCGAAACGTCGTAATCAATAAACAACAAATTTCTGGCTAGTTTTGGTCGACTATATTATTTCCATTCGATCCTTTCATAAACACATTATGTCAGGGGTATCGTCGATAACAATCGAAACATACGGATAACGCAGAGCTAACATCGAGATCGTTTCTCCAATTTCGTTCTGCAAGGATAATGCGTAACGGGACTTACTTTGTTATTCGCTTCGGTCTCCTGTGACTTATCTCGATCCTCTCGCACCTTTCGCTGGTGTACGTCCAAAGAAACCACGGTCCCTCTCTCCGCCTTATCTCTTCTTACTCTTTCCCTCCTCTCGCACCCGGGATCCGGGTTCCAAATCCCCGATCTTCGATCACTTTTGACACTCGCCGCCCCAATCTTACGATCGACACGCGACTCCGAACTGGACACTGGATCGATAAACGCCAGGAACTGCTTCCAGTATCTCGGGTGTCGCGTGGGGAAGAAAAAAAATTGGAGCTTTCCTTTGATACGCGACCGGCTCGTATCCTCTTATCAGTCGTGTCTTACGCGGGTCGCGACAGTCCCTCTCTCTCTCTCTCTCTCTTTTTAATCCTCGCCTCCTACACCTACGGTGTCCGTACGCGCAAAACGTCTCGTACGACTCTCACGCGATACTCGGCCGCTATATATATACTATAGAGACACGCGGTAGCGATAGTAGTGGTGAGTAGTAGGATAGTGGCGGCGGCGGAGATGCGTCGTCTCGCGTAGAGGCTCGAGCTAACATTAACTAGCGCGGACTGCAGCCGCTTATAATATGGCCCGGCCGCGAACCAATGGGATCCCGCGCTCCTTGCCAGACCCCCACCGACCCCCCCGGGCCCTCCGGCCCCCCCTCTGCCGTATCTCCGTCGTTTCTCGGACCCCCCTCGCGCTGGCTCAATCGCCCTCCCCCTCCCCCTCCCTCCGCCACCTCCTCCTCCTCCTCCTCCTCCCTCCTTCTACCACCGACGGTCGCTCCGAGAGTCGCTCCTCTCTGTCGCTGCTCCTTCGTCATCCTCCTCTCTCGTCTCCACGCGCACCCTTCCTCCCTGCATCCATCCTCCCCCCTCCTCCCCGGAGGCCCCCTCCGTCGTGAGAGAGCCAAGACCCCCCGCGTGTTATTCCCGATTGTCGTTCCTCCTTCGCCCTCTCGTCTCTTTGCGCTTGCATGCACTCAAAGAGCGTCTTTCTCTCTCTCTCTCTTTCTCTCTTTTTCTCTCTCTCTCTCTTTCTCTCTTTTTCTCTCTCTCTCTTTCTTTTTCTTTCTTTCTTTCTTCGGTGTCCGGATTCTCGTACCACATGCGCTTTTTCTTTCTCCTCGTCCTTCCCTTTTCTTTCTCTCTCGCCTTTCTTCTTTCGCGTATGTACTTCCTCCTCGTCCCATGGCTGGGTCTTTGTCGGTCCTATTGGTTTTTCTTCCTTCTTACCTATGGGGGCACTAGCCTATGTTGACAGAGATAGAGAGAGAGAGAGAGAGGGAGAAGCGATGGAGAACAGATCGACAGGGACAGTAAAAGAGAGAGGGAACGAGGGGACCGACTCGCGGCGGCTCTCAACATGGGTCGGGGACCCGGAACGAGCGCGGACCTCTAGAGAACGCGGTTATGCGAGCGCGAGTAGCGAGCTGTTTAGCTGTATGGAAACGAGAGAGTAGACGCGAGTAAGAACAGGAGTATCCGAGGAGAGAGAGACGTGGTTACTTCCTTCCGGATCGTAAATTCGACGGGGATTCCTCGATCTTCCGGAAGTCATTTCTGGACTGAGAAAAAATCTGGTTGCATTCATTGGAATTCTGATAGATTCAACCGGTATGTCTGTTGGAAAATGAACGAACCAGAATTTTTGTAGGAATTGTTAGATGAATTTATTCCTGTTAAATTTACCAAATTTTCTGGTTAATAATACTAAATACTAAAGTCGCCAGCATCAAGTCGTCTAAAATTTTTTCCATCTAATCTCAAAAGTCTGTTTAATATTCTGAATTCCAACAAGATTATTGGATAAATTCAATTCAGATTATTGAATAAATTATTTTAAATTCAGTTTGTTAGAAATTAAACTGATAAACAGTGCGTTGAGAAAAAACTGGTTACATTAATTAGAATTCTGGTAGATTCAACCGATGTGTCTGTTGGAAAATGGACGAACCAGAATTTTTGTAGGAATTGCCAGATGAATTTCTTCCTGTTAAATTTACCAAATTTTCTGGTTAATAATACTAAACTCGCCAGCACCAAGTCGTCTAAAATTTTTTCCATCTAATCTCAAAAGTCTGTTTAATATTCTGAATTCCAACAAGATTATTGGATAAATTCAATTCAGATTATTGAATAAATTATTTTAAATTCAGTTTGTTAGAAATTAAACTGATAAACAGTGCGTTGAGAAAAAATTGGTTACATTAATTAGAATTCTGGTAGATTCAACCGATGTGTCTGTTGGAAAATGGACGAACCAGAATTTTTGTAGAAATTCCAGATGAATTTCTTCCTGTTAAATTTACCAAATTTTCTGGTTAATAATACTAAACTCGCCAGCACCAAGTCGTCTAAAATTTTTTCCATCTAATCTCAAAAGTCTGTTTAATATTCTAAATTCCACAAGATTATTCGATAAATTTAATTTAAATTTAATTCAGATAAATTTAATTTAAATTTAATTCAGATTAATGAATAAATTATTTTAAATTCAGTTAGTTAGAAATTAAATTGATTCAACTAGTATCTCTGTTGGAAAATGGATGAACCAGAATTCTTGTAGGAATTACCAGATGAATCTGGTTAATTTCTTCCTATTAAATTTACCAAATTTTCTGGTTAATAATATTAAACTTGCCAGCATCAGTCGTCTCAAATTTTTTTCATCTAATCTCAAAAGTCTGTTTAATATTCTAAATTCCAACAAGATTATTGGATAAATTCAATCCAGATTATTAAATAAATTATTTTAAATTCAGTTTGTTAGAAATTAAATTGATTCAACCAGTATGTGTGTTGGAAAATGGACGAACCAGAATTCTTGTAGGAATTGCCAGATGAATCTGATTGATCAAATTTTCTGGTTAATAATATTAAACTCGCCAGCATCAGTCGTCTAAAATTTTTTCTATCTAATCTCAAAAGTCTGTTTAATATTCTAAATTCCAACAAGATTATTAGATAAATTCAATTCGGATTATTGAATAAATTATTTTAAATTCAGTTTGTTAGAATTTAAACTGATAAATAGTGATGCAAGAAGAGGATGCAGCTCAAACACACAATCAGAGAACTAGTCCTCTTTCTGGCACTAATATTGCTCATAAGAGAAAAAAAATATATGGATTTAATGTTAATATTAGTTCTTTATATACATTTTATGGCAAATATTGAATACGAGTTAAGTTAAGAAGCAAGCAAAGAAATTAATATAACAAGAAATTTTATAGATCCAACCAGAAAATACTAACTAAATCCTTATAGTAAAATCTATTAAACGTTTTAATTATAAAAAAATCGAATCTTACCATGATAACTAGAAATTCTTGTTTGATTTAACCAAAATGCCTTCAATCATATACGTCTTATTGGTACAATCAAATGATTTTTCTCAGTGCGAGATGCACAAGAGAATTAAATGTAAATGTCCCCGACCCATGTAGATTAGATTATGTCTTTACAAGTTTTAAGTCTCCTCCTTTCCATTCGTTGGCAATATCATAAAATAATTATAGTTTCCCTCACTTAACAACTTATTGCAAAAATTCAACAATTTTTTTTGCCGATCTCGTTATATGAAAAATTTCTTACGAGTTAATTCCGTAACTAATTTATCTCAATTATCGATTAGAAATTGACAAATAAGGAATGATAAAATATGCATTAATGAATAAATCATCATTTAAATCGGAGTAAATCGTCAGCTGTAGATCGTAAAGATGCAACTATAATTGTTATAAAAAAAATCGTACTATGATTAGATACTATTATAAGATACTATTATAAAATTCCATTATGCAACAATTTAATGCTCTAATAATCATATTACGTGAAGAATGACTCAAGCGGAAAAACAACTATCGTAGGTGGAAATTTTATTTAGTATGTTAGGAAAATTAGAAATTTATAACATATTAAAAAAATTATGTATATCAATTAATATATTAAATGTATATATTAATTAATATTAATATATTAAATGTATATTAATTATATGTATATTAATTAATTGTATATTAATTAAATGTATATTAATTAATATTAATAGATTAAATGTATATATTAATTAATAAATATAATATATTAAGTATATATTATATATAAAAAAAATTTATACATATATGAAAAAAATACATGTCAAAAAATAAAAAATTATATAGATGAGTATAATTTTTTTACATATTAATTATTTTCAATATGCATAAAACCGGTGTAATTTTGTAAGCTTTAAATAATACATTTTAACAATTTTTAAATTGTCAAATCCAAAAAATCCAGACTACGATTATAAATATAATAAATCCGAACATCTCACGAGATGAAGAGAGAGAGAAATATGCTTTCTCTAAACTATTAGTATCTAACGTAACTTTAACAAGCGTTACATCTTAAAACAGCATAGACAAATGGCTGAAAAAGAGGCAGCTCTGCTGCGTTACATTTTGACGACGAGCGAGCATGAAAATTTAGACCGCGTTATTTGGGACTCCAATCGCTCCCAGCGTTTCGCGCAAACTTGTTCGATGGTTGCATCAACCAAACCGAGACAACTGCCGTAGCCACAGCGGTTATTAAGAGTGTCGTACATAATGACATAGTGTCCCCTCTACTGTTTTTTCTTTCCTCTGTCCCCTTCGACTCGAGGCAAGGAAAATAATTCCAAAGACGAGAGCAATTATCCTATCCGCCTGTCCGTTCATCTAATTGAGATACTGCATTTTCATTTATGATAATCGCTTTTGAAACCGGCTCATATTGTCTCGTGAGGGATTAAGGACAGAATGAGTCATTAATCATTAATAAATAATGCAAGCCGATAATTCTGAGCGTGAAAAAAACAGAATATCTGCGAAAAAATATCGTCGACACGTGTTGCGTGACGCAAGTTACGTAAGGTCGATTATCGTTTCTGATTCTTAATTGGCGCGAAGAAAAGTATTATTATATATCAGGGTATGTTTTATTAAATAATGTGTTTAAAACTGTTTGATTAAAACTTGTTTAAAACAGTGTCCACTGTTTTAAACATTTTTGCCTTAAACTGTTTTAAACTATTGTTTAGAACCGTTTAAAATATCGCAAATAAAATATATGATTATTTGGAAAAGAAATTGTAAAAAAAATTAAAAACAAACAAAAACTAATAGATGTGTATGTTGCAAAAAAATTTTTGTTTTAATGTTTTTAGTTTTTTATCTATATTTATGTAACATATAGATATAAAAATATAAATAATAAAATAAAAATGATAAAATGGATATTATTTTAACAGAATATTTATTTTTGGATATTAAATAACAATCAATACAATAAAGATTACTTGGAAAATATTGACTGACTTTACATTTTACATTTTAGTATTTTAAATTAAGACATAATTCAGAGCAGGTCAGTAGTTTTAAAAAAAAGTTCTTCTTTTAAAAAGAAGAATTAAGGTTTTTTCTTTTATTTAGAATTATTTTTCTTTTATTTAGAATTTATGTTGAGAGTTAAGCATCAGTCTACTTAATAAGAATAGAAAGGAACCAAAGTATTATATATTAAATATTATTAACTAGAACTTTTTTTTAAAACTACTGACCTCCTATGAGTTATGTACTATTAATTTAAAATGATAAAATGTAAAGTCAATCAATATCTTCTAAGTAATCTTTATTGTATTGTTTGTTATTTATTAATCTTTATTGTATTGATTGTTATTTAATATCCAAAAATAAATATTCTGCTAAAAATAAATATTCTACATCTTATCATTTTTATTTTATTATTTATATTTTTAATAGCGTTGTCAATTTTGGCAACGTTATTTACAGTTTAACGCTAGCGAAAAATTTAAATATTTACACAGATCAAAGCTATTAAGTGTTTTTCGCTTGTTTGAAACATGCTTTTTTTGTTTAAAACATACTTTTTTTGTTTAAAACATGTTTTTTTTGCTTTACTTAAAAACACAAATAAAACAAAAAACATTGTTCTAAACAAAAAAAAACAATGTTTTTTGTTTAAAATTAAAAAAAAAACAAGTTTCTTGCCAATCTTGTTATATATTAACGTAACGAAACAATAAAGTTCGTTAGCCTTGAACAAGATTAATCGGCGACGTGTTGGTAGCTCAACCTTGCTGAAAATTCAAATTAATACGCTCGATGTACTTAGATACCGGTGCAACAGCGAGTGCACCTTGATTTACGCATTGTTGCATACACTCGCCGGTTATTCCTGGCCCGGTTTAGGCCGAGATAAGGCTGATGAAGATAAAACTTCGTTGTGGCTTAAGGTCGATAACTCGCGGCGACGAGAGTTGCGAAAAGAGTTACGATAAAAGTGTTGGCGGGCATAGAACTGAAAGGGAAAATGACGTGCGAGAACGAGTTTTCGGATCGAGAGCCAATAACAAGCAAGTTTTACGTTTCAAGCAGAACGGGAGATAAGGCGATAAGGGGTTTATTATGAGAGACATTCAGGCTTGACCAATTCCCCATATCCGGAAATATCAGTTACGAATGTGCGCAGCACTTTTCTACATCTATCAATATCGTCACAGACTTTTCATAAATATAAATATAAATATAAAAATTTTCTCGTTTAGAAAAAAGAATATCATGGAATGAAGTAACATTTTAATTTTTTTTATTTTCACCTACAGATTTAATCAATTAAAATTGAAATCAATTCAGTTAAAATATTTTATTCAATTAAAATTGAATTCAAAAATTTGGAAACGTTTACGATTGCAAGTTAATTAAAATCGACTGAAATTTTAAGAATATAAATGATTACGTTTATAAATGAATTATGTTGTAAATTTAAATTTTAAATTTTCTTTTTAAAAGTCCCTAAACACGCGAAACTCTCTAAAAATGCAAAAATCCCTAAAAATGCGAAAATCGCTAAAAATGCGAAAATTTTAAGAATATATTGATTATGTTGTAAATTTAAATTTTAAATTTTCTACTAAAAATTCTTAAAAACGCGAAAATCCGTAAAAACACGAAAATTTTAAGAATATACTGATTATGTTGTAAATTTATTTATTTTAAATTTTCTTATTAAAAATCCCTAAGAACGCAAAAATCTCTAAAAATGCAAAAATCCCTAAAAATGCGAAAATCGTTAAAAATGCAAAAATTTTAAGAATATATTGATTATGTTGTAAATTTAAATTTTAAGTTTTATTATTAAAAATCCCTAAGAATTCGCTTTGCACGTCATATAATTATTTGATTTTATTTAAGATTCTTTTAAAAATAGAAGTTGCGTAGATGTTTTATGAAAATCAGGGTTGGCAAAAAACTTGTTTATTTTTTTTATTTTAAACAAAAAAACATTGTTTTTTATGTTTAAATGCTTAAAGTAAAAAAAAATCGCGCTAAAATCTGTAGTAATGCTATTTATTCCTCTCTAAAAATAATACATGAAAGAAATGTATTTTTGTGCCTCCGTTTGTTCGGCGACTGTATTGATTGTAACAGTTTGAATAGTTGCGTGTACACAAATGCATAATACAAATCGTACGATTCAAACTCGACCGAGCACTTTCCCGATCGGCTTTTGCGTCGGTCGCTTTCGCGTTTGTCCTAAACGAGCGCGCCGCTTTGCAGAATTGATAGATTCTTAAGGGCTTTTTTTCTTTTTCTCGATCATTTAATTGTCCGCTGACTTTCAATTTCATCGAAACTTTTTATAGCAAACCGTTCTGTTGAAAAATGCATGTCATATAATTATTTGATTTTATCTAAGATTCTTTTAAAAATAGAAGTTGCGCAAATGTTTTATGAAAATCAGGGTTGGCAAAAAACTTGTTTTTTTTTTGTTTTTCGTTTAGAAGCATGTTTAATGCTTAAAATTAAAAACAAAAACCAAGTTGTTTGCTAGCTTTAAAGTAAAAAAAACAAGTTTTTTGCCTGCAATATTAAGTGTTTTTAAACAAGCAAAAAACACTTAATAGCTTTGATCTGTGTAAATATTTGAATTTTTTGCTAGCGTTAAATGACGTCGCTAAAATTGACAACGCTATTAAAAATATAAATAATAAAATAAAAATGATAAGTGGGTATTATTTTAGCAGAATATTTATTTTTGGATATTAAATAACAATCAGTACAATAAAGATTACTTGGAATATATTGATTGACTTTGCATTTTACATTTATCATTTTAAATTAATATTTTAAATTAATTTAAATACATAACTTATAGGAGGTCAGTAGTTTTAAGAAAAAGTTCTAATTAATAATATTTAATATATAATACTTTGGTTCCTTTCCTATTCTTATTAAGTAGCCTCATGCTTAACTCTCAATATAAATTCTAAATAAAAGAAAAATAATTCTAAATAAAAGAAAAAAACCTTAATTCTTCTTTTTAAAAGAACTTTTTTTTAGAACTACTGACCTGCTATGAGTTATGTACTATTAATTTAAAATGCTAAAATATAAAATGTAAAGTCAATCAATATTTTCTAAGTAATCTTTATTATATTGATTGTTATTTAATATCCAAAAATAAATATTCTGCTAAAATAATATCCATCTTATCATTTTTATTTTATTATTTATATTTTTATATCTATATGTTACATAAATATAGATAAAAAACTAAAAACTAAAACAAAAACTGTTTTGCAACATACACATCTATTAGTTTTTGTTTGTTTTTAATTTTTTTACAATTTCTTTTCCAAATAATCGTATATTTTATTTGCGATATTTTAAACAGTTCTAAATAATAGTTTAAAACAGTTTAAAACAAAAATACTTAAAACAGTAGATACTGTTTTAAACAAGTTTTAATCAACACATTGTTTAAAACAAAAACCCTGATAAAAATAAATTTGACAAATGAAAAAAAGTCTCTTCAGTGACGCATTTATTTTGATTATTATATTGTCTTCCTTTGGAAAATACGAAGGATGACGATGCAACGGATGCGCCATTTAATCAGCATTTTAATCTTGCGCGATCTTTGTTATTATCCGTTTAGATGCGATGAATGATGATCACACGAAATCAGATAAGCGACACAAGACAGTATATTTCTGGAAAACTGAAAATAATTGCGAGAGTAAGATTCACCAACATCGAGAGATAAATAGAGACGCAATATGATCAATTATGTGCGGGGAATCTGTGCCGGTTCTTTCAAAGCCGCGTTTTTCACGGTCTTTATCTTTTATTTATTTTTTTCCGTTTTACATTGTTGAATGATAAGAAGTTGTGTAACATCTTGTATCGAGAAAAGCTGACGTATGATTCACTTAACTAAATTGCTGCGTAATACCGGAGAATCTTAATTAAGTGCAATTATGCTATACTCGGTAAGTGTAGCGGCCGATAATTCCATTTTATGTGAAAAACTGCGATGACATAGTAGAAAATAAATTTCCGAGAGAGCCATGATTTATATATAAATCTGACATGAGTCAAAAACGAAGAAATGTCTTTGCCTCGAGGAGTTTACTCGGAATCGCTTCTTATGTATAATTAATTAAGGTTTAGATACAGAAATCTGTCTGAACACTTATTTGTTGCAATAGCTTAGAACGTTTGCGAGTAATTCTTCACATTATTTGAAATAAATTTGTGAGTATCAAAGTAAGGTAGAAAATTAATTTGTTTGAATTATTCGAAAAATCGCAAAAATTAATTATGCTATTTTAGGACATTATAGTTTACTTCATGGATTAATTAAAGGTAAATTATTTGAAAAATCGCAAAAATTAATTTTTTTTCCATAATTAATTTTTTCGAATAAAGCTTACTTCATGGAATAATTAAAGGTAATAGATTTATATGTTTTGCCATTTGTACGTGCGTGACACTAATCTTATGCGTGACATTTTGTAAATAAATATATTTTACCGCCATACGTTGGAATAAATAAAGAGGATAATAAGACCTTTTTTAAGTAAGTAAAATGCCATGCGAATGTTGTGAGATTAACATGTCTATGAGAGAAACATTGCGAAGCACATCTCGAGAAAAAAGACTTCAACATCACTCCATACATTCAGAATGATAAATTGTACCGATGTGTCTTTGGTCATTTGCAGATTTTTTTGCTGACAATCGTTTCTCTTATTATGAATGTATGCACGTAATTAGAGGGAAATGACTCTCGGCAAAAAACTGATAAATGAACGAGAAGAAATATACTGATACTCGCGAATACCGATTGTATCGACGGACATTCGCATCAGTTGCGAAATAAATACAGGGTGAGGAAAAAGTATGGAAACCTTTAAATTTTTCGAAAATTATGCATTTTAGAAACAAATGTTTCAGACAAAAGTTATAGGGTTTCAAGTAATGCATTATGTAGCAATATCAGTATGACTTTGAACAACACCGTCAAGATCATATAAAAATCAGTTTTGAATTTTTTAAATGGAACTCCCTATTTTTTATTACACATTCTTATAGCTTGTTTCAAGAGCTTTCCAAAACACTACATTAAAGTATTTTTTCATTGAATACTTTTCGAGTTATGAGGCTTGAAATCATTTCTTAATTTTTCATAAACCATAAAATATTTAATAAAATATTCATTTTTTTATTATCTCACCTTCTTACTTTTATGCATAAGATAATGTGAAGAATCAATTGGTGTAAAGAAAAAATATAGTTTTGAAGAAAAAATATTTTATTGTTTATGGTTTATGTAAAATTAAGAAATTACTTCGAGCCTTATAACTTCAAAAGTACTCACTGAAAAAATATTTTATTATAGTGTTTTGGAAAGCTCTTGAAACAAGCTACAAGAATATATAATAAAAAGTTGGGGCTTCCATTTAAAAAATTCAAAGTGATTTTTATGTGAGCTTGACGGTGCTATTCAAGGTTACACTGATATTGCTACGTAATGCGTTAGTTGAAACCCTACAACTTTTGTCTGAAACATTAGTTTCTAAAATGTATAGGTTTTCGAAAAATTTAGGGGTTTCCATACTTTTTCCTCACCCTGTATAAACGTGGGTTCGATTTAGAAATAATGATCGATTTGAAAGATGGTCGAGAAAAGTGCACTTCTTACTTTTTTGAAAACGATGCAATTTTTAAGAGCACGTATATAGGAATCAGCGTATATAATTAGAACACCTTGTATTAACCCGCGAACGCGGAACCTACCCGATTGATGTATCAACATATTGATTGCCTCATCCTTGCGATGAAAAACATCAGCGGATAACTGTATTTCAAGTTTCCTGCGATTTCTCGTTGCTTCAAGGTACCGCTATAATCATTGCGCTAATACTAATTAATTAAACTACAAAAACTTGAAAATATTTTTAAATTGCTACTTTCAACAAAGTAGCAATAGACTTTACATTTAGCAACTGCTGGCGGTTTAAATAATATTTTAATCAATTAATTATAATAATCATTATCCTCTATCTTAAATCCATTTGCACATCCTCGAAGATTTAAAATATTAAACGATAGAATATCTCTATATTATAATAATAAAATTAATTATGTGACGGTAAGATTTAACTGTACACATTAAAATAAAAAAAAAATTAATTAGAAATTGTAGACATATATATGTATATATCTACACAGAAAAAAAATAAATGTCAAATCAAAACTTATATACTTAAACTAACGCGTTTATTGCTTCGTATATTCGCAATAATTTATAATCTTCTTAGAAGAATTTAATAATTTTAAATTTCAACAATATTATAGTCTTATTTTAATATTGTAATTCACCTCAAGAAAATATAATTTTTTAATTCTATTTTAAGAAAATTATAATCTTTGATTTAAAAATGTTATTTTCTATCTAACATTGTTTTTTTTTTCATTCAAGAAAATTAAATCTTAAATCATAAGAATATATTTTTCTTTAATTAACGCAATATAATCTCATTTCAAGATTTTCTTGTTAAAACTAAATCTATTTTCAAAACAAGAATGTCCTTTTTCTTTTGTGTATATACAGGATGGTTCCGAACGTTCCAGCTAGATTTTGAGATCGTATAGGAAATTTAATTCTGAACAAAAGATTTCCTATAAACATGGATCGAAAAATGTTTCCTTAAAAAGTTATCGCTCAAAAATCTCTAATGAAGAAAGAGCAAAAGGTGAAAACGAAACTAAATAAATTTCTTGAAAAAAACGATAAAAATAAAAAATAAAAATCTTTTCCTTTTATGAAAATAAAATAAAAGTTAGTTAAAAAAAAATTATTTTATTTTCATAAAAGAAAAAGATTTTTATTTTTTTATTTTTATCGTTTTTTTCAAGAAATTTATTTAGTTTCATTTTTCTTTTTATTTCATTTTCTTTTCACCTTTTGTTCTTCCTTCATCAGAGGTTTTTGAGCGATAACTTTTTAAGGAAGCATTTTTCGACCCATGTTTATAGGAAATATTTTGTTCACAAAATATTTTAATTTCGTATATTTTATTTTATTTAATTTTGTTCAATTATATTTCCTATAAGATCTCAAAGTATGATTAGAACGTTCGGGGCCACCTTGTATATATATATATGCATACGTACACATTAATTGCGTGAATAATTAGCAAATAAATCTCATTGCAAATTACTATCGTTAATCAATCGATCGATAATCAAGGCAGACAAGTTGGAGCTTATTCCATGCAAGTGACACGCATATAAACTGCTCGATGATGTGAATAATTCGCGATCAATTCGATCGATTATTCGCCGATTTATTATTTCGATAATGCTATATGGCAAATTGATCATAAGCGCGATCCTTATCCCGACTTCCTCCTTCGCCAATTACGGCAATGAGGAAGGAATATCGCGGCCGCGTGCGGCTATCTTTGCTCAGGACCTTCTGTAGCGCGTTAACCCGAACTCCCTAGGGTTTATTCTGGCGACAAGGTTGAGGAGATCAATGAGACGTAAAAATAAAGTATCAACAATATGAGGTAAGGAATCTTAAAGATACTCGCCGTATAATAATCGCGGATAAGCATCTTCCAAATAAATTGATTATTGACTAAATAAATTTTTCACAGGAGTGAAAATTATTTTAATCAAAATAATCAAATTTACTAAATAAATTGATTATTTACCAAATATATTTTTCACGGAAATGACAATTATTTTAATCAAAATAATAAAATTTACCAAATAAATTTGATTATTTTGATTAAAAGAATTTGCACCTCTGTGAACCTAGAATTTATTCTCGCGACACGATATTAAAGAAACTGATTAAAATATAAAAACGATAAAAACGAAGAAATATATAAGAAATAAAGTATGTGTAGATCTCTTAATAAATGTAAAATTTGTTCCAAAAGTAACAATTTCGAATATTTATGATTATTTTGGAAAAAAATAAAAAGGAAAATATTCTTTATTTCCAATTCATTTCGCTATATATTGTATATTTTGAATATTAGTTCAAATATTATTGGCATTATTCCCTGACGAAAATTTCTTTTCCATTTTTTCTCGAGGAAAATTATTTTTACGCATTGATAGCTCTTTCACACAGAGAAAACTATCATTCTACTGCCAAGAAAAGCGATTACTCAGTTTATTTTTCTTTTTTTAAATAATAGTTTTCTTCACCAAAAAATACATTCTTGAATAATCTTAAAATATATTCATCACAAGTGTTAGAAAACCTCATTATCATGTATTCAAAAGAAGAATTTATTTTCTCTTCAAGAATAATTGTAAGATTGTATCAAAAAAAGTCAAACTTACTTTACATCAACTCTTATAGTAAGCAAATCAAATTTTTTTTTAATTTAATATTCTATTCTCTTGACTAAAATATTGCACTTATTAAAATTCACAATATATTCAATTAAATTTAATGCTTGTGGTAAATTTATGATATATTTGCGGATATACAAACTTATGATATATTTAAGGATGTTTTATATCTAATCTATTTTTAAAATATTGAGAATTTAATGAAAATTGTACAGAATGTGCTTACATATGTTTAGAATCTTCAGTACAATTTTTAAATCGATTCACTAAAGCGTTCACAAATTATAAGAATTTTAATTTGCACCGAATTAACATGTGTTCTTAGGAAACGTATAACCACGTCGATTCAAATGACAAAAATACATAGAAATAATATTCAGAATTTGTCGAAAATTTGCAAAAGTTTAGATAGAGGAAATATTTGATCAAATAATATTATACAAGTACTAACTGGTTAAAAGGATATTAAATATAATTCAATGAAGTTAGCCATGTATCTGTCCCAAGGCGAAATTCTCTGCCAAAAGTGAATCATTTCGATTAACAAAATTCGAAATATTTCAGTAAAAACGCAATAAATATTAAAAAATACATCTCTGCACTGTTAAGATCAAATTTTAATATTCCATACAATTTCTTACTCAAAATACATCAAAAGTGGATATTCGTCAATATTGATTTTCAGCTACTTTTTGTTGGGATTGTACATGCAAAATATCCTCAAAGATATTTTGTCCCTATTTTCAAAATATTGAGAATTTAATGAAAATTGTACAGAATATTCTTACATATGTTTAGAATCTTCAATACAATTTTGAAATCGATTTACTAAAGTGTTCACAAGTTATAAGAATTTTAATTTGCACCGAATTAACATGTGTTTTTATGGGAAACGTATAACCATGTCGATTAAAATGACAGAAACACATGGAAATAATATTCAGAATTTGTTGAAAATTTGCAAAAGTTTAGATACAGAGGAAATATTTGGTCAAATAATATTATACAAGTACTAACTGGTTAAAAGGATATTAAATATAATTCAATGAAGTTAGCCATGTATCTGTCCCAAGGCGAAATTCTCTGCCAAAAGTTAATCATTTCGATTAACAAAATTCGAAATATTTCAGTAAAAACGCAATAAATATTAAAAAATACATCTCTGCACTGTTAAGATCAAATTTTAATATTCCATACAATTTCTTACTCAAAATACACCAAAAGTGGATATTCGTCAATATTGATTTTCAGCTACTTTTTGTTGGGATTGTACATGCAAAATATCCTCAAAGATGTTTTGTCCCTATTTTCAAAATATTGAGAATTTAATGAAAATTGTACAGAATATTCTTACATATGTTTAGAATCTTCAATACAATTTTTAAATCGATTTACTAAAGTGTTCACAAGTTATAAGAATTTTAATTTGCACCGAATTAACATGTGTTTTTATGGGAAACGTATAACCATGTCGATTAAAATGACAGAAACACATGGAAATAATATTCAGAATTTGTTGAAAATTTGCAAAAGTTTAGATACAGAGGAAATATTTGGTCAAATAATATTATACAAGTACTAACTGGTTAAAAGGATATTAAATATAATTCAATGAAGTTAGCCATGTATCTGTCACAAGGCGAAATTCTCTGCCAAAAGTGAATCATTTCGATTAACAAAATTCGAAATATTTCAATAAAAACGCAATAAATATTAAAAATACATCTCTGCACTGTTAAGATCAAATTGTAATATTCCACACAATTTCTTACTCAAAATACACCAAAAGTGGATATTCGTCAATATTGATTTTCAACTATTTTTTGCTGGGATTGTACATGCAAAATATCCTCAAGGATGTTTTGTCCCTATTTTCAAAATATTGAGAATTTAATGAAAATTGTACAGAATATCCTTACATATGTTTAGAATCTTCAATACAATTTTGAAATCGATTTACTAATGTATTCACATGTTATAAGGATTTTAATTTGCACCGAATTAACATGTGTTTTTTTGGGAAACGTATAACCACGTCAATTCAAATGATACGTGGAAATAATATTCAGAATTTGTTGAAAATTTGCAAAAGTTTAGATACAGAGGAAATATTTGATCAAATAATATTATACAAGTACTAACTGGTTAAAAGGATATTAAATAGGATATTAATTCAATGAAGTTAGTCATGTATCTGTCACAAGACGAAATTCTCTGCCAAAAAGTGAATCATTTCGATTAACAAAATTCGGAATATTTCAGTAAAAACGCAATAAATATTAAAAAATACATCTCTGCACTGTTAAGATCAAATTGTAATATTCCACACAATTTCTTACTCAAAATACACCAAAAGTGGATATTTGTCAATATTGATTTTCAGCTACTTTTTGCTGGGATTGTACATACGAAACATCCTTAAAATAAATATTTACTTGAATACAGTATACATTTTTTTGTACTTTTCGCGACTGTTTATCGAGCTGAAATCGCTGCGTCCTCACCTTGTTTGAGATCATAGCCGCACATATATCGGCGGACGAGAACGGTGAGAGGCTCGGCAAGAAAGCGTCCCAACAGGATCGCACAAACGTGTGCGTACACATTCGCCAGGAGAAAGATTCCTGTACAAGAGGCAAGATTGCACCAGGTCCCAATTCAGCGTTGCCACGTGCTTCCTCGCGTGCACGCGTTTCTTTCACTTTTCCTCGATAATAACTCACCTCCCCACCCCTCTCCCCTCCCCCCTCCGTCCGGTTCACCGTCGTTCTCGCTCTCGGAATACCCGATGTTGTGAACTTGGGACCCGGGGGGGTTCGTTCGCATAATCCCGCACTTTTTTCACCTCGTCGTTTCACGGCGATCTCGACCAATCGGCAGATCCCGCGCGTAAATCACCGTCACTCTTCAATTGTTCATTCGCGAGGACGCTCCTCGAATTATCGTCCAACGTAGGGAGAAATTGCGCGATCGATCTCCCGCTTGTAAAGCATCGACACTCGTCGTTCTCCATATCGTTCTTTGCTATTTCGTTTGCTACTTTTTTCCCTATCCGTCTCGTTTGACGAGTTCGCAATTCGCGAATCGAATTTTGCAATTTCGCGAAAGCTTCGCTCGTTCGCAGCTTCCAGAAATGTAGCAAGTGTCTGCGATCTCCCTTGGAGCTCTCTCACGAATGGGAAAGAGACTTTCTCGTGTATATATTTATAGATTCCGTTTCGTGGATCTATCTAGGAGCTTCGGTTCAATTCGTCGGATTCATTCGTGCTCGCATAGGGAAGAACCTTCGTATCGGGGTCCGGACTCTCTCTGATGGGTTAATAATGTCCGTATCCGTGCTAGTCGGCGGCCGGTCACGCCGATTTTCTCACGCTCACCATGAAGCGCGCGCGCGGATCACGTAACGCGGAAAGAATTTAATTCGCCTTTAAGGATGTTTTGTACCTATTTTCGAAATATGGAGAATTTAATGAAAATTGTACAGAATGTTCTTACATATGTTTAGAATCTTCAGTACAATTTTTAAATCGATTCACTAAAGAGTTTACAAGTTATAAGGATTTTAATTTGCATCGAATTAACATGTGTTCTTATGGGAAACATATAACACGTCGATTTAAATAATAAAAATACATAGAAATAATTTGTATAAAATTCAGAATTTGTTTAAAATTTCAAGAGTCTAGATACAGAGGAAATATTTGGTCAAATAATATTATACAAGTACTAACTGGTTAAAAAGATATTAAATATAATTCAATGAAGTTAGCCATGTATCTGTCAAGGCGAAATTCTCTGTCAAAAAAATCATTTTGATTAAGGATGTTTTGTATCTATTTTCAAAATATTGAGAATGAAAATTGTACAGAATGTCCTTACATATGTTTAGAATCTTCAGTACAATTTTTAAATCGATTCACTAAAGAGTTTACAAGTTATAAGGATTTTAATTTGCATCGAATTAACATGTGTTCTTATGGGAAACATATAACACGTCGATTTAAATAATAAAAATACATCGAAATAATTTGTATAAAATTCAGAATTTGTTTAAAATTTCAAGAGTTTAGATACAGAGGAAATATTTGGTCAAATAATATTATACAAGTACTAACTGGTTAAAAGATATTAAATATAATTCAATGAAGTTAGCCATGTATCTGTCAAGGCGAAATTCTCTGTCAAAAAAATCATTTTGATTAAGGATGTTTTGTATCTATTTTCAAAATATTGAGAATGAAAATTGTACAGAATGTCCTTACATATGTTTAGAATCTTCAGTACAATTTTTAAATCGATTCACTAAAGAGTTTACAAGTTATAAGGATTTTAATTTGCATCGAATTAACATGTGTTCTTATGGGAAACATATAACACGTCGATTTAAATAATAAAAATACATAGAAATAATTTGTATAAAATTCAGAATTTGTTTAAAATTTCAAGAGTCTAGATACAGAGGAAATATTTGGTCAAATAATATTATACAAGTACTAACTGGTTAAAAAGATATTAAATATAATTCAATGAAGTTAGCCATGTATCTGTCAAGGCGAAATTCTCTGTCAAAAAAATCATTTTGATTAAGGATGTTTTGTATCTATTTTCAAAATATTGAGAATGAAAATTGTACAGAATGTCCTTACATATGTTTAGAATCTTCAGTACAATTTTTAAATCGATTCACTAAAGAGTTTACAAGTTATAAGGATTTTAATTTGCACCGAATTAACATGTGTTCTTATGAGAAACGTATAACACGTCGATTTAAATAATAAAAATACATAGAAATAATTTGTATAAAATTCAGAATTTGTTTAAAATTTCAAGAGTTTAGATACAGAGGAAATATTTGGTCAAATAATATTATACAAGTACTAACTGGTTAAAAAGATATTAAATATAATTCAATGAAGTTAGCCATGTATCTGTCAAGGCGAAATTCTCTGTCAAAAAAATCATTTTGATTAAGGATGTTTTGTATCTATTTTCAAAATATTGAGAATGAAAATTGTACAGAATGTCCTTACATATGTTTAGAATCTTCAGTACAATTTTTAAATCGATTCACTAAAGAGTTTACAAGTTATAAGGATTTTAATTTGCATCGAATTAACATGTGTTCTTATGGGAAACATATAACACGTCGATTTAAATAATAAAAATACATAGAAATAATTTGTATAAAATTCAGAATTTGTTTAAAATTTCAAGAGTTTAGATACAGAGGAAATATTTGGTCAAATAATATTATACAAGTACTAACTGGTTAAAAAGATATTAAATATAATTCAATGAAGTTAGCCATGTATCTGTCAAGGCGAAATTCTCTGTCAAAAAAATCATTTTGATTAAGGATGTTTTGTATCTATTTTCAAAATATTGAGAATGAAAATTGTACAGAATGTCCTTACATATGTTTAGAATCTTCAGTACAATTTTTAAATCGATTCACTAAAGTGTTTACAAGTTATAAGGATTTTAATTTGCACCGAATTAACATGTATTCTTATGGGAAACGTATAACACGGCGATTTAAATAATAAAAATACATAGAAATAATTTGTATAAAATTCAGAATTTGTTTAAAATTTCAAGAGTTTAAATACAGAGGAAATATTTGGTCAAATAATATTATACAAGTACTAACTGGTTAAAAAGATATTAAATATAATTCAATGAAGTTAGCCATGTATCTGTCAAGGCGAAATTCTCTGTCAAAAAATCATTTTGATTAAGGATGTTTTGTATCTATTTTCAAAATATTGAGAATGAAAATTGTACAGAATGTCCTTACATATGTTTAGAATCTTCAGTACAATTTTTAAATCGATTCACTAAAGAGTTTACAAGTTATAAGGATTTTAATTTGCATCGAATTAACATGTGTTCTTATGGGAAACATATAACACGTCGATTTAAATAATAAAATACATAGAAATAATTTGTATAAAATTCAGAATTTGTTTAAAATTTCAAGAGTTTAGATACAGAGGAAATATTTGGTCAAATAATATTATACAAGTACTAACTGGTTAAAAAGATATTAAATATAATTCAATGAAGTTAGCCATGTATCTGTCAAGGCGAAATTCTCTGTCAAAAAAAATCATTTTGATTAAGGATGTTTTGTATCTATTTTCAAAATATTGAGAATGAAAATTGTACAGAATGTCCTTACATATGTTTAGAATCTTCAGTACAATTTTTAAATCGATTCACTAAAGAGTTTACAAGTTATAAGGATTTTAATTTGCACCGAATTAACATGTGTTCTTATGAGAAACGTATAACACGTCGATTTAAATAATAAAAATACATAGAAATAATTTGTATAAAATTCAGAATTTGTTTAAAATTTCAAGAGTTTAGATACAGAGGAAATATGTGGTCAAATAATATTATATAATACAAGTACTAATTGGTTAAAAGATATTAAATATAATTCAATAAAGTTAGCCATGTATCTGTCAAGGCGAAATTCTCTGTCAAAAAAATCATTTTGATTAAGGATGTTTTGTATCTATTTTCAAAATATTGAGAATGAAAATTGTACAGAATGTCCTTACATATGTTTAGAATCTTCAGTACAATTTTTAAATCGATTCACTAAAGAGTTTACAAGTTATAAGGATTTTAATTTGCACCGAATTAACATGTGTTCTTATGAGAAACGTATAACACGTCGATTTAAATAATAAAAATACATAGAAATAATTTGTATAAAATTCAGAATTTGTTTAAAATTTCAAGAGTTTAGATACAGAGGAAATATTTGGTCAAATAATATTATACAAGTACTAACTGGTTAAAAAGATATTAAATATAATTCAATGAAGTTAGCCATGTATCTGTCAAGGCGAAATTCTCTGTCAAAAAAATCATTTTGATTAAGGATGTTTTGTATCTATTTTCAAAATATTGAGAATGAAAATTGTACAGAATGTCCTTACATATGTTTAGAATCTTCAGTACAATTTTTAAATCGATTCACTAAAGAGTTTACAAGTTATAAGGATTTTAATTTGCACCGAATTAACATGTGTTCTTATGAGAAACGTATAACACGTCGATTTAAATAATAAAAAATACATAGAAATAATTTGTATAAAATTCAGAATTTGTTTAAAATTTCAAGAGTTTAGATACAGAGGAAATATTTGGTCAAATAATATTATACAAGTACTAACTGGTTAAAAAGATATTAAATATAATTCAATGAAGTTAGCCATGTATCTGTCAAGGCAAATTCTCTGCAAAAAATCATTTTGATTAAGGATGTTTGTATCTATTTTCAAAATATTGAGAATGAAAATTGTACAGAATGTCCTTACATATGTTTAGAACTTCGTACAATTTTAAATCGATTCACTAAAGAGTTTACAAGTTATAAGGATTTTAATTTGCACCGAATTAACATGTGTCTTATGAGAAACGTATAACACGTCGATTTAAATAATAAAAATACATAGAAATAATTTGTATAAAATTCAGAATTTGTTTAAAATTTCAAGAGTTTAGATACAGAGGAAATATTTGATCAAATAATATTATACAAGTACTAACTGGTTAAAAAGATATTAAATATAATTCAATGAAGTTAGCCATGTATCTGTCAAGGCGAAATTCTCTGTCAAAAAAATCATTTTGATTAAGGATGTTTTGTATCTATTTTCAAAATATTGAGAATGAAAATTGTACAGAATGTCCTTACATATGTTTAGAATCTTCAGTACAATTTTTAAATCGATTCACTAAAGAGTTTACAAGTTATAAGGATTTTAATTTGCACCGAATTAACATGTGTTCTTATGGGAAACATATAACACGTCGATTTAAATAATAAAAATACATAGAAATAATTTGTATAAAATTCAGAATTTGTTTAAAATTTCAAGAGTTTAGATACAGAGGAAATATTTGGTCAAATAATATTATACAAGTACTAACTGGTTAAAAAGATATTAAATATAATTCAATGAAGTTAGCCATGTATCTGTCAAGGCGAAATTCTCTGTCAAAAAATCATTTTGATTAAGGATGTTTTGTATCTATTTTCAAAATATTGAGAATGGAAATTGTACAGAATGTCCTTAAATATGTTTAGAATCTTCAGTACAATTTTTAAATCGATTCACTAAAGCGTTCACAAGTTATAAGGATTTTAATTTGCACCGAATTAACATGTGTTCTTATGGGAAATGTATAACCAGGTCGATTCAAATGCAAAAACACATGGAAATAATATTCACAATTTGTTGAAAATTTGCAAAAATTTAGATACAGTGGAAATATTTGATCAAATAATATTATACAAGTATTACTTAGTTAAAAAGATATTAAATATAATTCAATGAAGTTAGCCATGTATCTGTCACGAAACGAAATTCTCTGCCAAAAGTTAATCATTTCGATTAACAAAATTCGGAATATTTCGGTAAAAACGCAATAAATATTAAAAAATACATCTCTGTACTCTTAAGATCAAATTTTAATATTCCACATAATTTCTTACTCAAAATACACCAAAAGTGGATATATTCGACAATATTGATTTTCAGCTATTTTTTGCTGGGATTGTACATACAAAACATCCTTAAACGTATGTACGGATGTATTTACACTCGTCAATGTCGAAGTTAAAATCGCAGAAAGAATTTCGAGGAATTTTCACTACGAGAGTCCTTGCAATTTTCACAACTTTCAACACACACACACTATCTATTTCTGTCTTCCAATCATCTCTTCTTCCGTCTTTTCAAAATTTTGCAGATACGATCTCGTAAAAATCAATGTATCATCGAGCTTGGAAATCTTTACTTAAGACAGACTCGAGTATCTCGGGAATTCGAAGATCCTTCTTCTCTTGGACCTGACGTGACGAAAATTCTCGAACGCGTAACTTCCGACAGTTCCGCGAATTCCGATCGCGAACTCGGATAAGACTCAGGTCCGTCAGAAAAAAACAGAGCAGCGTCTCGTGCACGCGAACGATGATTTCCAGGAGTTCGTCTATCTAGGAAGGCCTCGATTTCTTTGACGTCATGCATACAAATTCCAAGACACGTGATTCGGCGGCCGGCGAACGATGTGGAAGACATAATGCAGGTTTGATTTCGGCGGTCACATCGAATGCGAGCTGGTCCAACACAGGAGAGACTCAGCGCCCGCGACGAACACTACTGACGGCTTTATCCGTCGTCATATAGGGTCCTGCATACGAGCTTAGATCGCGGGCTCTCTCTTCTCCTCTCGCATCATGTGCTCCCGGTAGGTACAGGGCACTTAACACAGTTAAACCAACGACCCTCCCGCTGGTGGGTGCCAGGCGACGTGACAGGCGACGCGACAGACGACGTGACAGGCGCTTCCGCGAATAGCTTCTGCGCCAGACGGCCGGCCTGAATCTCCGTTCGTGCTATATTCCATGAAAAATCGCAGAAGCGTGCCGTATCGTCTCGACGGTGGAATTTTGGAGGGAGACTTGTTTGTTTGTTTGGTCGTGAAAAGAGAAAGAGGGAGAAAGAAAGAGGACAGAGACTCGAAAGGATATATTTCGGAACTGAACAACGTAAACACGGGAGGCGTTTCGTTCTTATACGCTTTCATAGCGATGAATGACATTAAACATCGATGAATGACTGCTAAATTTGTCCCTTTTATCGCTATATTTAACGTTATGATAATAGTGTCATTAGTTTTGCTTATCATATCATGTGTGCTAAAATTGAATTAAGAAAATCATTTATTGGAAATTTATTCGCGATTTTTTAAAATTCTACACTGAGAAAAATCGTTTGATTGTAAACAACAAGACGAAGGAATTTTGGTTAAATTAAACAAGAATTTCTAGTTATCACTAGGAATTTTGGTTAAATTAAACAAGAATTTCTAGTTAAAACTTGATATTTTATAACTAGAACGTTTATAGATTTTACTATAAGGATTTGGTTAGTATTTTCTGGTTGGATCTATAAAATTTCTTGTTACATTAATTTCTTTGCTTGCTTCTTAACTTAACTCATATTCAATCATTTCATTTGTCATGAAATGTATATAAAGAACCAGTATTAACATTAAATCCAAAGTATATTTTTTTTCTCTTACGAGCAATAGTGCCAGAAAGAAGATGCTAGCTCTCTGATTGTGTGTGTTTGAGCTGCATCCTCTTCTTGTATCACTGTTTATCAGTTTAATTTCTAACAAACTGAATTTAAAATAATTTATTCAATAATCTGGATTGAATTTATTCAATAATCTTGTTGGAATTCAGAATATTAAACAGACTTTTGAGATTAGATGGAAAAAATTTTATACGACTTGATGCTGGCGAGTTTAGTATTATTAACCAGAAAATTTGGTAAATTTAACAGGAAAAAATTAATCAGATTCATCTGATAATTCCTACAAGAATTCTGGTTCGTCCATTTTCCAACAGACATACTGGTTGAATCTATCAGAATTCTAATTAATGCAACCAGATTTTTTCTTAATATGTAATTGCTATCTCAAGAATATATAATTATTTAATTCTAGTTTAAGAAAATTACAATCTTTGATTTAAAAATGTTATTTAACATTGTTTCCTTTCCACTCAAGAAAATTAAATCTTAAATCATAAGAATATATTTTTCTTGATTGCACTATACAGGCTGTATCTGAAATGATGCACTAAACTTTAGAAGCGTATTCTAGAGGTGAAAATAAGACTTTTTTTTCCTACGAACATGGATCCACAAATGAATCCCCTTCCGAGCTAGAGGCCTCTAAAATTTGGGGAAAAAATTGAAAATTGGAATTCAGAATATTAAACAGACTTGAGATTAGAGGGAAAAAATTTTAGACGACTTGATGCTGGCGAGTTTAGTATTATTAACCAGAAAATTTAGTAAATTTAACAGGAAGAAATTAATCAGATTCATCTGGTAATTCCTACAAGAATTCTGATTCGTCCATTTTCTAACAGGCATACTGGCTGAATCGACCAGAATTCTAATTAATGCAGCCAGATTTTTTCTCAGTGTAATTTTAAATTAGTAATTCTAAATATAATTTTCCAAAAATATAATATAATTCTCCAAAAATTCTCTATAATTATTTTTCCAAATTTTCCCTTTCAGTCCCAATTATTTCACCGTAATGTAAATAAGATTCGATAAAACTTGTAGCACAGACAAATGTTGAAATACAAATTATCATATATAGAATCGAGGAATTTTACACATCATTTTATATAAATGTCAATAAATGTCTGTATTTTAATGACTAATATTCTTGACGAGGGAAAATCCAACACGATACCCACAAAAAAAATTCAACCTTGCTGTTTAGTTCCGCGATTTACGATTTACGCACATTTCGCATACTTTCTATTATCTTAAAAATTCTATTATCTTAAAAAATATTGTAAGATATATCAGGAGAAAAAATCCTATATGTTCGCGATCAGAAAATCTGAATCGAGGTGGTCCAACTTTCCGGATGCTAGTGGTGAGCGACCGCTAAACAACATGTACAGGAAACTATCATATGGCAGTGAATCATATGTACATTACAGACGATGATCTCGCAAGTCGGAAGACACGCACGCGAGAAAAAGAGAGGGAGAGAGAGAGAGAGAGAGAAAGAGATATGAATAGGCAGCGAGATTCAAGCACGGGATACAAGCAATTCATTCATCAATAATATATCCAAAAGGGAATACTCGCGCGTTCGATTCAGCGCGCTTCTAGGAAACAGGAAGATATATCAGCCAGATGCCATCCAGCTAACTCTTCTGGGTTAAGCGTTTCCGCGAGAGAACATACAGTTCGTCAAGTGATTATCCTGTGACACACATGATTCCTATAATATTTCTATTATATATATATATATATATATATAATTGATTTAAAGACGAATATTTATATTAATAAATTTAAAGTATTTAAAGTACTCAAAATATTTAAAGTACTCAAAGTATTTAAAGTACTTAAAATATTCAAAGTATTTAAAGTATTCAAAGTATTTAAAGTACTCAAAGTATTTTAAGTACTTAGAGTACTTAAAGTATTTGGTACTTAGAGTACTTAAAATATTTAAAGATATATTAGCCAGATGCCATCCAGCTAACTCTTCTGGGTTAAGCGTTTCCGCGAGAGAACATACATATCGTCAAGTGATTATCCTGTGACACACGTGATGCATTCCTATAGTATTTTTATTATATATATATATATATATATATATATATATATATATATAATTGCTTTAAAAACGAGTATTTATATTAATAAATTTAAAGTATTTGAAATACTCAAAGTATTTTAAGTACTCAAAGTATTTAAAGTACTTAGAGTACTTAAAGTATTTAGTACTTAAAGTATTTAAGGTATTCAGTATTCAAAGTATTTATATTAGAGTAGATAAAAATTTAATTAAAAAATGTAATAAGTTTGAATCATATCGCAATAAAATTTAAAAATCGGAGGTAACGATAACAGCTGTAAATGCTGGTGATGATGATTGTCAAGAATCATTCCCCGGAGCGATCTCTCTCTCTCGTCGTCATTATATCTTCGATATTACAAAATCTCGTGAATATACTTCCACCATCGTCATAGCCGGCGATCTCTTCCTTCAGGCTACGTTTTTACCTGCACCGAAGAGAAGGTGGACCGACACACTCGCTCTCGCGTCCAGAGTACACATGTATGTGCAATACATATGGACATGAGAGATGCCGAGCCGAAGGTGGCGGCGGCTGCGGAGAAGGAGAGCGAGAGAGAATTTCCTTTTGCAGCCTATGCGGCGGCGGGTAGGACGCTATAAATAACCCAACAGCCTCCCTGAGAACGGAAAGTAGCTCGCCTTCGAGTTCGTAACGAATTCCCGGGATTACTTTCTGGATCAGTGGCCGCTCTCGCGAGCGCGGTTCTCCGTCGTCGATTAATGAATCGGAGATTCAAGCCTAAACCGCGAACGTATTCCATGAATCGAATAGACAGTCGCGATAAGATCGCGCGAAATTCAAAAATTTATATCGCAAGAAAATGATAAGAAGCAAGATACATGTATGTCATATGTTAATATTTTGCTTGTCACGTGTTGTAGAGATAATGCCTGTATTTTCTTGGGAATTATGACATTTTTTTGACGATTAAAACGATAATTATCGTTTATAATACGCATTTATATTCATCGTGTTGTCGTTAATTATATTTAAGAACCTTTTAGGAAAATGCAAGAGCGATTTACATATGATATTATTGTCAATTAAAATGATAATTACACAGAGAGGATAGATTGAATTTTTTTAAATTAAAGCGTCAAAAATTAATTGAATAAAATATACAGGGTGGCCCCGAACGTTCCAGCTAGACTTTGAGATCTTATAGGAAATTAAATTCTGAACAAAAAATTTCCTATAAACATGGGTCGAAAAATGCTTCCTTAAGAAGTTATCGCTCAAAAACTTCTGAAGAAGGAAGAGCAAAAGGTGAAAAGAAAATGAAATTAAATAAATTTCTTGAAAAAAACGATAAAAATAAAAAATAAAAATCTTTTTCTTTTATGAAAATAAAATAAATGTTAGTTAAAAAAAAATTATTTTATTTTAAAGATAAAAGAAAAAGATTTTTATTTTTATCGTATTTTTCAAGAAATTTATTTAGTTTCATTTTCTTTTTATTTCATTTTCTTTTTATTTCATCATCTTTTGTTCTTCCTTCATCAGAGGTTTCTGAGCGATAACTTCTTAAGGAAGCATTTTTCGACCCATGTTTATAGGAAATTTTTTGTTCAGAATTAAATTTCCTATAAAATCTCGAGGTCTGGCTGAAACGTGCAGGGTCACCTTGTATATCTAAATTTTCCTTCATTTTATTTCATCATTATAGACGCATATCGTTCGAAAGAAAAATGAATGAATCACTTATCCTTGAATCTCTGGTGTTATTAATAGAAATCGTCCATCCAGAAGAATTTCGGGGGCACGAGCGGAAAAAGATACAGACACGTGCACCTGCGTGCTTCGGAACAATGTGTCTTTTTACTAAGATCAGCAGTACTCGGAAGAGAATTATCTGCCTAGTGTAATTCGAAGACAGTGAGAGAGTTTGAGCCGTGCGTACGTGAGCGAGAGCTCGTTCGCGTGGCAGACAGAATCGGCGAAAGGGAGTCTCTCCGTGTTTGTCGCAATGTCGCAACGTTACGTCGATAACACGTGCCCCGATTTACTTTGGGAGCGAATCTACGTACAAAGTCCGAATGTTGCTTATAATTGCACAAAAAGGAAAAAAAATTTTTTTTCTTTTTTTTCGTTTTTAATCATTCGGATTCTCTGTTTATTTTAGCAAAAACCAAACCGTTGCTCTCTTGAAGTTATATACTATTTGAAAATAATATTTATTAATTAATTTATTAATAATTTATAAATTATATATAATTTTTGCATATATTTATTTTAATAATATTTTATTTATTAATTAATTAATAAAAAATAATAATATTTTATTTATTAATTAATTAATAAAAAATAATAATATTTTATTTATTAATTAATTTATTAATAATTTGTAAATTATATATATTTTTTACATATATTTATTTTAATAATATTATTAATTAATTTATTAATAATTTGTAAATCATATATATTTTTGTATATATTTATTTTATTTAAATATTTCAACTATAATGAGATGGTGTTGTGTCAGTTTTAAAGAAGATTAAAATTTTTCTCTAAAACTGGTTTTGCAAATTTTTCTTAAATATTACATCAAGTATAAATAAATCTTAATTCGAAAAAAATTTAATTTTAATTAAAGCCTCTTTATCCACCTCCGAGGAATTTCTGCGAAATTTAAAATTTGTATTTCATATGAGAATTTTATTAATTTCTTATTTATTTTATATTAAAATTATACTTGTTTTTTTTTTTAATTAGATTGACTATCGCGGTTTTTTTTTTTCAAAATTGATCATTCGATAATTATTGGATTATTATTGAACGATGGAGGATATTAAATTATTTTTAATGCGATGCACGCAATTATGTACAAGATTATTATTGTTGAATGACTAACGGTTCTCTTTCGATTGAGACACATGCTCACTCGACTTCAACGATATCATGCGTATGTTTGTGTGTCGCGATATATTACGTATAAAATTGATATATGCATTACATATCGATAACTCACTGAAGCGACCGCGAGTTATCGCATCAACATCGCGTAATCGAGGATGTTTTCAAACGATACAACACTTCCGAGATGATAAGCGCGGGTGTGTCGTCATTTATCTCATATTAACACGATACATAACAGCGACAATATTTATAGTCCATCATTTATAAATGGTCACAGTTCAAGAATGTCAGTTTAATCATTGCTTTAGGCTTATTTTATTTCTATTAAATCTCTCTCTCAATTATATTTATTATATTTATTATATTTAGAATTTAATTCCAAAAAATGTGAATCGTAATAAAGTTTTTTTAATAATTAATAATTATTAATTATTAAAAAAACTTTAATTTAATTAATTTTTATTCTAGTTTAATTTAATAATTAAACTAGAATAAAAATTAATTACATATACAAATAAAAAGAAAAAATGTGTAATTTTGGATGATTTTATTAGAAAGAAATCTCTTCATTTTCCCCGAAAAATTTGTCATAAAAGTTTGACACACAGTGAACCAAAAAAAGGCGGTAAAAAGCGTACAGTATGCAAACAATCAAGAAATTTCAGGCGTTTCCTCTCCGCTCAAATTACGGACGAAACTCGATCTTTTATTTATCGAAGCCACTGTCAGCGGGTCAAGATCACGCCGGAATGACGTCGTAATGACGAGGGGCATGTGTTTCGTGGCTAAAAACTCCGCGAGACGAGGGTCCTAGCGTCGCGTGCGAGTCGACAATTATTGGATGGAATATAATAAAAACATATATGAATCATATATTGAAATCATATATGAATATTTCGTGCGCAAAATATATATTCAGGTTACAGATGCATTTAATGCGAATTAAACAATGTAATATTTTTCATCTCTAATAAATTACGACAAATATACAGGGTGTATCTGAAATGATGCACTAAACTTTAGGAGCGTATTCTAGAGATCAAAATAAGACTTTTTTCTCCTCTTCGAGTTAAAATTCGAAAATGTGTGAAATTGACCAAACCTCAACGCAAATTTATTTATCTCTCAAGAGAGGTGATAGGTAACGTCAAAACCTTTTTTTTCTGAAATACAGCCAATTTTTAATTTTTTCCCCAAACTTTAGGGGTCTCTAACTCGGAGGAGTTCATTTGCAGACCCATGTTTATAAGGAAAAAAAGTCTTATTTTCATTTCTAGAATACGCTCCTAAAGATTAGTGCATCATTTCAGATACACCCTGTATATCCGCCATATATGTATATACAGGGTGATTCATATAAAGTGACCAATGTGAATATTAGCTAAAATTGAAGAGCTATGAAAAAATTTTTATACCAAAAGATGTTTGACACAAAAGGGGACATCGTATGGTACAAACGATATTTTTATTGATGAAAGCATTAAGGAGATTTCAAGATCAACTTAATTTTTTAAATGGAATCGTCTATTTTTTATTGCGTATTCTTATAGCTTATCTCAAGAGCTTTCCAAAATACTGTAATAAAATATTTCTTCATTGAGTACTTTTCGAGTTATAAGGTTTAAATAATTTCTTAATTTTACATAAACTATAAAATATCTAGTAAAATATTCATTTTTCGATTATCTTACCTTAATACTTTTATGTAAAAAATAATGAGAGTAATCAATTAAAAGTGTAAAGAAAACATACAGTTGTTTTTAAAAAAAATATGGAATTGTTAATTGCAAATTACATATTTTTTTTAAAAACAACTATGTTTTTTCTTTACACCAATTGATTCCTCTCATTATTTTGTATATAAAAGTATTAAGGTAAGATAATAAAAAAATGAATATTTTACTAAATATTTTATGGTTTATATAAAATTAAGAAATAATTTCAAGTCTCATAAATCGAAACATACTCAATGAAAAAATATTTTATTATAGTGTTTTGGAAAGCTCTCGAGATAAGCTATAAGAATACGTAATAAAAAATAGGGAGTTCCATTAAAAAAAATTAAATTGATCTTGAAATCTCCTTAATGCCTTCCTCTATAAAAATATCATTTATACCATACGATGTCCCCCTCTTTGTCAAACATCTTTTGGTATAAAAATTTTTTCCTAGCTCTTCAACTTTAGCTAATATTCATCGGTCACTTTATATGAATCACCCTGTATATATGGAAATGTCAGATGTAAATATTTCTAAAAAATAGACCAAACATATTGCGGAGATATTTGCCTATCTACCATGGAATATCACATTATATCGTTGAAATTCGATATCATATTATATCGTTAAGCGTCTCGTTACGATCAATCAAGTTCTTTATTGCCGAAAGAGCCACGTGACACGGCTCCGTTCCACGTTTAGATTGACGGTAGTACACGAACGGTCCGTTCCGCCCGATCGGACACGGGCATTTCATTTCGCGAACGTTCCTACATTGAACTTCGCGGTGGATCGAAATGACGCACGTACGTCGCTTTCGCAAGCGAGCGAAATGCCGCGCTGTAAAGCGCAAATAACAGCGTAATGGTCAACGATCCGGGCGCGATTTTGCCGGGGAGATAACGCGACGACGGAGGAAACTCGGCCGCGCCACGTGGCTTGCGAAAGAGCTGTCAAGTCGCGCTTTGACGTTTCGCGCGCTCGCGAACGAGCCTCGTTCCAGCTCTCGTAGGCGCTCGCCACCGAAATACATTCCTCTTCTTCCTATTGTGACACATCCAGTGTTTGCTGTAGATAATTTCAAAATTATCTAGATAAAGATAAAGATAAAAATCCGTAAATTTATCTTAGATGAGATAAAGATGATTTTATTTTTACTTAAATTAAAATAACAAATTGAGAAAGGTCATACAGTACTGCTGGTATTAGTGAAACAACAAAATAATAATATTAAACATGTAATCAATACAAAAATACAATAAATAAATCGATCGCGAATATTTATTGTATTTTTGTATTGATTACAATGGTTTAATAATATTATTATTTTGTTTTTTCGCACTAATACCAGCGAGCTAGTTCTGTATTGGCCTTTACTCAATTTGTTATTTTAATTTAATCTTATCAGAACGCTTATACTTTAAGTTTTACTTAATCTAGATGAAAGATGAGATAATTATTGCGATAATCTAGATAATTATCTAGATATTTTTCTTTATTTTAGAAGACTATAAATATTTGTAAAAAATGTCACGCAGATTATAAATGGGATATTAAAATCATAAACACATATTCCTTCTCTTTTCCTAAAGAATATTTAAATAATAGCAAAAAGTATATAAATGATATGATAAATATTTATTTATTAATTTATATTTATAATATATTTATAATATATTAATAAAATAATAATAATATATTTATAATATATTAATAATAATAATATAAAAAATATATTTTAGATATTTTAGATAGATTTTTAGAAGCTTGCCTGGAAAACATTTTTGCATAATGAAAACGTCATCTTAGACAATTTTTAGATAAGATGACATATATTTTTCATCTAAGATAAAGATAAAGATACTTTGTATTTCTTCATCTAGTTAAAGATAAAGATGATCCATTTCTTTATCTAGATAATTATCTAGATAATTTTATCTAGATATCAGCAAACACTGGACACATTATTCAATTAATTTAGATTAATTGCTGGAATCGAAACGACGATGAGATACGGCTCGTCGTCATCGATGTAACGCCGTCATTTCGACGACGAATGCGATGACGTCGCGTGACGAAGCCGAAGTCATTTGTAAAAGTCACCGAGTCAAAGTCCGTCGTCTTTCGTGTTATCATCACGATTCATTCAGAGCTTCGCTCGTTTATGCGACGAAGTAGATACGCGACGCCCCCACGGAAGTGACATGTGCGTTTGTAATTATATCGTAGCGTAGTAGATAAAAGCGTATATCGTAACGCAGCTCGATATGTTTCATTGTTGACACTTCGGATTTCATTGAAGACCGCGATATACGCTTGGTATAATCGATGCGCATATAAATTGCATTCCTGGCCGGTGCAGTTTCGCACACATTTGCATCTTATATAATAGTAAAAGATCATTCGAGAAGCGAGGAATGTGAAGATGAAAGTTTTCTGACGCGAGAAACCAGCAACTCTCTCTCTTTTTTATTCTTTTTTCTATTTTATCTGTAAGTTTTTTATTGGATATCTTGGAATATATAAGCTTTAAGGATGTTTTGTACCTATTTTCAGAATATTGAGAATTTGATGAAAATTATAGTACAGAATGTCCTTACATATGTTTAGAATCTTCAATACAATTTTTATATATTTTATTAATTATATATTTTATTAATATTATATTTTTATAAATCGATTCACTAAAGCGTTCACAAGTTATAAGGATTTTAATTTGCACCGAATTAATATGTGTTTTTATGGGAAATGTATAACCACGTCGATTGAAATGACAAAAACACATGGAAATAATATTCAAAATTTGTTGAAAATTTGCAAAAATTTAGATACAGTGGAAATATTTGGTCAAATAATATTATAAAAGTATTAACTAATTAAAAAGATATTAAATATAATTCAATGAAGTTAGCCATGTATCTGTCTCATGGCGAAATTCTCTGCCAAAAGTTAATCATTTCGATTAACAAAATTCGGAATATTTCAGTAAAAACGCAATAAATATTAAAAAATACATCTCTGCACTGTTAAGATCAAATTGTAATATTCCACACAATTTCTTACTCAAAATACAGCAAAAATGAATATATTCGTCAATATTGATTTTCAGCTACTTTTTGCTGGGATTGTATATACAAAATATTTTTAAGAATGTTTTGTACCTATTTTCAAAATATTGAGAATTTAATGAAAATTGTACAGAATGTCCTTCCATATGTTTAGAATCTTCAGTACAACTTTTAAATCGATTCACTAAAGCGTTCACAAGTTATAAGGATTTTAATTTGCACCGAATTAACATGTGTTCTTATGGGAAACATATAACACGTCGATTTAAATAATAAAAATACATAGAAATAATTTGTATAAAATTCAGAATTTGTTTAAAATTTCAAGAGTTTAGATACAGAGGAAATATTTGGTCAAATAATATTATACAAGTACTAACTGGTTAAAAAGATATTAAATATAATTCAATGAAGTTAGCCATGTATCTGTCAAGGCGAAATTCTCTGTCAAAAAAATCATTTTGATTAAGGATGTTTTGTATCTATTTTCAAAATATTGAGAATGAAAATTGTACAGAATGTCCTTACATATGTTTAGAATCTTCAGTACAATTTTTAAATCGATTCACTAAAGAGTTTACAAGTTATAAGGATTTTAATTTGCACCGAATTAACATGTGTTCTTATGGGAAACGTATAACCACGTCGATTCAAATGTAAAACACATGGAAATAATATTCAGAATTTGTTGAAAATTTGCAAAAGTTTAGATACAGAGGAAATATTTGTTCAAATAATATTATACAAGTACTAATTGGTTAAAAAGATATTAAATATAATTCAATGAAGTTAGCCATGTATCTGTCTCATGGCGAAATTCTCTGCCAAAGTTAATCATTTCGATTAACAAAATTCGGAATATTTCAGTAAAAACGCAATAAATATTAAAAAATACTAAAAAATATTAAAAAATATCTCTGCACTAGCTAAGATTAAATTGTATTCCACACAATTTCTTATACTCAAAATACACCAAAAGTGGATATATTCGTCAATATTGATTTTCAGCTACTTTTTGCTGGGATTGTATAAAAAACATCCTTAAAGCTATTTATTACATCGATTTTTATCTTGTGATGTCGAAATTGTTTTTTCTGGAAAAATTTAACGTTATCTTTTCTTCTATTTTGATAGAAACATTATACATATATGTTATTGAAGGAGATAAGATAGTACATTTGCATTCATTTGTTACGACACTTATGTGATATGAAATATAAAGTGTTTTTAAATTTTAAGTGTTTTTTTAGACATTATACATATTTTATAATATTTATAATATTTTTAATATTTTATAATCTTAATAATTCTATAATATTTATAATATTTTTAATATCTTACAATCTTAATAATTTTATAATATTTATAATATTTTATATTTTTTTTAAATATTTATAACTTTAATATTTTTAATATTTACACTAATTATGTCCTGTGGGAGCAACATTAATCTGATCTGACATTCAAAAAAGAGATGCATCTAACCAGAGACAGTTTTTCCTCTTACAATCAGCGATGTCTAGTAAAATAATACAAGGAAATCAAGACCAGGGTCTCGCGCGCGATTCGAGCGGGCGACGTGCCTGTTGCCTTTCGTCAGATTCCTCGTGATATCATTCTCGCGCGACCGTGCCAAGAAGCAATTGAGGCGAATTAAACGAACAATTAGGCGAGCCCGGGGCCTCGGGCAGACAGCTGGACGCATCGAGAAGAGACTCGTCGACCGACGACACCGACATCGGCGCTCGCAATGAATTTTTACGCGTGAAATAAATTTCACGATCTTATCCTAATTCTCATCGACAATCGAAGAAATTTCGAAATTTTATCTTATTTTATTTTATACTATTTTTTTATATTATTATATATTTTTTATATACTTTTTATATATTTTTATATATACAAATAATTTTTATATTATTATATATTTTTTATATATTTATTATTATTTATTTTTATTATTTATTTATTTATTATTATTTATTTTTTTATATTTTTATATATATAAATATTTTATATATTTTTCTAAATATTTTATATATTTTTATATATTTTTTTATTATTATTTTTATATTATATTTTTTTAATTATCAAAAATATCAAGTCGAAATCATAATCGATAACAATAGGATCTCTAGGATCTCGGAATTTAAATTTTCTCTATTTTGCTTGAATTTTTTTTTCTTTCAGCTTTGCTGCAAATTTCGAGCGAGATATCAATGTTCTCGGTTTCGATCGGTAAGCAAATTATTAGGCGAGAAGAGAAAGAGAGATACCCTCGATACGTACGCCCATGTCTGACATGCCCGGGTCTAAAGACGATCGCGCGATCCTCTCGTCCGTCGACGCGATCTCATTTCGTTGGCTACGTCATCCGAGCGACAATGGAATCGCGCAATTTCATTTTCTCTCCTTACTGCTAGTTTGCGACGCGTTACTTTGCGGTTCGCTTAAATCGCGGCCGAGCAATTCCGCCGCGTGTTTGCGTTTAAGCGATTCTCCGAAAGCTGCCATAAATATGCGCACTTTTCTTTAGGGTCGGGACACCGAATGAAATGCAAGAATAAGATATGAGGAAAGGGGGAAATATACGAAAGGCTAATCTGTATAAATCAGGCATTTTTATACGCCTGTCGTAGCTTATTTCTGAGTGATTTTCATCAAGTTTTCCCTCAAAAATACACGTTTATTTTATCTTTCAATAGTATCCTTATTCGATTATATTTTATTTATATTTCTCATTTTATTTATATTCATTTATATTTATATTTATTTATTTATATTTATATTTATATTTAATTTATATTTCTCATTTTATTTATATTTATATTTATATTTATATTTATATTTATTTATTTATATTTATATTTATATTTTATATATTTTTCTTATTGTCGTGATATATTTTTTCTTGTGGATTTTTATTTTTACGATATTTCTTTTTTACGATTGCAATAAAATCGATGTTTCTCGCGATATTAAAATCGACAATGGCTGTGATTTTTATTCGAGAGATTTCACACCTTTTATAAGATGTCGAAAGCAGCCATACAAATTGTGAATAAATAAATGGCAATATTTCTAGGATATGTCCCAAGTTTCATATTCATTACATATTATTCTTACATGTTGTTAAAAAAAATGTTAAGTACAGGATGTTCATTTTAAAACTTTCCACTTGTTTATTTCATGATTGAATTTATAATTCTTAAATTCTGAATGAAAATTTTGAAAAAGATTTTTTCTGTGAGGACACTAAAAATTTTTAATTGTTTATGAAATATCAGTGGAAAATGTAAACAATTTGCGTCGAAGAATTGTACAAGAATGCTAGCTATTCCTGTAGAAACTTTCCACAATATTGGTTTAGGATTTTTGAGAAACGTTTATATTATTGTTTAAAAAACAATGGAAAACATTTTTAAAAATTATTTTTATTATATATTTATTATATTTATATTTATAATTATCAATTATAATTAATAATATTAATTATAATTAATTATATTAATTATATTTATTATATATAAAAAATAACTAATAAGTAAATTCTATTCCAAATTGTATCTTTGCATGTAAAACTTTTTTGATACCTAATAAAACTTCCAAGTGTGATTTCTCAAAAACTATTTACTTAAATAAAAAAAGAGAATTCTACAGAGAATTAAAAAAACCTTTAAAATGATATCACTTGACCCTTATTCCCATTTAAGTTTTTTAAAGGAGTAATCATCCCGAAGAGAGTATGAAAAAATTTCGTCGCATTTAGTGTCCTCCTCGAAGACAAAATTGACATTTTTCGCAAAAAATAATCAATCCTGAAATGAACGAAGAAAGTTTTAAAATGAATACGCTGTACATCGAAATTGTTAATAATATTTATAGCGTGTTTCTAAATTCGCGATAAATATTTTAGTGAATTTTAAAAATTAGGAACACCCTGTATATCATATTGAACTTATTGTTAATAATATATATATATATATATACATACGGAACTTTTTTCACTTCGGATCTAACTCGGATTCTATGGAATTATTTTTCAAATTCGAAAACCGCAAAAAATAATCAATTCTGAAATGAACGGGTGGAAAGTTTTAAAATGAACATACTGTACATCGAAATTGTTAATAATATTTATAAGGAGTTTCTAAATTCGCGATAAATATTTTAGTGAATTTTAAAAATTAGGAACACCCTGTATATCATATTGAACTTATTGTTAATAATATATATATAACATACTGAACTTTTTTTTCACTTCGGATCTAACTCAGATTCTATGGAATTATTTTTCAAATTCAAAAACCGCAAAAAATAATCAATTCTGAAATGAACGGGTGGAAAGTTAAGTTTTAAAATGAACATGCTGTACATCGAAATTGTTAATAATATTTATAAGGTGTTTCTAAATTCGCGATAAATATTTTAGTGAATTTTAAAAATTAGGAACACCCTGTATATCATATTGAACTTATTGTTAATAATATATATATAACATACTGAACTTTTTTTTCACTTCGGATCTAACTCGGATTCTATGGAATTATTTTTCAAATTCGAAAACCGCAAAAAATAATCAATTCTGAAATGAACGGGTGGAAAGTTTTAAAATGAACATACTGTACATCGAAATTGTTAATAATATTTATAAGGAGTTTCTAAATTCGCGATAAATATTTTAGTGAATTTAAAAATTAGGAACACCCTGTATATCATATTGAACTTATTGTTAATAATATATATATAACATACTGAACTTTTTTTTCACTTCGGATCTAACTCAGATTCTATGGAATTATTTTTCAAATTCAAAAACCGCAAAAATAATCAATTCTGAAATGAACGGGTGGAAAGTTAAGTTTTAAAATGAACATGCTGTACATCGAAATTGTTAATAATATTTATAAGGTGTTTCTAAATTCGCGATAAATATTTTAGTGAATTTTAAAATTAGGAACACCCTGTATATCATATTGAACTTATTGTTAATAATATATATATAACATACTGAACTTTTTTTTCACTTCGGATCTAACTCGGATTCTATGGAATTATTTTTCAAATTCGAAAACCGCAAAAAATAATCAATTCTGAAATGAACGGGTGGAAAGTTTTAAAATGAACATACTGTACATCGAAATTGTTAATAATATTTATAAGGAGTTTCTAAATTCGCGATAAATATTTTAGTGAATTTTAAAAATTAGGAACACCCTGTATATCATATTGAACTTATTGTTAATAATATATATATAACATACTGAACTTTTTTTTCACTTGGATCTAACTCGGATTCTATGGAATTATTTTCAAATTCGAAAACCGCAAAAAATAATCAATTCTGAAATGAACGGGTGGAAAGTTTTAAAATGAACATACTGTACATCGAAATTGTTAATAATATTTATAAGGAGTTTCTAAATTCGCGATAAATATTTTAGTGAATTTTAAAATTAGGAACACCCTGTATATCATATTGAACTTATTGTTAATAATATATATATAACATACTGAATTTTTTTTCACTTCGGATCTAACTCGGATTCTATGGAATTATTTTTCAAATAACCGCACACGTCTTGCGTAATTCTTTTCAATCAGAAAATATAGTATAAACATACACGACGTAACATTGTAATGACGCAATGAAACGCGTCGGGAGAGGCATAAGAGTCACGCGAGTCAACGATTGCGCCCCGGATTATTGTCGGCATCTCGTGATTCAGTTTCCATTGACATGCGCGCGACCGGTTTCGTAAGATTTGCTGGTGATCATCGTCGCAGATTGCCGGAAAGTGCGCCTCGGCGAATAGACAAATCCATTAATAAGCCACTAACATACGAGCATATGAATGCTTTTTTATTATAACGAATACGACAAATAATAGCTCGCGCTATTTAAATAATGCGTTCCGTGCATGGTGACCTGAATTGTTTATGCAGACATGACTGTCATGTTTTAAATCTCTGCAAGAGTACAGTTATATAAATAGAGAAAAAGTATTATTAAATATTTAATAATATTTTAATATTTTAATAAAAATTATTATTTAATAAAAATATATTATTAATATAATTAAAATATTAATAAAAAAATATTATTAATATAATTAAAATATTATTAAACATTTAATAATATTTTAATAAAAATATTATAAAATAATATTATTTTAATAAAAATAATATTTAATAAAAATATTATTTTTATTAAATATTATATTTAATAAAAATATTGTTGCTTAGCTACTTTCTATTTTTTTTTTAAATAACAGCTTTTATTCGAAGAAAATTAAAATTAATTTATATTTTTTGACTTAAAATTAAGCCATTTTTAATTTATAAATTATTCGATTTTTTGACTTAAAATTAAGCCATTTTTAAATTATTCGAAAATTCACTTCATCATCAAATAATTTTTATGCTATCTTGAAATGCATCAGTGAAATGAGTTTCTTATTTCTACTAAAGTAAATGTAATTCCATTTTTCGAAAATCTACTTGTTAATAATTGACAAATTTAAATTTTAATTGATATGTAAAGAATAAATAATTGATATAGAATAAACACGCACATGCACGCATAGTAAAAAATTTTAAAATAATATATAATTTCAATCTCGAAATTTTATTTGATGAAATATTTCGAATAAATTTGATATTGCAATTTTTCCAAATTGAGTTTAATTTGATTATATTTTCTGATCGGCAACTCACTATTTGCACTCATGAAATGAGTTTCTTATTTCTACTAAAGTAAATGTAATTCCATTTTTCGAAAATCTACTTGTTAATAATTGACAAATTTAAATTTTAATCGACATTTAAAGAATAAATAATTGATATGGAATAAACACATACACGCACGCATAGTAAAGAATTTTAAAATAATATATAATTTCAATCTCGAAATTTTATTTGATGAAATATTTCGAATAAATTTGATATTGCAATTTTTCCAAATTGAGTTTAATTTGATTATATTTTCTGATCGACAATTCACTATTTGCACTCATGAAATGAGTTTCTTATTTCTACTAAAGTAAATGCAATTCCATTTTTCGAAAATCTACTTGTTAATAATTGACAAATTTAAATTTTAATCGACATTTAAAGAATAAATAATTGATATGGAATAAACACACACACGCACGCATAGTAAAAAGTTTTAAAATAATATATAATTTCAATTTCAAAATTTTATTTGATGAAATATTTCGAATAAATTTGATATTGCAATTTTTCCAAATTGAGTTTAATTTGATTATATTTTCTGATCGGCAACTCACTATTTGCACTCATGAAATGAGTTTCTTATTTCTACTAAAGTAAATGCAATTCCATTTTTCGAAAATCTACTTATTAATAATTGACAAATTAAAATTTTAATTGACATTTAAAGAATAAATAATTGATATGGAATAAACACACACACGCACGCATAGTAAAAAGTTTTAAAATAATATATAATTTCAATTTCAAAATTTTATTTGATGAAATATCGAATAAATTTGATATTGCAATTTTTCCAAATTGAGTTTAATTTCATTATATTTTCTGATCGGCAACTCACTATTTGCACTCATGAAATGAGTTTCTTATTTCTACTAAAGTAAATGTAATTCCATTTTTCGAAAATCTACTTGTTAATAATTGACAAATTTAAATTTTAATCGACATTTAAAGAATAAATAATTGATATGGAATAAACACACACACGCACGCATAGTAAAAAGTTTTAAAATAATATATAATTTCAATTTCAAAATTTTATTTGATGAAATATTTCGAATAAATTTGATATTGCAATTTTTCCAAATTGAGTTTAATTTGATTATATTTTCTGATCGGCAACTCACTATTTGCACTTACTCTAACATGTACAAATCATGCGAGACACATACCATGTTAGATCCGGCGATCTCGATCCGTTCGGTCTCTCGTAAGAATGGTTTCACGTAAGAATTATTCCCTGATCACGTCTCTCGATCGCGTCTGGCGCCCTTCTGATCCGTGCGTCGCGGCGCACCGCGTCTAATATACACCTCTCTACGGGGTGTCCACGACGTTTGTGCCTCCTTCCGCGTCCTCGCCCCCGCGTGTATCTCGTCAACGATCGTCTTATCGTCCTCCATCATCACACATGTGTCCATCCAACCCCCACGCCATATCGTCACTACCACCATTGCCACCATCGCGCCGCGAGGATGCCCCAATTGTGCGATCCTAACAGAAATAGAGTCTGCAATCTTCCAAGTAATGAGTAGCCACCGTCTGCATTCTCCTTCTTACGTCGTCGGCAAGTCTCTTGATCTCCTCTTTTTCATCCCTTGCAGCATCTTCGATTTTCCCATCTTCGGAAGACGCGTGTGTCCCTGCAGCCTCCTCTCGTCCTGTTTACTTAATTTACCGCGCGATGATCTCTTAATGCCCAGCACCCCCGGTGTCGGTGGGTGTAAGCTTTTTACGTGCACAAAGGCACAATTACATTATATATAATTCGGATTGTTAGGCAATTTTAGGGCACACGTGGAGACCGACCGACGCCACACGATAAAATTGTAGTCCACGTGTCGGCGTCCTGGGATGACGCGTGTCCAGCGTCGACAATTTTCATGAATGGAGCTTACGAATGACAGATATTAACAGATATAAAGAAATGCGAGATTAACGCAGTCATGCTTTTTTACAAATTATATACAGGTTGAGGAAAAAGTATGGAAAGCCCTACATTTTTCGAAAACTATGCATTTTAGAAACAAATGTTTCGGACAAAAGTTGTAGGGTTTCAAGTAACGCATTACGTAGCAATATCAGTATAACCTTAAATAACACCGTCAAGCTCATGTAAAAATCACTTTGAATTTTTTTAAATGGAACCCCTTACTTTTTATTATATATTCTTGTAGCTTGTTTCAAGAGCTTTTCAAAACGCTATAATAAAGTATTTTTTTAGTGAGTACTTTTCAAGTTATAAGGCTCGAAATAATTTCTTAATTTTACATAAACCATAAACAATAAAATATTTTTTCTTCAAAACTATGTTTTTTCTTTACATCAATTGATTCTTCACATTATCTTATGCATAAAAGTATAAAGGTGAGATAATAAAAAAAATGAATATTTTATTAAATATTTTATGGTTTATGCAAAATTAAGAAATGATTTCAAGCCTCATAACTCGAAAAGTATTCAATGAAAAAACACTTCAATACAGTGTTTTGGAAAGCTCTTGAAACAAGCTATAAGAATGAGTAATAAAAAATAGGGGTTTCCGTTTAAAAAATTCGAACTGATTTTTATATGATCTTGATGGTGCTGTTCAAGATCATAATGATATTGCTACATAATGCATTACTTGAAACCCTACAACTTTCGTCTAACATTTGTTTCTATAATACATAATTTTCGAAAAATTTAAAGGTTTCCATACTTTTTCCTCACCCTGTATACACACTATATATATATATATATATATACATATATATATATATATATACGTTGTAAACAAATAGAAAGAGAGAGAAGGAGGGAGGGAGGAAAAGAGGGGGGAGAGAGAAATCTGTGTACTTTGGTCAATCGTGCGTATATTATAATCCTACACATTTTTTTCAACATCTGATGATGTCTGCTCTGTAATCGAGATTCATCTTTATTAGTGTGATATGAATACTAAATCTATTTATTCAACGTTGATTGAGTGTACCCCTTCAAATCTGGCGAATCAATTTTTTTATTCAATCCTTGGCGCGCTATTATTATTACTTTTACAAAAAATGTGTATACGAAATGAATAGATTTGATTGTGGTTCAAATAATTTGGAGTGAAATGTAATTTTAAATTTATGAGCCATCAATCTGTAATTGATTTCTAAAGCTTGACAAATCACGTACAAATCACGTACAAAATTGGTTTGAAATCTTTTTTATATTCATATATGCGTACTTTATTAAATTTACTTGAGAAAGTCTGATGACATTTCAGAGTCTGATGACATTTTACTTTCGTCGAAAAGACTTGTGCGAAAGTAAGTGTTGCGAGAATCACTTATGAATATTTAGTCACAATTTCATTTTTATGTCATAATAAAACGATTGACGTTGATAGTGGATCCTGATAGGAATGCAGGTTTACATAAGCTAATCTCGCGATCAGATGGTTGGCAGAAAGCGATCGAAAAATGGCAGAGTGAAAGAGAGACGTTTCGGTTTATTTAATTATTTAATTAATTTCCGGTTCCGGTTTATTTAATTATTTAATTATTTATTTAATTATTATTTAATTATTTAATTATTATTTAATTATTTAATTATTTATTTAATTATTATTTAATTATTTAATTATTTAATTAATTGATAATGATGTGAATCGTTTTTACACGTAATGTACTTTGATTTTTATACAAAAACATCTCTTGCAATTTTTAAAGATTCGGATTTGCATATCGGAGAAATATACGTGTCTATGCACGATTATTAATACCTGATGACACACGAGACCGAATGTGATAATTTGGTTCGATTAGAGAAAATAAAAGTTCCCCGAATTAGCACTCGTTCGATAAGTGCAGAAATAACCGTAGACTTTGCACATAATACTAGGCATTTCTCTCGGAGAATTTTTTCGACGGAGATTCTGTTTTTCTCAGGGATTGAAATCTAAGAACGTCCCGAGTACAGAATGTCGTTAAAGTAAGATTAAATTAAAAAGAAAGTAATCTCGAGAGATTAACTCGGTGTTGCAGAGATGTAACTTGCAGTTCGGAAAAAATTTCATATTCTCTATTATCTATTTAGAAAAATCATATTTCATCAAAAATGCATCGGAGATCGTGAAAAAAATATTGCTGAATTTTAAGTATATTTCTGTTTTATTTATATATATAATATTCTCAATATAATATTATTAATTTGTATTATTAATATTATTAATTTTCAATATTATAAGTATTTTATTGTAGATAACTTTTTTCAATAAAATATTAATTTTAATAGATCGATTTATTTATTTCTTGCCTTTTGACGTTGAAAGGAATTTGACATAAAATATACATTGCAGACTTTAAATTAATGTTTTACATAAAAATATGCTTAATTTATACAATGTTGCTTCTTATCCTAATTAATTTCAATTACTTTTAGAATTTCTTTGATTTTATTCTCTTCTCTTAATCTTAAATTTTTTTATCCAACTGATTCTTTCTCCCTTTTCTCCTAAAATTTGATTCATTCTTTTATTATTTCTTGTATCTTCTGTACAATTTGTTGCTAATATTAATGCTTTAACTTTCTACTTCCTTCTAACATATCCTAGATGATTTCTTTTCCTGTTCACGCCAAAATTTATTTCGGAATTCTTCGTTTCCACAAATCTCTTGATCTTTTGAAAATCTTTCTGATCTCGTTTTCTGAAATATTCTGATAATTTTATCTGGTAATTGTGTATAACTCTCTATATCTTATATCATATCTAGAATTCTGAATTTTATTCTGTTAGCCTGTTTTTTGATTCTCTATATCTCTTTTGCTTAACTTCCATATTACTTCAAAACTTTTCTCTCTTAATCTTTTAATTTCTCTCCTGAATATTTCTTCGAAAGTGTATTTCTCTATCTATCTCTATATTAATTTTAATATTATATTATTAAAAAATTAATATTACTATAATTATATTAAACGCTGATATATTAAATTTAATTAATATTGAATTAATATTAAATTAATATTAAATAACATTAAATTTAATAATATAATAAAATAATAAAATAATATAATAAAATAATAAAATAATAATAATATAATAAAATAATAAAATAATATAATAAAATAAATAATATATTAAAATTAATAATATAATAATTAATAATAATATATTATATTATAATTAATAATATAATAATATAGTAATTAATATAGTAATTAATATAGTAATTAATATTAATTTTATTATAAATTTTATTATATTATTATATAACAATATAGTAATATTAATTTTTATTATAATAAAAATTATTATATTATATTTAATATTATAATATAATAAAAATTATTATATTATATTTAATAAAAATTATTAATTATAATATAATATTATTATTAATTATTATATTATTAATTTTAATATATTATTTATTTTATTATATTATTTTACTATTTTATTATATTATTATTATTTTATTATATTATTATATTATTATATTATTTTATTATATTATTAAATTTAATGTTATTTAATATTAATTTAATTCAATATTAATTCAATATTAATTAAATTTAATATATCAGCGTTTAATATACTATATGTATTTCGAAATGACGACTTATTATTACGAATGCGACGTGTCTAGACGCGAATCGAATAATCCTCTTCCCCGCCATTTCTACGGCACGTCGCGGGGAAGATTCCGTGGCCACGCGGTGAAATCGCGCGGCGAGGCCGAGACTCCTTCAGCATCGCGTGAATTGCATGAATTCATCGCACGGAAAGCCTTTCCAATTCTTGGCGTGTTTCTATATCAGCGGCATGTGCCGCTTCTTGCTGCCGCGAGAGTACACACTCTGCAAACAGCTGCTAACCAGCGCTCGACGAGGCGTCGAGATTTTCTGCGTCGTTGCGCGCGTTCGCCGCCCCTCGCAACTGGAAGACATTTTTCCAAGGACGATAGGTAAATATATCCATATGTATGCCGCTCGTGTTTCGACTAAACATTATTCGTATGATTAAGTAAAGAAATTTTTTTTATAGTACACTGTTTAACATTCCCCAAGCTAACAACGATCGTATGTTTCCCGAGTCATTATTCGCACCTGTTCCTGCAGGAAATCCCTATTTCTTCAGAAAGAGAATGAGAATCGTAGGTGTGCTTTAATTTTATTCGAAAAGAAAGACACCTTTTTCTCGAGATAAAATATTAGCATGTAAATCAACCGGGGTTGTTTCTTTATGCATCTCATTGAAAATGAAAGTCCTCTTTCCTAAATTTTAAATTAGTAATTCTAAATATAATTCTCCAAAAATTCTCTATAATTGAGTATTTCTCCAAATTTTCCCTTTCAGTCCCAATTATTTCACCGTAATGTAAATAAGATTCGATAAAACTTGTAGCACACACTGAGAAAAATCGTTTGATTGTACTAACAAGACGTATATGATTGAAGGCGTTTTGGTTAAATCAAACAAGAATTTCTAGTTATCATATTTAACCAGTATATATGTTGAAAAATGGACGAACCAGCATTCTTGTAGGAATTACTAGATGAACATAATTAATTTCTTTCTGTTAAATTTATCAAATTTTCTTGTTAATAATACTAAATTCACCAGCACCAAGTCGTTTAAAATTCTTTTCCATTTAAAAGTCTGTTTAATATGATAAGACTCGATTTTTTATAACTAGAATGTTTAATAGATTTTACAACAAGGATTTGGTAGTTTTTTTTAGTATTTTCTGGTTGGATCTATAAAATTTCTTGTTGCATTAATTTCTTTGCTTGCTTCTTAACTTAACTCGTATTCAATATTTGCCATGAAATGTATATAAAGAACTAGTATTAACATTAAATCCAAAGTATATTTTTCTTCTCTTACGAGCAGTAATGCCAGAAAGAGGACGCTAGCTCTTTGATTGTGTGTGTTTAAGCTGCATCCTCTTCTTGCATTACTGTTTATCAGTTTAATTTTTAACAAACTGAACTTAAAATAATTTATTCAATAATCTGGATTGAATTTATGCAATAATCTTGTTGGAATTCAGAATATTAAACAGACTTTTGAGATGGAAAAAATTTTACGACATGATGCTGGCGAGTTTAGTATTATTAACCAGAAAATTTGGTAAATTTAACAGGAAGAAATTAATCAGATTCATCTGGTAATTCCTACAAGAATTCTGGTTCGTCCATTTTTCAACAGACGTACTGTTGGTCCGTCGCTCGTTAGGTTGAGAGAGTCCTGTTTAATTCCCATTCACTCATGTACACATATGTACACATATGCACGAGCACGATACAGCGTGCGATAAATTCGATGAAGGCGCGATCGAGATTAAAAATTCCACCCGCGTTGTTCTTGCGCGATGTACGCTGAGGACGTGACAAACGGCGCGCATCCATCGACGACGGTGCAAAAATCGGGATTGCAGTCAGCCAGAAATCAATAAATATATTGAGGAATAGCGAGAAGCATTCTCGAAATGTCTAGAGAATGTTAGGTGACTATAATTATTTACATGAGAGAGAGAGAGAGAGAGAAAGAAAGAGAGAGAGAGAGGGAGGGAGAGGGAGAGAGAAAGGAAGAGAGAGAGACCATCAGGAGTCCACGTATTCTGTACTTGATGTTACACAGGAATGTATATTTTCTTTATGACGCGTAGAAAGTCAGGTTGTACGAGGAGTTATGCTAATCCTACCGCAAACGAAGTAACCGATCGCTAATAAGCATTGCGCTGCCACCGCTGTACGGACCTTTATCAGGTACAACGACACGTGTAAATATCAATAGATCATGCCAGGAATCTAGAAATTAATCGATTCCAATGAACCAAATCCTGTATCATCATAACGATTTAGACTTACCAATCTTGATTAACACTACAATCATCTAGATCATAAACAGACACTTTCTCTTCTCTAAATTGTAGTCCTAGGTTTTTTCTCGATTTAGGATCGTCTACAATAGACTCGTAAAGTCGTAAGTCGTAAGAAATTGACCAATCATAGTTGATTATTCTCTTGAACTTCAACTGGGATTGGTCAATTTCTTACGACTTACGACTTTACGACTCTATTGTAGACGACTCTTTACTGTCCTCAAAGGACCATGCATGTATCTGGTAGCTTCTTTAGAGATTAATCGTTAATATTAATCGATTATCAATTGATTAACACTACAATCATCTAGATCATGAACAGACTCTTTCTCTTCTCTAAATTGTAGTCCTAGGTTTTTTTTCTCGACTTAGATCCTTTAGGATCGTCAATAGACTCGTAAAGTCGTAAGAAATTGACCAATCACAATTGATTAATCTCCTGAACTTCAACTGGGATTGGTCAATTTCTGACACGACTTACATCTATGTAGACGACTCTTACTGTCCTCAAAGGACCATACATGTATCTGGTAGCTTTTTTAGAGACTAATTGTTAATATTAATCGATTGTCAATTGATTAACACTACAATCATCTAGATCATGAACAGACTCTTTCTCTTTTCTAAATTGTAGTTCTAGGTTTTTTTTCTCGACTTAGATCCTTTAGGATCGTCTGCAATAGACTCGTAAAGTCGTAAGTCGTAAGAAATTGACCAATCACAGTTGATTATTCTCCTGAACTTCAACTGGGATTGATCAATTTCTTACGACTTCGACTTTCTGTAGACGACCCTTTACTGTCCTCAAAGGACCATGCATGTATCTGGTAGCTTTCTTAGAGACTAATCGTTAATATTAATTGATTAACACTATAATCATCTAGCTCATGAACAGACTCTTTCTCTTCTCTAAATTGTAGTTCTAGGTTTTTTTTCTCGACTTAGATCCTTTAGGATCGTCTACAATAGACTCGTAAAGTCATAAGTCGTAAGAAATTGACCAATCACAGTTGATTATTCTCTTGAACTTCAACTGGGATTGATCAATTTCTTACGACTTACGACTTTACGACTCTATTGTAGACGACCCTTTACTGTCCTCAAAGGATCATGTATGTATCTGGTAGCTTCTTTAGCGATTAATCATTAATATTAATCGATTGTCAATTATAAGACAGACGAGAAACTTAGATTGGACGTCGTGGCGACCAACGTATGTGTTCGCCATCGTCGAATCGTCAACATACGGAGACCGAGAGATCATTGCTGCCAGGCACTGTACCGTGTAGTTACGTATGTACGGGTTCTCGTTTTGTTTGATTTCTGCCGCCGCTGCCACGCTGTCTAGGCGACTAGCTCGGGCTACGTTTCTGCTCTCTCCTTCTCTTTCCTTCCCTTCCAGTCATGCAACGTTTCCTCCCCTTCGCCTCGTTTCCTTCATTTCCCCTCGCTTCGACTGATTTACTTTGCCCCTCTTCTCTTTTCTTCTTTGCATCTTCCAGTCTTTTTTCCTCTCTCCTTCTTCCATTTTATTTTCTTCTGTTTCTGTTTCTCTTCTCTCTCTTTTTTCCTATTTGTCTCTTTTGCCGTGTCTTTTTTCTCCTCCTCTGAGCCTCTATCTCTTCTTTTTCCTCAATATCTTTCCTCTTAAAAGTTTTCCTCAGACTCTCGCCTTTCTATGGCGAACTTGTTTTAAGCTTCCTTGACGTCAATGATGATACTTCCACGGATATAAATTCCGTGAAAGAGTTTTCAAATTAAATAGATCTATAGATCTGAATATTTGTTATTCAGCGATATTTAAAGTTATTTTAATCAAATCTCGATTAACTTGATTAGTGATTAATATTATTGCGCAGGAAAATTGTCTACAGCAAAATTTCTACTTATATAATTCGTTATTAATCTTTCTTTTTACGCGTATTAAATAATAAATAATTAATAATTAATGATTTTAATAAATAATTAATAATTTTATATTTATGTTGATATAATAATATCAACAAAACGTGTACTCTTTGATGGCTGATCGAGTTAATCACAATTTAAATGATTCTTATTGTTAATGAAAGATTATTTTATATTAATGTAAAAATATTTTGAAAAATGATGCCAAAAAAAGTCGCTTGGGAGGAGACTCGCAGGCTACAGCAGCCAGTCACACCTCGATGTGACTCTTCGAAGCGGCTCTTCTGTGTTGCTTCGACTCTCCATCTCTTTTTCTTTTTCTTCCCGACGCTGGCTCGCCATCGCTCGTTTTCCGTTCGTTAAGATGCCGCGGCGAGAGCGTGGACGATTTCTCAGTAAGATAAGCGAGAGTCCTCCTGCTGCATCCTCACCTCGCACCTGCGAATCTCATTGTGAGACTCTTCTGTCCTCCGACCGGACAGCGTAGATACTCTCTAACACCTGGTGAGAGACCAGCTGGCGGCTGTGGTTCGAATGACGAAGGCCTCCTCATTCTCGTTTCAGGCCGTTCTCCAATTCCAGTGCTCGCTGACGTAATATCGAAATCAAGGCCACCTCACGACATCGTCAACATCGAATATCGTTGATTAATTTTTTTTAAATTCTTAAATTAATAATTTGTTGTATAAATTTTTTGGAGAAGTCTAGACTGAAATTATCATCTAAAAATAAATAATTATGAAAATCATGCATGAAAAAATCAGAATCTTAAGATAAAAAATATTTAAGAATATTTTTTTATACGCACTGAGAAAAAAAGTTATTAACTTGTCCAAATTATTTAACTAAATTATTATTTTTCTAATTGAAATATTTAAATATTTAAATAGATGTCATGTTAGATTTAATATGTTTGTTATTTAATTTAAATAGTAAAATATTTCAATTTAAAAAATAATAATTTAATTTAAATAGTAAAAATAATATTTAATTTAAATAATAAAATATTTCAATTTAAAAAATAATAATTTAATTTAAATAGTAAAAATAATATTTAATTTAAATAGTAAAATATTTCAATTTAAAAAATAATAATTTAATTTAAATAGTAAAAATAATATTTAATTTAAATAGTAAAATATTTCAATTTAAAATAATAATAATAATAATAATATTTTAATAATAATAATAATTTAGTTGAATGATTTGGTCAAGTTAACAACTTTTTTTTCTCAGTGCGAATAATTAAGTCTAATACTCGGACCGAAATAATTCGATAAATCAACATGGTTTCTTTGTGATTGACATTTAAATCTCTTGATATCATCTTAAAATTTTGCAAAATATGATATACATATGTTCTTTCACGATAAGAATTCCCGTTACTGATCACCGGAGAGGCATCGAACTCACCGATCGAGTGACGGGACGACGAATAGTCTTCGATCTCGGCGTTATATCGATGATTGCAAACTCTTTGGAGAATGGTTAAGCGAGAGGAGAAGTGAAAAAAAAACAAACAGAAGAATATTTTATCGAACATGTCGTCAGTCAACGCGACCGCTGTTCCCTCCGTCGAGTATCCACGATACTTGTGAACAATAGCCCATTATCGCGGTCTACGATGCGATCTTGTAAAACATGGCAGGATATCGAAGATCTCATGCCGGAGGCAAATCCTTTCCTTTCCTCTTTCTTTCTCGAAGCGAATTGTGACACACGCGAAATGAACTTTGTAACAGCATACATGCTTATCTAAATTTATTTAGCCCGCAAATAACGAGTCTCTTATGTTTCTCAATAGCTCGCAACTTCCCTGCGTTTAAATAATTATTTAAAGAATTATTTAAATTATTTAAATTATTTAAATTTAATTTATTTAAATTTATTAAATTATTTAAATAATTTAAATTATTTAAATAATTATTTAAAGAATAATTATTTAAAGAAAGAACAAATATTATGGATTGCGACAGTATCAAGTATCATAATATCGTAATAATTCGAGTTAATTAGCGATGACATTTCCCTGATAAACTTCTCCTGATAAAGTGACAGGGAGATTTACGATGAAACTAAAGTTTCAGAAATTTATATTGTAATAATTTATCCCCTTACTAAAGAGTATTGATATGAAATTCTTTGTACGGAATTATCCTGTGTACGCTTTCACGTCATGTCAAATGCTCGTTAAATGCCTCTTAAACTTTCCAGCGAGTGTAATCGCGAAATCACGTCAGATGCATTTATTCGCAGATGTTCGTTCGTTAAGAAATTCCGTGATTGTATATACGTATCGCCTTTATGTTCAGCGACCGTTAATTGAATTATGAAACTGTCGCAGTGATTATGTGAAAGCGCATTTTCTGCTCGAACGATCGAGAAAAGGGGAAAAGAGAGAGTCTCTCGTCCCGTGAAGAAACATTCGAGACATCGTGGCGGCAACACGCGGTTATTTATGGATACTTTGCTGGAAGTGAGTATATATTTGTCCTTGCGAATCAAGGCTTCGAATCATTTTTTTTAAGCCTGTCGTGCGCGGTTTGCACTCGTTTCATTGCACTCTCTCGGTGGCTTCCTCGAGTCCAGCAACTTCCACTGGCAACTATCCTTGCGATATTTTTAACGATTTCTATGAATTTTATGATCCATATTTTCCGATTAGGATATAAATCTCGTTATATTTTAATCTGATAAGAATATGAATTAATTTATAATATTGATCACAAATGCAGAATAAATTATGCAAAATTGATGTAAGAAGCTCAGGACAGTTTTTATGAAGAAAAAAAATATATAAACAATATTCTAAAATAATTCTTCTCATTGTAAATTTATTTTTCCTGTACATCTCGTTAAAAAAATATCTAAAATTATAAGGATTGATCAAAATATAAAATAATTGCACTCTCTCGGTGGCTTCCTCGAGTCCAGCAACTTCCACTGGCAACTATCCTTGCGATATTTTTAACGATTTCTATGAATTTTACGATCCATATTTTCCGATTAGCATATAAATCTCGTTATATTTTAATCTCATAAGAATATGAATTAATTTATAATATTGATCAGAAATGCAGAATACATTATGCAAAATTGATCTAAGAAGCTTGGGATAATATTTATGAAGAAAAAAAATATATAAACTATATTCTAAAATAATTCTTCTCGTTGTAAATTTATTTTTCCTGTCCATTTCGTTAAAAAAAATATCTAAAATTATAAGGATTGATCAAAATATAAAATAATTGCACTCTCTCGGTGGCTTCTTCGAGTCCAGCAACTTCCACTGGCAACTATCCTTGCGATATTTTTAACGATTTCTATGAAAGGATCATTGAAATAATGTAATCGACCAAACTAGCCAGAAAATTTTTTGTTTATTAATACGACGTTTCGACCATATGGTTGTGGTCCTTATCAAGTATATACTGGAATAAAGATTTATAATTAATTAATTAACGGTTTAAATAAATAATACGCTCACGAATTAAAGTGAACAATTCTCATACCGATCGGGAGAGGCTGAGATAATTTGTAAATTGCACAAGTCATGAAAAACTTATAACTAGATTTAAATTTAGAAACAAATTGGCGTTGATTAGACATTGATCTCTCTTTCGACGACTCTGTAACTTTATATTATACAGTTCTTTTACTGCGTAGTAAAGGGAGTAGAAATTATAATTCTTATAGTTTAATTTGTATACAACACTTGTCTTGTCATTATTGTGGCTTCTTTACCGGCATTAGGCGAGTCTTGTCAAACAGTAGGATTCACGTCAACAGTATCATTTGGCGATTATTTAAAAATTATTTTTTGAATTTGTCTATGTATGATGTGTTCTGGAAAACATTGATTAAGGGCATATACTAGCTTGATATCTGGGATTTATATTTAACAGTTGAAAATAATGATGCTCCGAGGGGAACTTCCATCGTAAGCTAGCGTTCATGATAATTATTAAAGGCGTTAGAATTTCATCCTCAATTTTGTACGTGGCACTATTGAAAACTGAAAATCTTAGTACTAGGGAAACGAGGGATTTTTATGAATTTTACGATACATATTTTTCGATTAGGATATAAATCTTGTTATATTCTAATCTCATAAGAATATAAATTAATTTATAATATTGATCAGAAATGCAGAATAAATTATGCAAAATTGATGTAAGAAGCTTGAGACAGTTTTTATGAAGAAAAAAAATATATAAACTATATTCTAAAATAATTCTTCTCGTTGTAAATTTATTTTTCCTGTCCATTTCGTTAAAAAAAATATCTAAAATTATAAGGATTGATCAAAATATAAAATAATTGCACTCTCTCAGTGGCTTCTTCGAGTCCAACAACTTCCACTAGCAACTATCCTTGCGATATTTTTAACGATTTCTATAAATTTTATGATGCATATTTTCCGATTAGAATATAAATCTTGTTATATTTTCTAAACTCATAAGAATATGAATTAATTTATAATATTGATCGGAAATGCAGAATAAATTATGCACTCCTTCCATTGGCAACTATCCTGGCGATATTTTTAATGATTTCTATAAATTTTATGATGCATATTTTCCGATTAGAATATAAATCTTGTTATATTTTGAATTTTATGATCCATATTTTTCGATTAGGATATAAATCTTGTTATATATTCCAATTTCATTAGAATATGAATTATAATTTATAATATTAATCAGAAATGCAGAATAAATTATGCAAAATTGATCTAAGAAGCTTGAGACAGTTTTTATGAAGAAAAAAAATATATAAACAATATTCTAAAATAATTCTTCCGGTTGTAAATTTATTTTTCCTGTCCATCTCGTTAAAAAAATATCTAAAATTATAAGGATTGATCAAAATATAAAATAATTGCACTCTCTCAGTGGCTTCTTCGAGTCCAGCAACTTCCACTGGCAACTATCCTTGCGATATTTTTAACGATTTCTATGAATTTTACGATCCATATTTTCCGATTAGCATATAAATCTCGTTATATTCTAATCTGATAAGAATATGAATTAATTTATAATATTAATCAGAAATACAGAATAAATTATGCAAAATTGATCTAAGAAGCTTAGGATAGTATTTATGAAGAAAAAAAATATATAAACTATATTTTATAATAAAATAATTCTTCTCGTTGTAAATTTATTTTTCCTGTCCACCTCGTTAAAAAAATATCTAAAATTATAAAGATTGATCAAAATATAAAATAATACAAAAAAGAGATGTCGAAACAAAGGGATTAGAAGATGATAATTGGATCGAAAATGTCTAAAAATACTTTGCAAGACCAAATATCCATCGATTTCTCGAAGTGCACGCCTATTTTCTCGAAAAGCCGATCGTTCGAGTGCTGGAAAGTAAGCGAACCACTTCTCCATCGAGAGCTTCTCTCTCGCTGGCAATGAGATCACGTTTTGCAGCCAGTAACGATAACGAGTTACACGGTGGACCGTATGTTCCGAGGTGCCAAGCGGTCTACCGATGCAAGACTCGGGCAAAAACTAGTCCAGTTTACCTGTCCCGGACACGCCCCAACAGCTACTCCCCGCTGTAACCTCTTCCTTTTGCCGACGCCGGCGATTTTCCATCCCGTCAACGAGAGAGTCCGATTTTTCGATTCATCGCGAAAGGAAGCCAATCCCGCGATAATAAGAAGAAAACGAGCGGCCCCGCTTCATGATTAACGCGACCTAGCGTGTTTTCTAGATATGGTGGACTTTGGATTAGCGAATGAGCAGTCCTGGAATGAACAATCAGTCATATATTAATCGATAGAGGGATAATCAAGAAGTATGAAGCAAAAAGTTTTAATTGCCTAATTGAAGTTTGATGTACAGACCTTATCTCTCTTCAGATTCTTATAATCTAATACCAAAATATCACCAACTGACCCCGTACCAGTAGTTGGTTTACCCCAACTGATACATTCGCTGCTTGTTCATCTTCCCTTTCATCATCGTCATTACAATCAAATTCGAATTTCTAACTTGATGATAGCGAATTTCAAAACAACTTTAGTACTCAGGGAACTTGTTTTACAAAGCTGTATCCATGGAATTTTTTAATTCTCTTTGATTCCCTAAAATTTTGTCCGATTTTTCGATTCATCGCGAAAGAAAGCCAATCTCGTGATGATGAGAAGAAAACAAGTCGCCCCGCTTCATGATTAATGCGACCTAGCGTGTTTTCTAGATATGGTGGACTTTGGGTTAGCGAATGAACAATCCTCGAATAAACAATCAGTCATATATTAATTGATAGAGGGATAATCAAGAAGTATGAAGCAAAAAGATTTAATTGCCTAATTGAAGTTTGATGTACAGACTTTATCTCTCTTCAGATTCTTATAATCTAATACCAAAATATCACCGACTGACCCCGTACCAGTAGTTGGTTTACCCCAACTGATACATTCGCTGCTTGTTCATCTTCCCTTTCATCATCGTCATTACAATCAAATTCGAATTTCTAACTTGATGGTATAAATCACTAGGCAGTTTAGAGACTTAACCGAAATGAACTCTATCAAATACATTTCAAATATATTATTTTAATGTCTTTGGTACAATCAAAAATTTTTTTATGGTGGACTTTGGGTTAGCGAACGAATAGTCCTCGAATGAACAATCAGTCATATATTAATCGATAGAGGGATAATCAAGAAGTATGAAGCAAAAAGTTTTAATTGCCTAATTGCAGTTTGATGTACAGACCTTATCTCTCTTGTTAATCTAATACAAAATGAGGTATAAGAATAATAAACCAAAGACAAAAAAGAGAAACACAAAAAAAATGTGGACTGGGTTAGGCCCGAAGAACAACAGTCATATATTAACGTGAGGGATAATCAAGAAGTGAAGCAAAAGTTTTAATTGCCTAATTGCAGTTTGATGTACAGACCTTATCTCTCTTCAGATTCTTATAATCTAATACAAAAATATCACTGACTGACTCCGTACCAGTAGTTGGTTTACTCCAACTGATACATTCGCTGCTTGTTCATCTTCCCTTCCATCGTCGTCATTACAATCAAATTCGAATTTCTAACTTGATGGTATAAATCACTAGGCAGTTTAGAAACTTAACCTAAATGAACTCTACCAAATACATTTCAAATATATTATTTTAATATCTTTGGTACAATCAAAAATTTTTTTTATTGCCAAGAGGTGCTGTAGATATTGGATAAGATGATACGTGGTCATAATAGCGAATTTCAGAACAACTCTCAGGGAACTCATTTTACAAAGTTGTATCCATAGAATTTTTTAATTATCTTTGATTCCCTAAAATTTTGTCCGATTTTTCGATTCATCGCGAAAGAAAGCCAATCTCGCGATGATGAGAAGAAAACAAGTCGCCCCGCTTCATGATTAACGCGACCTAACGTGTTTTTTAGATATGGTGGACTTTGGGTTAGCGAACGAATCGTCCTCGAATGAACAATCAGTCATATATTAATCGATAGAGGGATAATCAAGAAGTATGAAGTAAAAAGTTTTAATTGCCTAATTGAAGTTTGATGTACAGACCTTATCTCTCTTCAGATTCTTACAATCTAATGTCATAAAAATGTCACTGATTGGTCCCGTACCAGTAACTGGTTTACCTCAACTCAACATACATTCGCTGCTTGTTCATTTTCCCTTCCATCGTCGTCATTACAGTTAAATCCGAATTTCCAACTTGATGGTATAAATCACTAGGCAGTTTAGAGACTTAATCAAAATGAACTCTACCAAATACATTTCAAATATATTATTTTAATGTCTTTGGTACAATTAAATTTTTTATTGCGAATAAATCGTATGAATTTCAGAACAACTCTAATACTCAAGGAACTCGTTTTAAAAATTGTATCCATGGAATTTTTTAATCCTCTTTGATTCCCTAAAATTTTAGACATGTTTCAATGTTGTTCACCGGAGACCCAAACTTCCCTGAAACTGAACATAGTCCTTTCTTCGATTTCGAAAAAACTTTAAAAAATATATATATCGCACACATACATTTATTAGAATATTTTATCATCTGATTATTAAATATGTAAGTATTCTAAAATATTTATTTATCATTATAATTTATGATTTATTATAAAATATTTTATCACGTTGATGAATGACTATTCATCTTACTGACGGATTGCTAAATTTTGATTACATACTGTATCTTTACCGCAAGAGTTTAATCGCGGTAATCAGATGTATAAAAACCGTGTACAAGGATTTTTAAGACTTAAGACGCGGGACAAAAATCGAACTCGAATGACTACTACCAGCGGCCAGGTAATCACTGCCGGCGATCGGCAGGTACTTATTAATTATCGCATAAATTGCGAGCTCGGTGCAGAGAGGCCTGTTCCTCTGACGGCGTTTGCGAAATCCGATTATCCTGGCAATGTTTCAGTAATTGAACGTGCGGCGACTTAAATGCTCGACGGAAGACCATCGTTAGTCGATCTAAGTCACGAGCAGAAAATTAGATAGCGGCACGCAGTCTTGCCGCGCTCGCAGTAGAACCGGTCAGTTATCGAACAGGCGAGGAACACTTTCCGCTTCTCTCTCTTTCTCTCTCTCTCTCTCTCTCTCTCTCTTTCTCTCTTTTTCTTTTGCATACGTTCTTAAATATACAAAAGAATTACGGCTCGTAATTGAAAAAAAGAGGAAAAATTTGCGATTACGACTGATATCGTTCGCGGTTGCTCTCAAAAGAGGAATCGTGTATGCAAAATTTTCTTTTTTATTTCTTTGTAAAAATTGTGATATTGGAAAGGATAGAAATGTTCCGCTTCTCTGTCTTTCTCTTTCTTTCTTTTGCATACGTTCTTAAATATACAAAAGAATTACGGCTCGAAATTGAAAAAAAGAGGAAAAATTTTGCGATTACGACTGATGACATCGTTCGCGGTTGCTCCTAAAAGAGGAATCGTGTATGCAAAATTTATTCTATCACGGTACGCATAAATATATCGAGTGATTCATAAAACGCGGTTAAATGCTTAGAACGCGGTCGTTTATCTCGTATATGTTGTATCTTCTGTGATTTTGTATTTTCTACATTTTTGTGACTTTTCGTATTTTTATAACGACTTTTCTAGCTCCTTCGAAAGACGGGTTTTCTTGATTTTTTATTTCTTTGTAAAAATTGTGACATTGGAAAAGATCGAAACGTTATGTTTGTCAGAAAAATTTTGATTACAAGATGTATCTGAAATGATGCACTAAGTTTTAGGAGCATTTTCTAGAGGCCAAAATAAGACTTTTTTTTCCTATAAACATGAGTCCGCAAATGAATCTTCTTCAAGCTAGAGGCCCCTAAAGTTTGGGGAAAAAATTAAAAATTGACTGTATTTCAGAAAAGAAGGTTTTGACGTTACCTATCATCTCTCTCTTGAAAGATAAATTTTGCGTTGCGGATGTTTGGTCAATTTCATACATTTTCGAATTTTAGCTCGGAGAGGGGTTCATTTGCAAACCATGTTCATAAGAAAAAGAAATCTTATTTTGACTTCTAGAATACGCTCCTAAAGTTTAGTGCATCATTTCAGATACACCCTGTAATAATATTCATTTTATTTTGATTATATTTTTAATTATATAAATTTTGATATTAAATTTGAATTTTATAATTTTCAACTTTCAATTTAATTTCTATGATCAATAATAATCAATTTTTCACGCTAATGATACCCAATATCCTCAGCTTTTTTCTTACTAATTTGATTTTGTTATCATATGGACCTTTCTCTATTAAATTTTTTTTTCGAAAGAATTTGAGAAGAGCTATCTTGTTCCCTTGAATCTCGTGTCCATTCGCTCCTCCCTTTTCGCTAATGTTCTTAGACATAATTACAGTGATATCTTTGAGAGATTGTAGCAGAATTAGTTCGCGAACGTTAATTAGGCGTTTATCTAGCGCTTCGCCATGTTATAAATGAACCACGCATCCGTGATTCATTAAGAGATGAGACTGGTGCGTAAGCGTTATTGAGATCTTCGAGAAGAAAGGAATACACGATGGATTGTACGTCCATTAGGCTAGCCAATCCGTTATCGTTGTATTATATTTTATTCCCACTCAAGGAATTGTGGAAATAGCCAACAATTAATTCAGTGAGAATTATCATGAAAGAAAAATTATCACGATTATTTTATAAATCAAATCTTGAGTTTTCGCTTTCTTAATAATACTAATCAAAAAGAATTTGAAATAGTGTGTTGCATCGCGACATTATTGATGTTCTCGACAAACTTCGATCGTCTTCAATGCAACAAATTTACATTGCTTATATACAGGATTAGGAAAAAGGGATCTCTTAATATTTCTGGATACCCCTTAATATTTCAAAAAATACGCATTTTTGAAAAAAATGTTTCATACAAAAGTTATAGGGTTTTATGTGGCACATTACACAGCAACATTATTATGACCTCGAATAGCGTTGTCAAGATTATGTGAAAATCAACTTCAATTTTTTAAATGGAACCCCCTATTTTTCATTACATATTCTTGTAGCTTACCTCGAGAGCTTTCCAAAACACTATAATAAATTATTTTTCCATGAAGTACTTTTCGAGTTATGAGGCTTGAAATCATTTTTTAATTTTACATAAACCATAAAATATCTTGTAAAATATTCAATTTTCGATTATTTTACCTTAATATTTTTATGTACAAAATAATAAGAGGAATCAATTAGTGTAAAAAAAACACATAGTTGTTTCTAAGAAAAAATATGTAATTTGCAATTAACAATTCCATATTTTTTCTTAAAAACATCTGTATGTTTTCTTTACACCAATTGATTCCTCTCATTATTTTGTGCATAAAAGTATTGAAGTAAGATAATTGAAAAATAAATATTTTAAAAGATATTTTATAATTTATGTAAAATTAAGAAATGATTTCAAGCCTCATAATTCGAAAAGTACTTCATGAAAAAATAATTTATTATAGTGTTTTGGAAAGCTCTCGAGGTAAGTTACAAGAATATGCAATGAAAAATAGGGGATACCGTTTAAAAAATTGAAGCTGACCTTCACATAACTTTGACAACGCTATTCGAGGTCATAATAATGTTGCTGTGTAATGCGCCATATAAAACCCTATAACTTTTGTATGAAACATTTTTTTCAAAAATGCGTATTTTTCGAAATATTAAGGGGTATCCAAAAATATTAAGGGATATCCAGAAATATTAATTTTATTAAAATGCGTATTTTTCGAAATATTAAGGAGTATCTTTCATCAGACTTTCTCCTAACCCTGTATATGATTGTCGATGCAATCTTACGTAGGTTCTCATGTGCATGTATCGCGAACGGTCAATACACGAGCATAAGAAGAAGAAACACACGCACGAGAGGACCGGATAGTCGGCAATCTTCATTGAAGATCGGCTGGCAAGCGGTCGCACGGCCATCATCGTCAGGAGAGGGAGGAAGCAAGAGGAAAAGAACGCAAAAGTCGATCGAAAAGAAGCACCGGGTTTCAAAAAGAAGACCATGAAGTCCCAAGAATTAGAGAATTAGATATTTTCCTATTCAAATACACTCTCCTCTTGAATGAAATTTTTCAAGCAATTCGCGAAAAAAACTGACCCTCTAAAAAAGAGACATGTTTTATGGAGATATTTTTCTATAGAATGTAATAAAGATTATTTTAAGAGGAGATGAGATGTGTTTAATTTCGACAACCTAACCTTGAGATTTTCTGCGATGTTATCCGGATAGATAGATGTATTACTGCTTAAATCCGGAATCCAGGACAAAAAAAAAGCAGTCGGGCCGTTCATCTTTAGAAGAGGCGCGTTGACGCAATTTACGCACGCGTCGTTTTTTTTTCACACGCGTAGAATTCTTTTATTCCCATCTAGACGTCTATAATTGGCGCCGACATCTTTTAGTGCCGGCCGTATTCCATATACGTATTATATGGCATCATCCCATCATAGGCTCTTCAAACATCTGCGTTCTGTCTGTTGTCGCGTTTATTTTTGGATGCCCTGTTCTCTTTCCTCCTGTCCTCTAAGAATTTTTTTTTTATTTTTGCGACACGTGCCGCCAAACCAGTTTCCTACTAGCGTTCTAAGAAAACCGGGCCTTCTAATACGTCACACGCTTGTTACAAAAATGTGACGTATTATTTTAGGAGAAATCCTGTGGCGTTTTTTGCATTTTTCTTCTTTTGTTGCATGTGTTTCGTCGTCTTCGCTGTGTGAATCACGATTATTTTCAGCGCTTTTTTGATCCTAGAGGAAGACTTTCCTGCTTCACTTTGACAATCAAGCAAAAATGCGAAGAATTATAGTTGCGATTTCTCGTATTTCGAGACATATTTCTCTTTTGAATTTCAAGGAAAATCGAAAATATTGATTTCTTTGCAAATCATAAATTTTATTTAATGATTTTAATCTAAGAATGTTAGTATTAAGTATTATTGTAATCAGTTATTATTACTTAGTTATTAATTATATTATTTAATATAATTTTTAATGCAATTTTTAATATAATGATTAATAATGATATAACAATTAAATAATAATGTGACATAGTAGTTAAGGATGTTTTGTATCTAATCTATTTTCAAAATATTGAGAATTTAATTAAAATTGTACAGAATGTTCTTACATATGTTTAGAATCTTCAGTACAATTTTTAAATCGATTCACTAAAATTCACAAGTTATAAGAATTTTAATTTGCACCGAATTAACATGTGTTCTTATGGGAAACCATGTCGATTAAAATGACAGAAACACATGGAAATAATATTCAGAATTTGTTTAAAATTTGCAAAAGTTTAGATACAGAGGAAATATTTGGTCAAATAATATTATACAAGAACTAACTGGTTAAAAAGATATTAAATATAATTCAATGAAGTTAACCATGTATCTGTCTATAATTGTTATATTATTATTAGTCATTGTATTAAAAATTGCATAATATAATTAATAACTAAATAATAATAACTGATTATGACAATAATAATTAATAATAGCATTCTTAGATTAAAATCATTAAATAAAATTTGTAATTTGCAAAGAAATCAATATTTTCGATTTCCTTGAAATTCAAAAGAGAAATATGTCTCGAAATACGAGAAATCGCGACTATATATAAGTCTTCGGATTTTTGTTTGGTTGTCAAAGTGGAGCACGCAAGAAAGTTTTCCTTCAGGATCAAAAAAGGCAAAATTCTCTGCCAAAAGTTAATCATTTCAATTAACAAAATTTGGAATATTTCAGTGAAAACGCAATAAATATTAAAAAACACATCTCTGCACTGTAGCTAAGATCAAATTCTAATATTCCACACAATTTCTTACTCAAAATAGTCTTACCAAAAGTGGATATTCGTCAATATTGATTTTCAACTACTTTTTGCTGGGATTGTACATACAAAACATTTTTAAGGATGTTTTGTATCTATTTTCAAAATATTGAAAATTTAATGAAAATTGTACAGAATGTCCTTACATATATTTAGAATCTTCAGTACAATTTTTAAATCGATTCACTAAAGCGTCACAAGTTATAAGGATTTTAATTTGCACCGAATTAACATGGGTTCTTATGGGAAACGTATAACCACGTCGATTCAAAGGACAAAAACACATGGAAATGATATTTAGAATTTGTTGAAAATTTGCAAAAGTTTAGATACAGAGGAAATATTTGATCAAATAATAATATACAAGTACTAACTGGTTAAAAGGATATTAAATATAATTCAATGAAGTTAGCCATGTATCTGTCGCAAGGCGAAATTCTCTGCCAAAAGTTAATCATTTCGATTAACAAAATTTGGAATATTTCAGTAAAATTGCAATAAATATTCCACACAATTTCTTACTCAAAATACACCAAAAGTGGATATTCATCGATATTGATTTTCAGCTATTTCTTGCTGGGATTGTACATATAAAACATCCTTAATACCAAAGGAATGAATAAATAATTGCAATAAAAAAATAAGCAAATAAGCTGTTATATTATGTAAATGATATTTAAATAGAACTTATTAAATTATTCCGTCACTTTGGAGGCTAAAGTTAAAGGAACTCCGCCTTTTACACGTGTCATTTGCAGAAGGATACTCGGACTCGCATAAATAGACGCACGTGTCATTTCTGACTTCGTTAGATTGTCAACTCTTGATTTTATTTTCTTCAATTCACCGTTGTGGCACGTGAATTCGTGATTATGCGATTATAATTCCGATTTTTTTCTCTCTTCTTTCTATTTTTTCTTCTCTCTAATGCGTCGGAAGCAACTTTTTTTTTATTTATATTACGATTTCACGGTGCTCGCGACAATTAACCCTTTCACCATTGAATTGTGTGATGAATAAAGCAGCTTGCCTTAGAGAATAATCTCGATGTTTGATCTCTCAATGTCTGTATCACGCACTGTTAGTTATGTGTAACACAGCTGTTATATCAATGCACATATATTATGCTGATTGATTACACACGCAAAGATTAAAAGCTTGTTATGTAAAATCATCTCATCGTCTCATAAAAAATTTTAATAATGAGAATTATATGTTTGTTTTAATAAAAATTACCGCGAGAGACTTTCACAAAGTATCCTTCTGCCAAAATTTTATTTACAATTATTTGCAAATACCTTCTGCCAAAATTTTACTTGCGATTTATTATACAAAAATATTTTTAAATGGAATTAATTAAGTTTCTTCCGAAATTGTATCATTAAAAGAATTCAAGATAGTAAAAAATAATAAAAATAATGAAAATAATAAAAAATTTAAGATAGTAAATGTTTTTGCATATTTACATAAGTATAATATTAACAATGTCAATCATATTGGTATATGTGTTTATTTTAAGAAACTCTTATATATACAGGGTGTTTCTTAATAAGTGCGAAAAATTTTAGAAGATTCTTTATCGAAAATTAAGGGAGTTTTTCATATAAACATTAAAAAGTTTTAATAAAAAATTGAATAGGGGTTGCTAGTTTCATTCCCTTATAAAACAAATATAAATAACCTTTTTACTCATAGAAAATATCCACCTAATTTTATTTCTTTAATTTGTTCAAAGTTGAGAAAAAATAAAAACCTAATTTTTTCTCTTCTTTTTGGAGGAATGTAACTTCACAGGGAAAGTTGTAGGAGTATATGTTTATATGAGAAAGCCCCCTTAATTTTTGACAAAGAATCATCTCTTCAAATTTTTCACTCTTATTAAGAAACATCCTGTATATAATTGTACTCTCTAAAAGTGAATCAGTGAAAATATCACTAATTTAAACAGTAAACTAAGATTTCACTGAGAATCAGTGAGTATTTTACTGATCTTCAGTGGAAACGCTTATTTTTTTCTTATTTTATCTTATATCTCATTGATTATGGTCAGTTAAAATAAAATTCACTGTAAAATCAGTAAATTTTATTGTAAAACCAGTAATCGCTAATTCGTTCATTTACCATTACGATCGCTCTCTCTCGTATTTAATTTTAGTTATAAGAATTATATAAAATTTGCAAAGAGTGACATTTAAAATTAGAAGTATTACTTCGATTTAATTTCTGATACAATCTCAATAGAGAGGCTTCAGATATTAAATCGATATTTATAAGTCGGACAAATAAATGTCTGGCGACTTGATAAAAATTATTCGTTCGTTATCTCTTTAAAATAACAAGTTCAATATGCATGTAATATAAATAAAATAAAATTTTTAATATAATAAATATTTAGTAAATATAAATAAAATTTTTAATTTTATATGAAATAGATAGAGAGATGAATTATAGTTTAATATTACTGACAATAACGAAAGGAATATTACTGATATTGAGAAATATTACTGATTGAAACAGTCAAAATTATTAACTAATTCTTTCAATAAAATATCACTGATTTACAGTGCTGTATTTATAACTGCTGTAATCAGTGAATATTTACTGTTTTTCAGTGATAATACACCGATTCGCTTTTAGAGAGTATGTATTAGTTATGTAAATTCTAAAAATATGTTTATTCTTTTTTCGATTCAAAAACTGAGATATTTCGATCTTTTTGCAGTATCGTCGAAAAAAGATGGACGTTCCAAAAAGCGCGCTTTTACTACACTCGTCGATCGATAAAGATCCACGAAGCACACCGCGAGGAAACTCTGGCATCTCGATCTCAAAAAATTGGATACTGATGCATGGCACTGCTCTGAGCCAGATTATCGACAAGTCTCAGGCCATATCGAGCTTTATCACAAGTATCGTACCAGGAGAACTAACCATCGCACCTATGGAACTTACGAACGAATTGAAATTTCGTGTCTATCGCGATCCAGAAATCGACGATGGTTCTCCATCGGACGTTCAGGAGCATCTTGGCAGCATCGTGGCCGCTTGGAAATGTCCTCTGCTGATGAGGACCTTCGACGGATTTTTCGAAACGTGGAACTTCCCTAAATCGACGATCAAGTTCGATCGATTGCTACGACCGATCTACCTACTTGTCTTCGTTGCCGATTCAGAAAATGGGAAATCAATCATCAAAATGGAGATTCCAACGATCAAACGAGCTCTCTCTTGTCTGCTGGACCAGTCTCTGCGGAATCCCATCCGCGGGTCGCCCTCAGAAATCGAGTCCACCCCCTTCGGCAATCCCGTGTTCATCGGCTCGATCGCGCGTGGGGTCATCAGCAACGTCGTCGGCGATGAGGGCTGCGTCATTATGACAGACGCGTACGCGTTTCCCGGTAGCGAGGGTGGTCCTGTCTACGTCATTCCGCCAGACTGGTAATTACGGCGATTCTTAGAACTCTCGGACGTGTTTATTTAGACTCTCAAAAGGCATCCTTGAATCTTTCTGTTGTCGAGAGATTCATGAAATATGATTATCTTCGCTTTATTTTAAACTTAAATACATGTATGCAAATCCTTTAAGAAAACCTTGTAAAGATAAAAAATTACGCCAAGTGCATAAGAAAGATCTTTAAAAAAATGAAGAAATCTAAGAATGATAAAAATAAAATATTTAAAAACCGATATGAGATTAATACTATTAGTCAAGTATAAATTATGTGATATTAATTTGTAATCGATACTAAATGAGTTAAGATTACTTTAATTCCTATAGCATTTTTTATATGTATATAATTTAAAAGTTTTATACAAATTTTAAATTGCATAAATGACCTTCAGGTAGGGTTGCACGAGATACCAAGATTAGTCTTGATATTATCTTGTCTTGTCTTGAATTTCAAGACAAGATCAAGACAAGATTTTTAATTAGTTATCAAGACAATACCAAGACTAAGATTAGTCAAGATTATTGGTTCTCAAAAAAACTAAAATATTTATATTTATAAATGAAAAAGAATCACTATATACGAATTTAAAAAAATGTTATTCAATAAAAACATTTATATTAATAAATTTAAAAACATTTAATATTAATACAATATAACATTTTTATAAATTAGAAATCAACTCGCAAATTTTAGACATTAAAGAGCATTTCACCTAGGAATTGATGCACATTAGTGTTTTTAAAGATTTACTTTGTAATCTGGTTCTATTTTTTGACATAGTCAGAGTTCCTATTGAGAAAAGTCTTTCTACTGGCACGGACGAGGCAGTTGAACTTAAAATGTCTCGAGCCATTTTTGACAATGTGGGATAAATATGAACCTGATTTTTTACCACTCCAAAATATTTATATCTGCACATTCCTTTGGAGCCTATAAATAGTTATTAATTTCTGTTTTCCATGAAACAGTAAATGTTTTTTTATGTAAATAGACGGCATTTATATCGATTATATAGTAATAATTATAATTAAAATATAATACAATATTAATAATTATTTCAAATTATATTACAAAAATTATATTAAATATTATTTAAATCATTTTTTAATATTAGAAAAAAATTGTTAATAAAATCGAAACAAGACAATACAAGACGAGATTTTTGCGACCAATATTCACTCAAGACCAAGACAAGATTTAAATTTTTGAAAATTTTCAATACAATATTTTTATGAATATTGTTTTGTCTTGGGTCTTGTGCAACCCTACCTTCAGGTCGAAGTAAGATATAAAAACTTGGCGTGCCCCGTATTCAAATCATATAGTTTATAATACATGTAAATATCCCTAACTTTTTTCGAAAAAATCTTAAATTCGGAATTCTCTTTTAATACAATTTTGATAGAATCAATTAGCTATCAAATAGATGACTTTTATCATTTTATCATGTTTGAATTTTTTTTGACGCGGATGTTTTCACGTAGCAAACATCGAATTATCAGCGGGATGGTGATCGCGCCGTTGAGCTGGTGTCGTGAAGAATGGGTGGATTACACCTTCGCCGCCAATCTTGCTCCGTGTTTGCTCAATATTTTGCAGAAGAAAGATCCTCGTTGTCCTGCGATCATAAGTCGCCAGGAACATGGTTCGTTAATATTGTTTCTTCTGTTATTTTTCAATGCGTTCACATGCAACAAAATCTTTATCTTTTTGTTACAGAAGCATTAGACAGAGGCGTCGTGCTTGTTAGATGTGGGATTAATTGGGGTACGGGCATTCTCGTGGACAAGGATACTGGTACATTCCTGACGTGCTCCCACGTCGTCGCCGAGGTAAAATCAAACTTAGGCATTTATACGAAAAAATATGTAATTTGCAATTAACAATTACATATTTTTTCTTCGAAACAACTATGTGTTTTCTTTACAACTGATTCCTCTCATTATTTTGTACATAAAAGTATTAAGATGAAGTAATCGAAAAATGAATATTTTACAAGATATTTTACGGTTTATGTAAAATTAAGAAATGATTTCAAGCCTCATAACTCGGAAAGTACTTAATGAAAACTAACATAATTATAGTGTTTTGGAAAGCTCTCGAGATAAGCTGCAAGAATATGTAATAAAAAATAGGCAATTTCATTTAAAAAATTGAGGGTGATCTTCGCGTAATTTTCAAATAACTATTTAAGGTCAAATTAATGACTCCATCTTATATCTCTTTTAAAACCATACAACTTTTATTTGAGGCATTTTCGGCTATCAACCCTACCTGAGGAGATATTTCCGTGGACAGATTGAAATGGCCCACCCTGTATACTCTGATGTTTATTTATATAAGAAAAAAATACTAAATATATCTTAACGACATAAAAAAATTGACCGCATTTTGTGCAATAAGCTCAGCATGTGGCAAATGGATAACTTTTTACGTACGACAAAAAAATAGTTAAGTCAAAATAAATTCCGATAGGCGCCAGAACGGGAGATATCAATCGTAATGACTGCAGATCAGACCAATTCACGCACGTGGGCGAAATTGCTATACAGGACTCCGGAGAATCAGCCTTACGACGTAGCTGTATTGAGGGTGAATCCACAGGCTGTGGATCCCTCGTTGAGGCCGTTACGTTTGTCTCGTGTTCCGGTTGTAAAAGGTAAATATTTTGCGCTTTTTTTCAATCCTTTTATTTTTCAATTTTACCTCTAACATTTCAAAAGAAGTTAATTTTAATAGTTTTCATCATGTCGAATTGTTATCTAAAACATTTAGAATAGACCAAGAGGCTTATTCTCGTAGATTTTCTCAACGAGAGGAAATTAGCGACATATCCAGCAGCGTGTCAAACGGTTTCCTGGCGCTTCAACACCAGGAACATTGACCTTCTTCTATATTAGGACAGAAATAACGTATAATTGCGAAAAATTGGGTCAATTGATCATCGTTGATGTGGTAAAATTGATATTTGGCCTCCTTCTTTTAACTTGGAAGCCGCCATACGAGCCATCCATTTAGTCGATCGTAATAAAAATCTATTTATCACATAAGAGTTTTGCTTTTATTAATATGTTTATCGTGAATTGCGATGCAAAATTTTCAAAAATGTCTTCGTTTTACATGAAAACGGATTTTATTATAATGTAATTTTATTATAATTCTAAATTATCTCATTATTAAAGCAAGCATCATTTACTAAAGTTACTAATGATGCAGTTTCTTTGGTTTCTATCATTACTATTCTTCCTCTTTAATAATTACCTTTTTAGCAGGGTTGGCAAAAAACTTGTTTTTTTTATTTTAAACAAAAAACATTGTTTTTTATTTAGAACAATATTTTTTTGTTTTATTTGTGTGTTTAAGTAAAGTAAAAAAAAACACGTTTTAAACAAAAAAAGCATGTTTTAAACAAGCAAAAAACACTTAATAACTTTGATCTGTGTAAATATTTAAATTTTTCGCTAGCGTTAAACTGTAAATAACGTTGCCAAAATTGACAAAGCTATTAAAAATATGAATAATAAAATAAAAATGATAAGATGGGTATTATTTTAGCAGAATATTTATTTTTGGATATTAAATAACAATCAATACAATAAAGATTACTTAGAAGATATTGACTGACTTTACATTTTACATTTATCATTTTAAATTAATAGTATATAACTCATAGCAAGTCAGTAGTTCTAAAAAAAAGTTCTAGTTAATAATATTTAATATATAATACTTTGGTTCCTTTCCTATTCTTATTAAGTAGCCTCATGCTTAATTCTCAACATAAATTCTAAATAAAAGAAAAATAATTCTAAATAAAAGAAAAAATCTTAATTCTTCTTTTTAAAAGAAGAACTTTTTTTAGAACTACTGATCTGCTATGAGTTATGTACTATTAATTTAAAATGTTAAAATGTAAAATGTAAAGTCAGTCAATATTTTCTAAGTAATCTTTATTGCATTGATTGTTTAATATCCAAAAATAAATATTCTGCTAAAATAATATCCATCTTATCATTTTTATTTTATTATTTATATTTTTATATCTATATGTTACTTAAATATAGATAAAAAACTAAAAACACTAAAACAAAAACTTTTTTGCAACATACACATCTATTAGTTTTTGTTCGTTTTTTTAATTTTTTTTTACAATTTCTTTTCCAAATAATCATATATTTTATTTGCGATTTTTTAAACGGTTCTAAACAATATAGTTTAAAACAAAAATGTTTAAAACAGTGGACACAAGTTTTAATCAAACAGTTTTAAACACATTGTTATTTTAAAAACATGCCAACCCTGCTTTTTAATAAATATGTAAAAAATTAACTGTTAAAACTTCAACGGCCCTTAGTGGATAAAAATAAAAACATATTTACAAAATATTAAAAAATATAAATTAATTAAAATATCAAGAATATTCAAATATTAAAATATAAATTACTTAAAATATTAAATATTAAAAAATATAAATTTCTCAAGATATATCTCTACATTAATTGTACAAATTTGATGTATAAATTTGCAGGCGAGCCGGTGGTGTCCGTGGGATTTCCGTTCTTCTCGTCCGTCCGGCCGACCATTAGCAGCGGCGTGATCTCCAAGTCGATGGACTGCGCGCTCCTGACGACTTGTTGCGCCCAGAGCGGCACCAGCGGCGGTCCGATAGTCAGCCGCGCGACCGGCGAGATGCTGGGAATGATCGTGTGCAACGCGCTCTCCTCGGACGGTACCGTGCTGTACCCGCGGATGAGCTTGGCGGTGCCGGCTGCGGTGATGGACCGGCCCCTGCGGGAATACTTGCGCACTGACAGTCAGTAAACAAATTTAAATTGGCCACTGACGACGATCTAACGACTATATAATTTGGACGGTGCCTGGACTGTAAGCCTTCCGCGCCGCAGGGGACAAAAGACTATTATAGAGCCGACACATCGACCCGAGCCAATCTTGAATTATTTCCGCAAATAAAGTCTCATGAAATCGCGGATGAGATATTTTTAAATTATATTTTCTCAGATTAGCAATTATAAAATTAGGATTTGTTGAAAAGACAGAGCTAAAATATTTTAATTGTTCTGTTCTTTGTTTTTTTTTTTTTGGATTTAATTATTTTATTGTAAGATTGAATCTAGTTTTATTTATTTAGAATATTGAGTTATCTCTTGCTTCTATTTTCATTCCAGATCCTGATGTGCTTCGAGCTTTCACGTGCGACAACGCGATAGTGCGCAACGTTTGGAATTTTTATCCTTTGCTACCGTCCAAGCTTTGAAAAAAAAAACGCTAGTAAACAAGTAAACTTATAATCTGGATATAATCATAAAATATACAGGGTGGCCTCGAACGTTTCAGCCAGACTTTGAGATCTTAGGAAATTTAATTCTGAACAAAAAATTTCCTATAAACATGGGTCGAAAAATGCTTCCTTAAGAAGTTATCGCTTAAAAATCTCGGATGAAGGAAGAGCAAAAGGTGAAAGGAAAATGAAATAAATAAATAGATAAATAAATAGATAGAAATAAATAGAAAATGAAACTAAAATAAATAAATGGAAAATGAAACTAAATAAATTTTTTGGAAAAAACGATAAAAATAAAAACTAAAAATCTTTTTCTTTTCTGAAAATAAAATTATTTTTTTTTAACTAATATTTTAGTAATAGCAGTTTGAAAGAAAAAAATAATTTTGAAAATAAAATTTTTAGTAGTAATAGCACGTAATAGTAGAAAATGAATAAAGACGTTTTTCAAGAAATTAAAATAATAATAAAAGTTAGTTAAAAAAAAATTATTTTCATAAAAGAAAAAGATTTTTATTTTTTATTTTTATCGTTTTTTCAAGAAATTTATTTAGTTTCATTTTTTTTTATTTCATTTTCTTTTCACCTTTTGCTCTTCCTTCATCAGAGATTTGGAACATCCTGTATATACAGGGTGGCCCCGAACGTTCCAGCCAGACTTTGAGATCTTGTAGGAAATTTAATTTTGAACAAAAAATTTCCTAAACATGGATCGAAAAATGCTTCGTTAAGAATCGCTTAAAAACCTCTGATGAAAGAAGAGCAAAAGGTGAAAAGAAAATGAAATAAAAAGAAAAAGAAACTAAATAAATTTCTTGAAAAAAAAAAACGATAAAAATAAAAAATAAAAATCTTTTTCTTTTATAAAAATAAAATAATTTTTTTTTTAACTAATATTTTAGTAATAGCACGTAAGAGTAGAAAATGAATAAGGACGTTTTTCAAGAAATTAAAATAATAATAGAAGTTAATTAAAAAAAAAATTATTTTATTTTCATAAAAGAAAAAGATTTTTTATTTTTTATTTTTATCGTTTTTTTCAAGAAATTTATTTAGTTTCATTTTCTTTTTATTTCATTTTCTTTTCATCTTTTGCTCTTTTTTCAAAGATTTTTGAGCGATAACTTCTTAAGGAAGCATTTTTCGACCCATATTTATCGGAAATTTTTTGTTCACAATTAAATTTCCTATAAGATCTATAAATCTACAATCTATAAATATCTCAAAGTCTGGCTGCAGCGTTCGAGGCCACCCTGTATATTCATATTCTAATCGTATGATGGATTTTTCGATTCGTACTATTTGTACTATTTCTACTGCGACTATCATATTTCTCGGGTAACATTGGATTGGATTATTTGCATCGCAGAATATTTATCTATGAGTCACCCTGGATCTGTCAATCTCGACACGCTATTATGAGCATAAACTCGCCTTCGAACCCTCATTGAATAATATACGCCATTGACCGAGTTTAATATAAAGAGAAAGTTTTTCGTAACGTTAAGTCGTAACGATTGGCACGCAAAGCGACACGAGTCAATGATCCCTTCGTATTTATGCTAAAGACTTTGCTGATGAATAATACTAGTCACGTTGTGTATAGAATTTTCAAGCGGTGTTTAACGTTGGTGTACTTTGCAAAGACTTTGTCTCGTCTCAAAATATGATTTCTATAACATATTGTTTAGATCTATAATATTAATGATACACTGGTTTATCATAATAGATGCACATTATAATAATCTAAAATAATTTATAATTATAATTAAATTAAATTATTTATGATTTCTTTTCTGAAATATCAGAGTAGAGTAATTCCCTCTCAGAGATGTACTTGCTTCGCCATCTGACAAATGCTTGCACAACTAATAATATTTGTCCGCAACTTCTTTGAGCTACATTTGCGTATTTCATTAATTGTAAGGGGAAAAGTGTTTCTAAAAAATATAATTAATTAAATTTTTTTCTGAAATACAGCCAATTTTAAATTTTTTTCTGAAACACAGCCAATTTTTAATTTTTTCCTCAACTTTAGGGGCCTCTGTATATTATCTTAAAATGAATTTACATATTTTATGATTTACAATTTTCTAGTCAAATATTATATATTTAAATTAATTTATGATTACATTCCCCTAATATAAAACAATAAGCTTTGTTGAATATATATTAAAATATGCATATTTATCTCAGAACTCTAAATTAAAGGCAATCGATAAATCATAATTTTCAATCACATTTTGAGTACAGTTCCCTTATATTAGACATAAACAAAATTAAGTTTTTTAAAAAAGTATATATATATATATATATATATATATATAGACATAAACAAAATTAAGTTTTTTATAAAAGTTTTTCTAAAAAATATAATTAATTAAATTATATTTTTTAGAAAAACTTTTTTAAAAAACTTAATTTTGCTTATGTCTATATATATATTTTTTTAAAAAACTTAATTTTGTTTATGTCTAATATAAGGGAACTGCACTCAAAATGTTGATTGAAAATTATGATTTATCAATTGCCTTTAATTTAGAGTTCTGAGATAAATATGCATGTTTTAATATATATTAAGTATTTTAATAAAATTAAGTTTTTTAAAAAAGTTTTTCTAAAAAATATAATTAATTAAATTATATTTTTTAAAAAGACTTTTTTAAAAAACTTAATTGTTTATGTCTTTTTTAAAAAACTTAATTTTGTTTATGTCTATATATATATATTTTTAAAAAACTTAATTTTGTTTATATCTAATATAAGGGAACTGCACTCAAAACGTGATTGAAAATTATAATTTATCGATTGCTTTTAATTTAGAGTTCTGAGATAAATATGCATGTTTTAATATATATTCAACATAGATCATTGTCATTTTATAGGGAAATGTAATCATAAATTAATTTAAATATATAATGTTTGACTAGAAAATTATAAATCATAAAATATGTAAATTCATTTTAAGATAATATACAGGGTGTATCTGAAATAATGCACTAAACTTTAGGAGCGTATTCTAGAGGTCAAAATAAGACTTTTTTCCCTATGAACATGGGTAGCTAGAGGCCCCTAAAGTTTGGAGAAAAAATTAAAAAAAAATTAAAAAAAATTGGTTGTATTTCAGAAAAAAAATATGTTGATGTCATCTATCACCCTCTCTTGAGAGATAAATAAATTTGCTTTTCGAAAAAATACAAAACGTACAGTGAATTGTAATTTATGTTTATTTTACTTTTTTTTTTTCAATTATATCTATATGACGCGGTCACATAATATTGCCTTATATACTGCACTCGATGCTTACAAAAGAATCACACACGGTCAGACGGTCACAGGTAACGTTCGTGAAGAGTGCGGGGTGATTGACAGTCGGAGATGGTAAAAAGCAATTGAGAGACTCATCGTGTAATACATTATTTCATGCTGCTCCGTTTGCTATATACAAGTTCGAATGACTTAAACGCTAGAAAATACGTAGTTACATTATCACTTGTGATTTTTCTTCTCTTCCTCTAAAATGCACGTAGGAAAACGGAGGAATCTACAGCCTCGTGAATCTACAATCACGTCTTGGGGGGATGTCACATGATGCGTGATAAACATTTCGTCAATTTTCTATAATACTAATTTTGTATATGTTTTTTCTTATCTTCCCTTCTGCGCGAGACCGATAAACGTTCGATTAAAAAAAAAAAATAAAATAAAATAAAATAAAAAAAGCGGATAGCGCAGGAGCGAACGTTTTGACAGCTGAATCGTCAGATTACGGAGATACATAATATCGATAAATATATGTATATATATAATGTGTATATATATTAATGTATATATAAATAGTACGATATCTTTTACATTAGAATACAGATTATGTATATACATCATGGATGGAGTCTTCCGTAATAGTTATTGGAGCGTCGAAGAGTTTTTCTTAAATCTAAAAAATTATCTCCGCCCGACGTGTTTTAATCTTAATGACTCCTATTGTCCTTATATAATCAATCTAATGATTTTTCGATGCAAAAGTAAGAAAATAGCGTGTGTCCGGCTTGTCGCTTGCGCGTAATTCCACGCGCAAGGAGGGATCACCTTAGAACGATACGACGTCCACTTTGATGAGAAGGACGGAGAAACGATAAGCAAGATTCCAAAGTTAAATCTAAGTGTTTGGTTTTTGTCTTTCTGATATCCCACGTGGCCGTTGCACCAATTTTCATTACAAAACTATAGAGACGAAGACGATATTCCGCTATGAGATTGATCGCACTGCATGCATAGGACATTGCAAAAGTCGCATATTACTTATTCTTAGCTATTACGGGGATAATTTATTAAAAAATGTTGATATAAATTTTTAATTTAATTTTTAAAATTAAAAAATGTTGATATAAATTTTTAATTTAATTTTTTAAATTAAAAAATGTTGATATAAATTTTTATTTTCTAATTTTACTAAATTCTCTTTATTTGAATAAAGATAATATATTTAATGAATAAAAAAAAAAAAGAGATAGACTAGTGAGTGTTTTTTTGCATTCAAGAGATAGTATGCGAATTCTAAAAGGACCTATACATCTTGTACGTACTTTGGAATAAATGAACGTTGAAAAAAAAAAAGTTCTACTTTTTCACGTGCTATAAAAGATCCACTCGCGCAACGATCCCAAAGTCTCTAAGTACAAAAATAATATAAATTAATTATGCTGTACACCTTCTAATAATTATCCTTTGAGAAAGAACCTCAGGCCCTAACAATAAAGCAAATTAAAACTAATCTAGAGATTCCAAGCTTTTACGAGATTTCTTCCAACATTTTGCGATCACAATTTGGCGCATCAGTGCCAACTATCACATGAGGACCGGGAGCATTCGTGTTTATTACGGCCTTGAAAATTCTCTAAGAACGACTAGAATCCTTCCTTAGATCATTCATAACGTTACTTCAACTCCGAAACTTTTTTTCCGAACCTTTTCTTCGTACGATACGCTCCTTTCGAAGAGAAATAGCGAATTCTTCGGAGGGGCTCTCACGAAATTCGTAGTAAAATTTAATAATTGTTGAAATAATTGTTCGTATATATCCAGGTTTGTTCTGTAGCTTTTTCGGTAGCACACCGAATATGCGCGATAGTTCATTGCTGATAACCATTTGGCGGATTCGGTGCTTCTTGACTGTCTATACTGTAACCGGTAATACTATCTGGGCTTTGAAGAGACGCCGCGTAGAGCGGGTTGATTGGTGTAGCGTTCGTGTCAAACTGGGTCGAGTCATAAACGCTGTGATTCTGCAAAGAAAGAAGAAAGAACATTCCGCTTTGCATTCCGAGGCAGGCTTCCAATCAGTCAATCAATCAACCAATTAATTAAAACATTACCGTGAAGCTAATATAACGCCAGTTTCAATTAAATTCATTAATTAAACATCCAAGCATTATAATAAATCATCGTGTCTCGCGTGTACTATTGCATTAGAAAGCACGGTGCAAATAGGTGCGTTGACGAATCTTGAATATATATTACAAGATTCCATTCGTAAAAGAAGCAGAATGATTATCGTTGCCAAGGGAAATTGCCCAAAGTTAGTGTAAATAAATGAAACCAAGTGCATTGACTACATCAATATGTTTAATTTTATATACGATTCTGTAAACGTGCTAAAATATATTTACAGTTAAATCAAGCTCTAAAATGGTATCTTAAAATTACTGATAAAATCAATGTAAAACTTGGACAAGTCATCCAGACACGGGCTGACCCGTGATACTAGAGCAATAAGCTATTTACAAAGATTCAGTTTGCGTATCTGAATCTTGAGAGGGATCGGGATTTTGCTGCGTCCTATTCTTTTTGTGCTTTTCGAATTTTGGAGATGTTATAGATAGCAAATAATCACTTAGGCCGCCCGAATCTTCTGCCTTCGAATCATTTTGGTTTCTTTTGCAGGCGACAGTTGAACGAGAAGAGCTAGGAAATAATTGCTGTGCGACATTCGAGGTATCAGATATATCAGGTAACGCATCATCCGAGGAGATTTTAAAGAACTCGGTGTCTAAAATTCCCGTCGTTAAATAGCTCGGCTTTACAGTAGCAGCGCTCTCTTGAAGCGCTAAATCATCGCTAATCCTTAATCGAGATTCTTGGGAATCCTCCCTTTCAATTTCGTGCGACCCGCTTTCCAAAATAGATTGTAGGCTATTTTCTAACGCTGGAACTTGAGGTATTTCCGAAAAGTTACCATGTCCTTGCGGAATGTTCTCAACTATATTCGCGTGATCTACAGCTGCGCCATCCAATACACCTTCTAAGCTGCTTTTTCTCGTTTGAGAATACAGATTAACGTTACTGTCGATCGTTTTCGGTTTGTAGAGAAAATTACTAGCGGTATCGGGCGAGAGGAGCAAATTCGAGACGTTACTGGGCCCACCGTACTTGACAGAAACGGTTTTCCGGCTCGGACTGGAAAATCTTAGATCCGGCACACTCTTTTGGGTGGTCGACAAAGGGTCGGATTTAATCAAAGGATAATCAGCCAATTCCGAGGTGTCCTTCACCGCGTTGAGATCTCTACCGAAGCTTCTAATACCGGTTGTCGAGCGATATGACCTAATTGGTGAACCAAAGGTGCTCGAGTCGCTAGTTTTCGGATCTTTAGCTGATGTTAAGGAATAAAGAGAAGCTCCCTGCTTGAAGGATTTCAATGCTTGAGAATCATACAACGGTATGTGAATAGAAGGAGTATGGACCTGATAGATGTAATCGCTGTCGGTTTTCAAGGATGAAAAACTCTGTTGATGCGGTAACGATACTGTGTCTTCGTCCATTGCGTCGTCTACTTGCGCTTTGTAAGAGAACATTATCGAAGGTTGTGAAACCCTGAAAACAGAATAATTTGCAAAGTATTAGCCATGTATAACGACCCAATTGTTGTGTGTTGCTAACATATTGCTAACATGTTGCAGTGGCTTACCCGAAGAATTCCGATAGGAATGTATGGTAAACCAAAGGAGTAAAAAGACTTAAATACACTGCTGCTGTGAAGTCTACAATGCATAATCCCACTGGATTTTGCGTGTAGTTTAGAAAGCCTGCGCCAATTGATTGCACTAGATCCAATGTCGCTAGCGTTCCAGCATAAATGTAAAAGCTTTTCCGTGCTGCAATAGGAAGCGTACATATATAATAATTACAATCGGAGAAGCGTTATATAATCTGTGATAAGAACTGCTTACTAGGAAGTGCTAGGCGGTCCCGTAACCGTGTCCATGGCAGTATTAATATGAAGAGATATATCTAAAAGCGATATCGAGACGTATTCAGCAATATATAAATTTTCCAACGAAAGAAAAAAAATTAAAAATGTGCACAAGCATACCGTAGTAAAAACCAGACTGCTACAAAACCAAAACATCATACCACCGTGACCAAAGACGTAAAAATCACGGCTGGGAATATGAAATGTATCATCTGGCAAAACTAATTCCAACGTTCCTTGAGTGATTGTAAATGCCAGTGCTATAAATGACGTAGCGAGTAAGACTCTACGAATACTAGAACGACTATCCAAGTGGCCTAAGTAGGAACAAAATGAAAATTGCATATTAATCATATACTGTGCGCGTTTTTTCCCCTCTTTAAATACGAGTATGTCACTTACCAAACGCTAGACCAAATATAACAACGCTCATCTCGGTAGATAGTAGAAAAAATCTCACAGTGACCCACAAAACCTTGTCGGCTTTGCCACCAACTGTTGCCGCTGCATTTACCGTCATCGATACAATGCAGCGTACGACTGATATAATTACGTTACAAATAACGAGACCGTAAAATGCTAAAAATATCGGACTACTCGTTGCACGTAACTTAAGCCTCGCTCTGTTGAATCGCATGGCGATGAACAGAAGGAACAGGAGATTCGGTACTAGAATGATGACATCCCATATTCGGACTCTGAAAGACGCAAGATGAAATCTGTCAAGTTGATTATATTATCTCGTGGTAAATGATGAGTAGTAACATACCTTGAATCTTTGATCTCTTTATATAAGATGAGCTTGCAAAAATGCTCCTCATCGTCCATGGCCGTACTTATATTGGGAATCATAGTACTGCTCAGATCATATGTATGTAACCAGCTTTCAGACACTTCCTCCCTCTCGGCGCCGTACATTTCCTATTTTCTCGAGCGTTCTGTCAGATTCTCCGTCCGTCAGTTTCACTGATGACAAACAATGCCCAGAATGAAACGTCAAAACAATAGAATCACAGTACAAACAATTTAATTATTGAGCCCAAAAAAAAAAACAATCGAACAGCTGACTTTTGAAAGATTTTGTTGAAAGTCGCAATTTTTAGCAAGATGTCACGTTGCCTTAAACAATTTTTAACCATTGTACAGTAGGCGCCAATAATGCCTTAACGCATGATGTTGGTCGCATTCGAGATTAATAATAACTTAACAATATCTAGCCACTGACTACAAGGCTTCTACCTTCGATTTAATAACGCTGATATTATAATTCCTATTTAAAGTGAATTGCATTTATACGTTCAAGCTTATCCTATTCCCACCAAGCTAAAATAACTTAATAACTTTCGAGTGAAGTGAGTCTAATTCCACCAAGCTAAAACTTAATAACTTTCGAGTGAAGTGAGTCCAATTCCACCAAACTAAAACAACTGAATAACTTTCGAGTGAAGTGAGTCCAAGAAATGATATCATTATTAATCCCGAATGCGAGCAACTTCACGTCAAGGCATTATTGGCGCCTACTGCACCAGAACACGGTGCAACAAAACAAATGCCATCGTACAACATAACCTAAAATATTTTCGGAGTCACTGGCGTCTTTGACATTTCGATTCGCGAAGCGACACACGAGATAAGCAGGTCTCGAGATCGAGCTCGAGGATCTAAAACTAACTTCCTCGATGCACGAGGCACGAATTTCACGACTGACGTTACGGAAAAATCGATAAACAGCTGCCTATTGTGTAGCTGTCAAACGATCGCCTGACACAACGTCCAGTCTTGGACAACCGACTTGGCTAATTGGATGAGACCGTTAATAGGTTTACCGAGTATGAAGACATCGCTCTCATTTTTCCCTGGGAAACGGCGCGCTTTTTTCAGCCAGCCGTGACAAGCACTCGATGCGTGACTAACTTCGCAATGCTTCCGACTTTCCAGAGTATCTACGCTCTTCTCTCTCTCTGTCTCTCTCTCGCTTCGCTGGCTCAGCTGTCTCCTTCGCTCTCTCTTTCTCTCTTTCTGTCTCTCTTTCTCTATCTTTCTGTATCTCTCCTCACGCTTGTGCGCTTCAATTGACGTTTTGCTACGAGATTCGAGTGATTCCAGGGTCCATTCAGCTCGTCGATGCTTTGCGCTCGTTCTCGCGATGTCGGGTGAATTTTGACGTTAAATCGCGCGGGCAAGCGCCAGGGAATCGGATGTTTTATCGAGAGTTCGACGCGATTTTCCCATCCCCGATTAAATCCCACCTCGTAGAATCGCGCGACGCGAAAACGCAGCACCGTCCCGAGGTATTGACAGGTGACGCCACGATTCACGAGTCTCCTTCTCCTCGCGCAGATCTCCCTCCGCACTGCGTTAATTAACGCGATTATCTGTTTCAACCTTGGTCTTCAACATGTTGGACACTTATCTGAATGAAACTAGAGAAAGGGAATAGTTATTTTCGTTTATTTGGACTCGAGGCTCATCGAACATGTGATGCGTTGGTGACGTACGAGTAGGTTAGAGTAAAGTGACAGTAGTTCGGTGACGTTTGCTTAGATGGATTGTTTACCAGCGAGGAGTACAGATCTCTTTGTTACGATAAATTTTTAAAACTATTTTAGATAAATTTGTGCCAATTTTGTGAATAATTATTTATTTTTTGAATATATAGTCATAATTATAAAAATGAATTTATACGTAGGTAGGCGTCAATAATGCCTTAATATATGAAATCAGTCGCATTCGAGACCAGAGAGAAGACTGAGAGATGTCATGGCCTGCTTTTAGATCCCTGAAAGCGATACTCCCTCTATAAATATTGAAAACACATGGACATGAACTACAAACCCAATGTCCATGAATGTTCTCAGAGGGTAATATATAATGTGCACAACTTCTGGTTTTGTTCCGTGCTAAGTGCACGAAATGTCGGTAGCTGTATAACAAGATATTTATGTATGTAAATTGATAGTAAATAAATTATTCAATCAAAGATACTGTAATATTTAAAGATAAGAAATAAATATTTTTCTATATTCATTGTCATATTTATACCTTTTTACAAAACACAAAATGCCTGCTGTGGGATAAAAACATTTTTAACCGTATTTCTATAAATCTTCTTAATTAGCAGTAAACTCATCTTTGATATTTATCAATCGTTATTTTAATTATTTAAAAATTTAATTATTAATACACGTATAGAATTTGTCAAATTAATATCATTGATTCTTCTGAAGTTTTTATAATCAAGACTCGAAAAATATAGATACTGCAAAATATTTTAAGTCTCTTCTTCTATATAAAATACAGTTAAAGTGATTAAGTTGGACCTGGATAAGAGGGAAATCTTTATTACTGAGACTATTTCTGAGGTCTCAACATTTTTGCATCAAAAAACCTCTGCGAGTGGGAATGCTCAACCTTATTAATTGACTGATATTTAGCAATTCATAACAATAATTATCTCTATAACTGAGACGACCCCATAGAAAACCTCTATAAATAAGATTATTATTGTTTTTACATTGCAACGTTGTTTATGGCGTTATCGAAAATAACAGATATTTTTTAAATAAAATTTTTTTACAATGCATTACATTGTACATTTTTTCACATTTGTAATGACATAGTATTTATTTGCATAATAAAGTTTATAAATACTTAATTTATGTACGTATTTTTATTTGTCTAATCATTTCCAATCACTATGCATTTCTATCCAATATATTCTCTTCTTCAATTAAGTTCTTGGATTATTATAGTTTATTGTATTCTTTTATATTAACATCAAAAATTATCATCACTTGTCATACTTGTCTCTTCCTAAAAAAATTTTAATGATCACCTAATAGCCCTAACAATTCTTTTCTTTTACATTATTTTATTTTTGATTATTTTATTTTCGATGATTACCTAATAGTACTAACAATCCTTTTTTTTATTTTACATTATTTTATTTTTCTATTTATTTTTAGTTTACATTATTTAATTTATTTTACTTTTCGTTTTTTAATTTTAAATATAATAAATTTTTCTTTGACAAATTTAACTGATTTTATTACAGGCATCGTCAAAATAATAAGATACTGAGGCATTTATTATTACTTTAGACAGCATACTTTATAATTTCGATATAAAATCTTTTGTTATTTTTTATTACATCATCACATTTGCGCTGAAGATGGCCCAAAAATAGGGTTGAAATGTTCGCTAACTTTTCTTTATAATTTGTTCCATACTTATTTGATTTTATAATAAATAATTGTGTTATAAGGTCGACATTTGACTCGTATTGCCATTAAAACTGATTTGTTTAATTTTATATTTCGAGTCTTATATTTTTTTATTAATTATAATTATTCAAATATTTATTAATCTGTTTTTCCTATTAATATTATTTGAACTTACATTTCCTGATTCTTTAAAAGATACATAATATATTAATCACCTAAATTAATCACATAATAGTCCTAACAATCATCTACTTCTTGAAAGAAAAATAAAAAAATCTTAATAATCACCTGATAATCCTAATAATCCTATTTCCCGATTAAATGAAATTATTCGAGCCTATATCTAATCACGTATATTTTAAATTACATGCCCTAATTACATTCTCCAACCGCATGCCCTAACCGTGCGAATAAATGTTCGACATTACGTGTTATTGTACGTAAATTTTGTCTTCAGGCCAGTTGAACATGCCTTTCGTTGATTCTGGCCACTTTCTCGCTCGATCTCTAATCAGAGATCGAAAAAAGAGATAAACTCCTTCTTATGCCGATTAATTACCGCCAAATGTAATATAATATAAATATTTCACATTCATCGTAACGATCGCTCGATTTTACGATCGTTCATTAAATATTTGAATATAATTTTATTTTAATTCAAATAAAGCCAAATTACTATAAATTTCTGTATATTATATATTATATTTTCTAATAAAATATAAAATTCATATGTCTGTATAACTTTTATCATATTACAAATTATTTAATTAATTAATCATTTGGCTTTATATTAAGTTAAAGTTTGAAATCAATATCTACAAACAAATTCTACGATGGATGAGCTATAAGAAATTAGAATAAAATAAGTGCGCGTTATAAAAATAAAGTAGCATAAAAAATTGATAAAATTATTAATGCGTGCTCTTTATTTCATAAATTAGACAAAATCTTTACAAAAAAATTTTCTTTTCTTGATTTTTTTTTTTTAATTAATACTTCAATATACATTTTCGCAATAGATGCAAAGTATTTCGAAATAATTTATTAATAATTATTTAATTTAATCTATCCTAGCTCATCCATTTTAAGACAACGGATTTACTACAATCTACAATTTACAATCTACAATATACAATCTACATCTACAATGTCTACGAATCCGTTATCTTAAAGTTAAATAAAAGTTTTTCTCACTCACCGGCACTGATGCGCAACAGCGGAGTTGTTGTTATCGAAGCTAGTTGTCTGTAATATACAAATATAAAATTTATTTATAATAATGTTCGCAAAATGCAATCAATATTTCAAAAAATTTTTATCTTTCGAAATTTTATATCCGATGTGTAAAATAATAAGCAGAGATAAACACGTGTGGAAAAATTTTATAAATTTGTGAGACGGTTCTTTAAATAGAAAGTTTTATATGACTTTTATAAAAATCTTTTTCTCTATTCTCTTTAATTCATTTAAATAATAAGACCGAATTATTATCCGTACAATTTATATCAATTGATATACAAATAATAAATATTCACCATCAGGTTGCTCCGCCGATGCAAGATGCCTCTCCCAGGCCTCCTCCTCCTCTCACATTGTTGGCGCGCGATACTTTAACGACACTCCCGCCACTCGCGAGCGATATTTTTATATCGCTATTTCCGCTATTTTACGCGCGATACTAAACGGCACTCCCGCACTAATTCGGTACGATTAAAAATTTGATCGCGCGATGTATATATTTAATATATATATATACTTTGCACGACACTCCCGGTTTCGGAAAACGCGACGAAGCGAGAATATTACAACGCGGTAACGAAACGCTTGTCGTCCGTGGCACGTTGATGACACCGACGACGCGAAAGGGTACTTAGCTTCCCATTCAGGCACCTTAAGATTTATCATAAATTGAAAAATTTGAGATAAATCTGAAGGCACCATCCAAGTACTAAGCCCTCCCACCGCGACAAGGTGTACCCCATGGGAGAGTTATATTATATTATATATAATTTTATATATAATATAATATATAAATTTTATAACCTATAAAAATATTGATGACTTACATCTTATTGATCCATCCATTTCCAAGATCTTCTTTTTTTCTTTTGTTTCACTTTGTCCTCGTGGCACTCCAATTCTGATTGCACTCATTTGAATTCTACGTTGCACCCTCATTCACGAAAAGTTCCTTGTTTTACTTGCAATTGTGGTTAGAGAAAGAATTTAATAATATATGGAACGTCTCACATCACTACCTCACTGCTCGAGAGTCATTGACCGAATGATCGTAAGTCAGAAACATTATCATGGTATTGTTTATATCGTCAAGGTTGATGTAAGAAAGAATTTGATAATATGTAAAAAAAACTCTCGTTTCTACTCAAGGCTACTGTGCGAATGATAATAAAGCCGTGTCACATGTTAACAATAGCGCGATACTCAAGGTTTATCAAGGTCGAACACGGTGTTATTGATAATTCTCTCGTTACTGAAATATTTTCTGTAATATAAAATATTTGTGCGCGGAATATTAAATTATAGAAGTATTTTAATTTATTGATTAAGATTAATTGAATATTTATTAAACCATTCATCTTGAAGTCTTTCGTTATGCTAATTATTTGCATCCATAATTCGATTGTTTTACTTCGTGTTGTCTCACAATTATATTTAGATTGTTAAGTAGAATAATAAAGTAACACGGATGAAATATGTTGGTGACTCTAAATATTAAAATAATAATTATTGTTCGTAAAAATATTAAAATAATAATTATTGTTCGTAAAAATTCAAACATCGATGCGATTATTTAATATGTTGGATTCCTATCATTTTATCGATTCTTGATTAAATTATATATTGTTTAATTAAGAAGGGTTGAGAATATTTAAAGCATTGGTCGAAATATATTTAATTCTAATATTGTTAAAGAAACAGCATTATAATAAACATCAATATGATCAAAAGATCATAATATATTTAATTCTCTTGTCCCCTTTCATGTATCTCCTGTTTCAATTTTTATTCGCAATAATGAATGATTACGATTCAATAAATATTTATCGTTGCAATACAGTTTCATGTCGTTTATCAAAAATTAATTAATTTTTAATTATTAATATTTATAGCAAATTATGTTTAATACTAATTGTAATTGAATTTAATACAAAAATTACAATATACGAAGCGTTTTTCACCACTACTTTATTCCTCGTGCGAATGATGACAAAGCCATATAACGTATAGTGTGTTACTGTTTATATTTTATATTGCTAAAGCCGAACACCGTATTATCGTCAATTCATTGAAATATTTTATATATCATAAAATATACATTAACGCGAAATATTAAATAACAGAAATACTTTAATTTATTGATTATTAATTAAACAATTTCCCACGGAGCATTTCGTTACGTTAATTATTTGCATCTGTAATTCGATTGATTTACTTCGTGTTCTCTCATAATGCAAATTACATTTAGATTGTCAAGTAGTACGACAAAGTAACATGGGTGAAATATATTTGACTCTAAGTATTAAAATAATAATTATTGTCCGTAGGAGATCACAATGATTCAAGTGATTATTTAATATCTTGTATTCCTATCATTTTATCGATTCTCGATTAAATTATATATTGTTTAATTAACAAGAATTGAGAATATTTAAAGCATTTGTCGAAATATATTTAATTCTAATATTGTTAAGGAAATATCATTATAATAAGATTTTAATACGATTGAAATAACATAATATAAATAATTTTCTTATGTCCTTTTATGTATCTCCTGTTTCAATTTTCATTTCCAGTAGTGAATGTGTGCGATTCGATAAAGATTTATCGTTGCGATACAGTTTTATGTTGTTAATTATTTTTTAATTAATTAATACTTATTAATATTTATAGCAAACTATATTTTGATACTAATCTTAATCGTGTTTAGTACAAAAATTATAATATACGAAGCGTTTCTCATCACTACTTTATTACTCGAGAGTCACCGTGCGAATGACGACAAAGCCGTGACATGTATGGCGCGTTTATTATACGTCACCAAGGTCAAACATGATATTATTGATAATTCTCGGTCGAAATATTTTACGTACTATATACGCGGAATTTGAAATTATAGAGGTATATTTTATTTTAAATTAATTATTAAACAAATTAAAATGAATAATAAAAGGCAGTAAAGAGCCAACGCAGTTGTAGGGCGTGAAAAATCTTTAACAAGATAATCAATTTTTAAGAATCCTTCTTCTTTATTCCATCAAACTCAATTCGAGCCTTCTTCAGTGATTCTGATAAAAACAAGAAACAAAAATGTCAAATAAAATCGCGACAAAAATGCAATATTAATAAATTAGCGCAAAAGGAGAGAAAGTATAGTCACATGTATGCATAGTCTATAAGAGCGACGTGACTTCGTTAGAGCCGATCCCCCCGAGAAAGTCCGATGTAAGTAGCCCTCTCGACGATGCAAAACCGAAGAGCGATGCACTAACAAAATAAATATACATCTAATCAAAACCAGATAGGAGAAGTTGATTGCCACTGGTCAAAAATCACTTACTCGGACACGAGAAGATCGGCACAACCGACACGATCACTCAGCACGCTAACAGTCGACTAGGCCGAAAATTCAAACGGCAACGATAAAATGGTGTCAAATGATTGAACAATAACAAACAACAAACATTGAGGACAAAATCAGTCAAACAAACAACGATCCGTTAAAGCTTAGGCATGTTTTCAATTATCGTCAGACATGAAGTATTTAATTTTGAAGTATCGCTTTGGAGATTCAACGCGTTTTTTTGGGCTTAATATAAATCATCTCAGATATTAATCTTTTTCCTAAAACGCTTCCTCATCCAAAATCTCGACCTCATCAAAATCAAAAGGTGATTAAGCGCTCTATGTTCGGCAATGACAGACGTGAGATTCTTTCTATGTTCTTTGATCCTCGTTCTTAGTGAGCGTCCCGTTTGTCCTACGTAAGAGGCGTCGCAATCAGTGCAGTTAATTTTATACACTATATTGTTGCGTGAATCTTTTTTAAGCTATCTTTACCAACTTTAATAAATTGGCGCAAATTGTTTATTCCAGTATAAGAAAGCTTAACTTTGAGACCTCTGACACAATGTCGAAAATGTTCTGATATATTCCTCAAATACGGAACATTAAAATATGCAGTCTTATCTTCATCTCTGTCAACGTCAACCACACTCTCACCAACTATCAAACCGTAATCATTGTTGTTAAATCTATGAAATAGAATGTTAAGTCGGTTACTAATTGTGTGAAAAATAAGAGAGCGGGTATCCATTGTTCAAAAGAATGTTAACGACAAATTCAAGATTTTCCTTGTGAAACCTTGGATGAGAAAGCCAAAAAACCCTTGTCTGTCAAACCAATTTTTTTACCTTTCTTCTGACAAAGAGGGTGTCGCGACTCAAAGTGGAGGTATCTTCCTGAGAAGGTCGGTTTATGGAACCAATTAAATTCAATGTGTCCATTTACTAAAATAATTGTGACGTCAAGAAAATTCAAACGATTGTCGACACCCTCCTCCATGGTGAACTGCAACCTCGTGTGGAACGAGTTGAATGTGTTCAAGACAATATTAAGCATTGAGGAGGGCGCCGCCAATACGATGTCGTCGACATATCTAAAATAAAAGGGAAGATCCACGGAAAGAGTCGCAATCGCCCTTGATTCTAAATCTTGAAGCGTGATCTCTGCGATAATCGGGGAAAGAGGAGAGCCCATGGGCGTGCCAAAAGTTTGCTGATAACAAACATCGTTGAACATAAAAAAAGTAGAGTTCAAAATGAAACGAACTGCAGTTACAAATTCATCGCGAGGTATCTGGCAATTTTTTCCAATATAGTCCCATCTGTTAGACAAGCTATCAATGGCCATATCCAAAGGTATGTTGGTGAATAATGAGACAACATCCAATGAAATCAATTTTATGTCGCCATCAATACGTCTGCCATTAAGTCTATCGACCACTTGCGCGCTGTTAATAATTTGGCTATCAGGTCTCGGAATAGATTTATAAATGATGTCATGTAAAAATTTGGCGAGACCATACAGCGGTGTGTTTTTTGATGAGACTATTATGCGCAACGGGTTATTTTTCTTATGAATTTTTGGCAGTCCATAAGCCCTCGGTAAAACGCCGTCTGTACAATTTAAAGATCTATACTTCGCAACAGAGATGTAATCTCGAGCTCTCCACCTAGCCAACATATCATGTAGATTGCTAATCAACTTATTAATCGGGTTTTTATTAACTACTCTATATGTGTTTTTGTCCGCTAATAAACCAGACATATTCGAAAGATAGTCGTCCTTATCCATCGCGACTGTTATATTACCCTTGTCGGCTCTCGTAAACAAAATATCTGGATTGTCTTTTGTGAATTTCTTTACAGCATTAAAGGAATTCATAACAATCTTGTCAACTGGAGACTCGTGTGAAATGGAATTATAAAAAGTATTTATAACAGGAAAAGATCTGCTTCTCACTGTCATGCGAACATCCATGGGCAGTCTACCAATATTATACTCCACACTTTTTAATAATTCGATTTTAATTGGTTCCATAAACCGACCTTCTCAGGAAGATACCTCCACTTTGAGTCGCGACACCCTCTTTGTCAGAAGAAAGGTACAATAATTGGTTTGACAGACAAGGTTTTTTGGCCTTCTCCATCCAAGGTTTCACAAGGAAAATCTTGAATTTGTCGTTAACATTCTTTTGAACAATGGATACCCGCTCTTCTTTTTTTCACACAATTAGTAACCGACTTAACATTCTATTTCATAGATTTAACAACAATGATTACGGTTTGATAGTTGGTGAGAGTGTGGTTGACGTTGACAGAGAAGAAGATAAGACTGCATATTTTAATGTTCCGTATTTGAGGAATATATCAGAACATTTTCGACATTGTGTCAGAGGTCTCAAAGTTAAGCTTTCTTATACTGGAATAAACAATTTGCGCCAATTTATTAAAGTTGGTAAAGATAGCTTACAAAAAAATTCACGCAACAATATAGTGTATAAAATTAACTGCACTGATTGCGACGCCTCTTACGTAGGACAAACGGGACGCTCACTAAGAACGAGGATCAAAGAACATAGAAAGAATCTCACGTCTGTCATTGCCGAACATAGAGCGCTTAATCATACTTTTGATTTTGATGAGGTCGAGATTTTGGATGAGGAAGCGTTTTTAGGAAAAAGATTAATATCTGAGATGATTTATATTAAGCGCCAAAAAAAACGCGTTGAATCTCCAAAGCGATACTTCAAAATTAAATACTTCATGTCTGACGATAATTGAAAACATGCCTAAGCTTTAACGGATCGTTGTTTGTTTGACTGATTTTGTCCTCAATGTTTGTTGTTTGTTATTGTTCAATCATTTGACACCATTTTATCGTTGCCGTTTGAATTTTCGGCCTAGTCGACTGTTAGCGTGCTGAGTGATCGTGTCGGTTGTGCCGATCTTCTCGTGTCCGAGTAAGTGATTTTTGACCAGTGGCAATCAACTTCTCCTATCTGGTTTTGATTAGATGTATATTTATTTTGTTAGTGCATCGCTCTTCGCGTTTTGCATCGTCGAGAGGGCTACTTACATCGGACTTTCTCGGGTGGATCGGCTCTAACGAAGTCGCGTCGCTCTTATAGACTATGCATACATGTGACTATACTTTCTCTTCTTTTGCGCTAATTTATTAATATTGCATTTTTGTCGCGATTTTATTTGACATTTTTGTTTCTTGTTTTTATCAGAATCACTGAAGAAGGCTCGAATTGAGTCCGAAACGTTTGATGGAATAAAGAAGAAGGATTCTTAAAAATTGATTATCTTGTTAAAGATTTTTCACGCCCTACAACTGCGTTGGCTCTTTACTGCCTTTTATTATTCATTTTAATTTGTTAATTTGAGGAGCTTTTTATAACGTTTATTTTATTTTAATTATTAAACGATTAATATATCACGGAACCTTTTGTTATGCTAATGATTTGAATTTATTGGATTGTTTTACCGCGCTTTTCCGAAGTCAAATTTTATATTTTGTTTTGCATTTTAAAAGACTAACTGACTTGGAGCGAGCTAAATAAATAAATAAATAAATAAATATATGATGTTGAGAGAAGACAAAGGAGACACATAAATATATAAATAATAGCGTAAAAAGAGAAAACATACTAATATTTTCATATAATAAATTATTATTAATTAAATTATTTATATTGTTATTTATATTATTTTTATTATCAGAGAGACATATATGTTACCTTCTGAGTACATTCGTGTACATTGGCTTTATAGTTTATGTCCTCGATTTTAATGTCTATAGAAGGAGTATCACTTTCAGGGATCACCTAAAATGACATCTCTCAGTCTTCTCTCTGATTAGGAACGTTATAAGAGAATATCAATTATTTTTTCACATGTTTATTTTTTATAAATTGAAAGGAATTAGGCTCTATATGTATTAAACAATACTACAAGAAAACTAGCGATTAAGAGCCGACAGTGGATGGTAAAATACTTTAATTGTACGCGAAAATTTTAAACGAAAAACGAGGCATATGCATATATTTTACTTGGTGCATTAACCAAGATATAGATTCTCATTTTGGAGAATTCTATAAACTCTCTTTACCCCTCTGAAGAGATGTAGACGAAAAAAATATCGGGGCGAAGTCGCTGAATCGGGAATTTATTTTTTATATTTTTTTAAATATAAATTATAAGAAGAGATATAAAGACAGCATTAAAAAAAAGAAAGCAAAAGATCATTTTTATATTCACTTCAATTACATGTTTATATAAATTTTAGTATCCATTCTCTTGCATTAATTAAAATACATAACATTCCATTCATCTACAACTATTATTTGTAATGGGTAGTATATTAATAAAAAGGTATATTCTGGAAACATTTTATTTTTTTACACGAATATATTTTTTCATTTTCATGTATCTTGTGAAATGACATAAATGTGAAAGAGCGTATCACAGTTTTGAAAGCGTAATCGTAGTCGCTAGTCACATTATGTTTGTGATTAGTAACATAGTATATGAATATACAATCTATAATTTGTAATTACTAGCACACAACATTGCGCGCACTTCGCGCGCGTCATTTATTTCCTTTTACTTTATTATATAATTAAAAAAATATATATATAATTATTATACATATTTATATATATAAGTAATTAATATATATATATATATATAAATTATTATATACATATATGTATATGTATATGTATATATATATATATATATATATATATATACATATATGTATATAATCCTAATGTTACATTATTTATATATATATATATGATTATAATTATATTATATTTACTTCTTGATATGCAAATAAATTCATATAAGATATATTTTTATTTAAACAACATTTATTTCAATTTATACTGTTTTAAGGAAGCAACTTTACTACTTTATAACTTCAAGAGCGTTCGAAAATTCGGACACATGTTTATTAACATTTTCCACTTGTTTTCATGTCCTAAAGCCAAAAATGTTAATAAATATATGTCCGAATTCTCGAATGGTTTTGTAGTTTCAAAGTAATAAAGTTGCTTTCTTAAGATAATATAAAATGAAATAAATCTTGTTTAATGTTCTTTATTTTGTTTAAACTTTTATCAAAGATGATTAAAAATACTTAAATACATTTATATTGCCTTAAGAAAAAAATCCTATTACATTATAACTTCTAAACAGTTCGAAATCAGACATATGTTTCTTAACATTTTCGACTGATTTTCATATTCTAAAGTTGTATCAATTTTTGCACTGAGTTCAGAGACACCCTGTATTTCTATTAACTCTCTATAACATATATAATTTTTAAATAAAAAATACACTTAAAAAAATTAAATTTGTTTTTCACATTTTATTCTTCTCTCTCTCTCTTTCTCTCTCTCTACCTCTTTTTTATTCTCATTTTATTACCTTTTCATTCTCTTCAAACATTTCATAATTTTCTTCTCAATCTCTTTTTACCATTCACATTCTGTCATTTATATCCTCTCTTTCTCTTTCTCTGTCTGTCTATCTTTCTCTCTCTTTCTCACACTCTCTCTGTGTGTCTGCCTCTTTCTCTATCAATGTGATTCTAATATATACATACATTTATGTACAATTATATACGCACATACATATATAGAAATATAAACATAGAGATGTATAGTACACATTAATGATTCGTTCCGTTTTTTTTCTAGCGAAGGTTTGTAATATTTATTCTTTACTAATGTATGAGAATTTTATAGATTAGCAGAAAATAGATATTCTAAATCTTTGCACGGGATGAATTATTAACGCGTATTGTACATATACGTATCTAAACATATAAATACATATATTTCTCTTTCTTCTTTTTTTCTTTTGTGTCTTTTTTCTCTTTCTTAATCTGCCCTTATCAATCTTTCTTTTTTAATCTTCTTCTTTCAAGAACTTTTTTTCCTTTTTTTTCTCTTTCTATCTCTTCTTTTTCTTTTCTCTTTTTTTAGTCTTCTTTAATTATAAATAAAAAGTAAAAACATTTACAATATCTTTTTTTTCCTTCTTTTTTTCTCTTCTTTTTCTTTTCTTTTTATTTACTCTAAATAGGCTTTATTTACTCTAAATAAAAAGTAAAAGTAATATTTAATAATAATATTTAATATTCAACTTCTTCAACTATAAATGAAAAGCAATAACATTAAAAATGTATTTTCAATATTTTTTTATTATTAACATGTACTGTACATATATGTATCTAAACATATAAATACGCACATTTCTCTTTGTTTCTCTTTCTTCGTTTTATCTTTTGTGATTTTCTCCCATCTTATCTTTTTTAACCTGCCTTTTTCGATCTTCTTTCATGAATCTTTTTTTCTTTCTTTTTTTCTCTCTTTCTCTCTTTTTTTTCTTTTTATTTAGGCTTCTTTAATTCTAAATAAAAAGTATACACATAATATTTAATAACAATATTTAATATTCAACTTCTTCAACTATAAATAAAAAGCAATAACATTAAAAATGCATTTTCAATATTTTTTTTATATTTAATTCTTTTTCTTTCTTTTTTTCAATCTTTTACTTTTTCCTCTTTTCTTTTTTTTTTATTATTTTTTTTTCTATCCCTCTCTCTCTTTCTCTACTTTTTTTTATTATTTCTCTCTCTCTCTTTTTCTTTCTTTCTCTGTCTTTCAATGATTCTTATATATATATTTATAAAAAATTATATAAACACACACACACATATATATATATATATATATATATATAAATATAGACATATATGTATAGTACACGTCAATAATTCGTTCCGTTTTACTAACGAGGGTTGGTAATATCTATCCTTTACTAATGTATAAGAATCCTATGGATTAACAAAGAATAGATATTATCAATCTTTGCTAGAGAAGCGGAACAAATTATTAACGCGTACTATACATATACATATCTAAACATATAAATATGCACAATTTTCTATTTATTTTTCTTTTTTTTTTTTTGTCTTTTGTGTCTTTTCTCTCTCTTAACCTACTTCTTTCTTGAATCTTTTTTTCTTCTTTCTCTTTCTTTTTCTCTCTATTTTAATATTCACTTCTACAATTCTAAAGAAAAAGTAAAAACATTAATAATATTTATTAAAAATATTTAATATTTACAATATTTTTGTTTTTTCTTTTCCGTGTTCCTTTGTGTTAACATCAAGAATTATCATTACTTGTTATACCTGTCTCTTCCTAAAAAAAATTTAATGATCACCTAATAGCCCTAACAATCCTTTTTTTGCATTATTTTATTTATGATTATTTTATTTTCGATAATCACCTAACAGTACTAACAATCCTTTTTTTTACATTATTTTATTTTTCCATTTATTTTTAGTTTACATTATTTATTTAATTTATTTCACTTTTTATTTTTTAATTTTAAATAAATTTTTCTTTGACAAATTTGACTGATTTTATTACAGGCATCAAAATAATGAGATACTGAGACATTTATTATTACTTTATATACGGTACTTTATAATTGACTCTGATATAAAACCTTTTGTTATTTTTATCGCATCATCACACTTATTGCGTTGAAGGTTGCTCAAAAATAAGATCGAAACGTTCGCTAACTTTTCTTTATAATTTGTTCCATACTTATTTGATTGTACAATGAATAATTGTGTTATAAGATCGACACTTGACTCGTATTGCCATTAAAACTGATTTGTTTAGTTTTATATTTCGAGTCTTATATTTTTTCATTAATTATAATTATTGAAATATTTATTAATCTGTTTTCCCTATTAATATTATTTGAACCTACATTTCCTGATTCTTTAAAAGATACATAATATATTAATCACCTAAATTAATCACATAATAGTCCTAACAATCTATTTCTTGAAAGAAAACTTAAAAAATCTTAATAACCCTAACAATCCTATTTCCCGATTAAGTGAAATTATTCGAGCCTATCTCTAATCACGTATATTTTAAATTACGTGCCCTAATTACATTCTCTAACTGCATGCCCTAACCGCGTGAATAAATGTCCGATATTATGTGCTATTGTACGTAAATCTTTCTTCAGGTCAGTTGAACTTGCCTCAGAGATCGAAAAAAGAGACACTTCTTCTTTCTTTTGATTAATTGCTGGCAAATGAGCATAAATTCAAATTTCACGCTCATCATAATCTCTCAATTTTACGATCGTTCATTAAATATTTGAATATAATTTTATTTTAACTCAAATAAAGCCAAATTACTACAAATTTCTGTATATTATATATTATATTTTCTAATAAAATATAAAATTCATATATCTGTATAACTTTTATCATATTACAAATTATTTAATTAATCATTTGGCTTTATATTAAGTTAAAGTTTAAAAACAATATCTACAAACAAATTTTACAATGGATGAGCTATAAGAAATTAGAATAAAATAAATGCGCGTTATAAAAATAAAGTAACATCAAAAGTGGATAAAATTGATAGAATTATTAATGCTCTTTATTTAATAAATTAGTCAAAATCTTTACAAAAAGATTTTCTTTCCTTGGTTCTTTTTTTTTTAATTAATACTTCAATAGATTTTCGCAATAGATGCAAAGCATTTCGAAAGAATTTATTAATAGTTATTTAATTTAATCTATCCTAGCTCATCCATTTTAAGGCAACGGATTTACTACAATCTACAATTTACATCTACATCTACAATGTCTACGAATCCGTTATCTTAAAGTTAAATATAAGTTTTTCTCACTCACCGGCACTGATGCGCAACAGCGGAGTTGTTGTTATCGAAGCTAGTTGTCTGTAACATACAAATATAAAATTCATTTATAATAATGTTCACAAAATGCAATCAATATTTCAAAAAATTTTTATCGTTCGAAATTTTATATCCGATGTGTAAAATAATAAGCAGAGATAAACACGTGTGGAAAAATTTTATAAATTTGTGAGACGGTTTTTTAAATAGAAAGTTTTATATGACTTTTATTAAAAATTTTTTTCTCTATTCTCCTTAATTCATTTAAATAATAAGACCCAATTATTATCCGTACAATTTATACTAATTAATATACAAATAATAAATGTTCACCATCAGGTTGCTCCACCGATGCAAGATGCCTCTCCCAGGCCTCCTCCTCCTCTCACATTGTTGGCGCGGGATACTTTAACGACACTCCCGCACTCGCGAGCGATATTTTTATATCGCTTTTTTCGTTATTTTACGCACGATACTGAACGGCACTTCCGCACTATTTCGATGCGATTAAAAATGTTATATTTGATCGCGCGATGTATATACTTAAAATGTATACACTTTTAACGGCACTCCCGGTTTCGTACAAGCAAAAATCCCATTTCACTTACGAGACTCCACTTCGAGTCAACAGGTCGGGAATGAAACGATACAACGAGCAAGAATTAAGCCCAAATCGGAAAGAAGACGAAATGATTGACGGAAATAGAGGAAAATGAACTTCACCAAAATCTTTTTCGCGCATAATTATCCTATCTCATATCGAACCTGGACCCGCTAAGCAGGATTTCAGGTGCTCCGCCGGGACATATTGGACATGCCTCCCGCGGTTGCTATAAGTTACACCAGGCTAGTGGACGGCAAAAGAAGAGGATACCCACATTTTTTAAACGCTTACATTTAGCAATTTAGAAAATGGGGAGGCAACTCTTTTACCGAGCGAAAATCGCGCCTAGGGGAATTCACTCGACTCCTTGACAGGGTTAACACACGCAGTGCGTGTGGCTGTAGACGAGCAAAGAGGAGGGACCCATTGACGACCATTTCGAGCAATCGATCGAGTTCTAACTAATTCGGGCCGAATCACTTGACGAAGCACGAAGCAAGAGTTGCCGAGCAACGTGTGCAAACTCGTACATCCCAGTTAATTGGCATCGGAAGTAGAGACTCGTGACAATAAAAAGTAAAATTGGGATTTTATATGAAAAAGTCCAAAAGTTCCGCGAAAACGCGACGACGCGAGAATATTACAACGCGAAAACGCGACACGTTGATGAAGCGCTTGCTGTCCGCGGCACATTGATGGCACCGACGACGCGAAAGAGTACTTAGCTTCCCATTCAGGCACCTTAAGATTTATCATAAATTGAAAAATTTAAAATAAATCTGAAGGCACCATCCAAGTACTAAGCCCTCCCACCGCGTCAAGGTGTACCCCATGGGAGGGTTATATTATATTATATATAATTTTATATATAATATAATATATAAATTTTAGAACTTATAAAAATATTGATGACTTACATCTTATTGATCCATCCATTTCCAAGATCTTCTTTCTTTTTTTTGTTTCACTTTGTCCTCGTGGCACTCCAATTCTGATTGCACTCATTTGAATTCTACGTTGCACTTACTTTCATTCACGAAAAGTTCCTTGTTTTACTTGCAATTGTGGTTAGAGAAAGAATTTAATAATATATGGAACGTCTCACATCACTACCTCATTGCTCGAGAGTCATTGACCGAATGATCGTAAGTCAGAAACATTATCACGGTACTGTTTATATCGTCAAGGTTGACTATGTAAGAAAGAATTTGATAATATGTAAAAAAAACTCTCTCGTCTCTACTCAAGGCTACTGTGCGAATGATAATAAAGCCGTGTCACATGTTAACAATAGCGCGATACTGTTTATCAAGGTCGAACACGATGTTATTGATAATTCTCTCGTTATTAAAATATTTTCTGTAATATAAAATATTTGTGCGCGGAATATTAAATTATAGAAGTATTTTAATTTATTGATTAAGATTAATTGAATATTTATTAAACCATTCATCTTGAAGTCTTTCGTTATGCTAATTATTTGCATCCATAATTCGATTGTTTTACTTCGTGTTGTCTCACAATTATATTTAGATTGTTAAGTAGAATAATAAAGTAACACGGATGAAATATGTTGGTGACTCTAAATATTAAAATAATAATTATTGTTCGTAAAAATATTAAAATAATAATTATTGTTCGTAAAAATTGTAAACATCGATGCGATTATTTAATATGTTGGATTCCTATCATTTTATCGATTCTTGATTAAATTATATATTGTTTAATTAACAAGGATTGAGAATATTTAAAGCATTCATCGAAATATATTTAATTCTAATATTGTTAAGGAAATTTCATTATAATAAGATTTTAATACGATTGAAATAACATAACATAAATAATTTTCTTATGCCCTTTTATGTATCCCCTGTTTTAATTTTCATTTTCAGTAGTGAATGTATGCGATTCGATAAAGATTATCGTTGCGATACAGTTTCATGTCGTTAATTATTTTTTAATTAATTATTACTTATTAATATTTATAGCAAATTATGTTTTGATACTAATCTTAATCGTGTTTAGTACAAAAATTATAATATACGAAGCGTTTCTCATCACTACTTCATTACTTGAGAGTCACCGTGCGAATGACAAAGCTGTGACATGTATGTCGCGCGTTTATTATACGTCACCAAGGTCAAACATGATATTATTGATAATTCTCTGCCGAAATATTTTATGTACTATACACGTGGAATTTGAAATTATAGAGGTATATTTTATTTTAAGTTAATTATTAAACGATTAATATATCACGGAACCTTTTGTTATGCTAATGATTTAAATTTATTCGATTGTTTTACCGCGCTTTTCCGAAGTCAAATTTTTATAATATTTAGTTTTGCATTTCAAAAGTCTGACTGACTTGGAGCGAGCTAAATAAATAAATAAATAAATAAATGATGATGAGAAAAAAAAGACACATAAATAAATAAATAATAGCGTGAAAAGAGAAAACATACTAATATTTTTATATAATAAATTATTATTAATTAAATTATTTATATTGTTATTTATATTATTTATATTATCAGAGAGACGTATATGTTACCTCTGAGAACATTCGTGTACATTGGCTTTGTAGTTTATGTCCACGTTTTTAATGTCTACAGAGGGAGCGTCACTTTCAGAGATCATCTAAAAGCGAGCCATGACATCTCTCAGTCTTCTCTCTGTCGAGACTAATAATAACTTCCTTATAAGCACACAATATTCCTAGGATATTGTATAAATATTATTAACTGTTAATAATATTTATACAATATTTTAGGAATATTGTGTCTTAATAATAACTGGTCATTATTAATTCCGAATACGACCAATTTCATATGATAAGGCATTATTGGCGCCTACTGTACATATATATTTTTTTAGCTTTTGTTATGTAATATAATTCTGTTATATGATACATGGAAAATTGATTTTTTTAAATCAATTTTAAGTAGATAATTTAAAAAGACATTTTGAAAGCAATTTGACAGTCCCTTCATAATGAGTGATGATAGAAGAAGGGGGATTCTTTCAAGGATGTTTTGTATCTATTTTCAAAATATTAAGAATTTAATGAAAATTGTACAGAATGTCCTTACATATAGTTTGTTTAGAATCTTCAGTACAATTTTTAAATCGATTCACTAAAGCGTTCACAAGTTATAAGGATTTTAATTTGCATCGAATTAACATGTGTTCTTATGGGAAACGTATAATCGATTCAAATGACAAAAACACATGGAAATAATATTTAGAATTTGTTGAAAATTTGCAAAAGTTTAGATACAGAGGAAATATTTGGTCAAATAATATTATACAAGTACTAATTGATTAAAAGGATATTAAATATAATTCAATGAAATTAGCCATGTATCCGTCACAAGACGAAATTCTCTGCCAAATGTTAATCATTTCGATTATCAAAATTCGGAATATTTTAGTAAAAACGCAATAAATATTAAAAAATCTCTGCACTGTAACTAAGATCAAATTGTAACATTTCACAATTTCTTATTCAAAGTACAAATTTCTTATTCAAAGTACACCAAAAGTGGATATATTCGTCAATATTGATTTTGAATTACTTTTTGCTAGGATTGTACATACAAAACATTCTTAATAAAATTGTAATAAAATTATATAACAATTATATTGTATAACAAAAACTACATAAATAGAAATAAAAACATTTAATAAGAAGTTTATTTCATAATCTATGTTTAAGTATCAGGAGTGTGTAATATAATAAATAGCATTAAATATATTGAAATCATACGTGAAATAACATATAATATGAAATATAATTAAAAAATTTATGAATTTATACATTAACATAACTATGTATTATATATTAGTACTATTTTTTTAAAGATTTAATTAAAAGATTTATAAATGGATTATAAATGAAATTCTTAATTTTTTTCTTTTTTCTCGTTTTATTTCTCGTCTGATAAAAAATTTATAGAATTATACATATAATAAACGTAGAAAATTATGACGATTAAGAATATAATTTAATAATTGTTTATATTGCGCTAATATTCATTAATTGTAATATTAATACATAACAAGTCCTGATACGGAAGAATGCGGGTTTGATCTCAAGCACTATTTTAATCTGTATTTAACACAAGACAAACACCCTGAAGTACCCAATGTGAGATGTGTTCCGGAGTCGTCAAATCGGCCTCGAATACTAAACCAACACCGAGGGCATTTCGTCGATTTAACGTAGTATATACGGGAGTTTTAAACGTATTCTGTAACAAAAAAATAATTAATTATTTTAATTATTTATTTTTTAAAAAATAATTATTTTTAGAATAATAATTTTTAAATAATAATTATTTTTAAAAAAAATAATTATTTTTTAAATAATAATTTTTAAATAATAATTATTTTTAAAAAATAATTATTTACTTTAATTCAATTTAATCATTTTTCATAAGAATTATAAATTAAAATCGACATTTTTGCTACTCGAATTTTTCAATTCGAAATCATGATAAACAGCATACTGTTTTGAATACCTGTAATTTCAGTCTATGAACCTCGGTAGGTATGATAGTTAATATTGGCAGTTCCTCTATCAAAACTTTCGGATGCGATTTTTTCAAACGACGCTCCTCGACGTCCCATCTAGCGCCTTCCAAATATAATCCGTACACATAACATCCCTATTTATTAAAACACAGATATATAGCAGAATAATTGACATTATTGTTTATAATAAAACACGATGGATAGAATAAGACGAACAAAAATCGAATTTACCTGATCAGGTCTTTCTTCGACATCGTCAGGTTTGAAGAAGCTCGATACCGTCGTGTAAATGACGGAACGATCAAGAGGCCAGCTGTTCTTGCGACAAGCTATCTGAATTAAAGCCGCCAGGTAAGTTTCTGGCACGTGCAATCCAGACAACCAAAGTACCACGGGCTCGTTCGCACCAGACTAATAAAGAAGGAATAAATCATTAATCAAGATGAATAGGATATTTTATACGCTCAATCAACCCCTTACCCAATTAGTATATTGGTCTATTCTTTTTTGAAAGTGGTCCATCCAACCGGCAAGATTCTTTCGAGTATCCGGTGCGAATTTGGCCCATTCTTTGGGCAGAGTACCATTATAAAGTGCCACGGAAATGTTTTCCAGTGTAGTGTCCATTCCGATTTCGCCGGCGATGGCCTAAAATTGAAGATGGATTTTTTTGGATACCAAATCACACGATAAATTCAGCAAAGCTAGAGAAAATGTCAAAATTGTATTATAAAGTGTACGAGAAAAATACGAGATAAATCTATAAAATAAAAATACAATATAATCTGTAAAGTAAAAATAAATAAATTGATAAAGAATTAGGCTCATTATGTATTTAACAACACGATACACTAGAAAAGAACAATTAAGAGCCACCGCGGATGATAGTGCGTAATTTTTTCTTTTTTTTCTTTTTTTTTTAAATAAAAATAAATAACATTTTTATTTTTTTAAATTAAAAATAAATAACAATAAAAATACATCTGTAGAATAAAAATACGATATAAATCTATTAAACAAAAAAATTAATGCAATAATTAAATGGAATTTATAAAAAAGTAAAATGAAAATATTTAGTGAGACGTATCACTATATTTATAAGTTTATGATGGAGTTTATGATATTTATAAATTTATAATATATTAAACTTTGAAGATTTAGAGTTTAGAAAATTAACTTAAAATCTTATTTAAATTAGAATTATTATTAAAGATAAGAAAAATCTGGAAAATAAGAATAAAATTTTAAAATAAAATTTTTTAAAAGGATGATTAACTATAAAAAATAATTTAGATTTTATTGAATAAAAAAATATCAATAGAATTATTATATTAAAATAAATATAGAAATAAAATAAAAGAATTAATTAATATAATAATAATTAAGAATAGATTGGGAATTAAATATAAATGTAAATAGTCTGAATCATTTTATAAAAAAAAGATAAAGGCGGTAATCTTGCTATATTAAAAAATAAAAATATATAGATTAGTTGAAAACTTAGAGATTGAATGTTATAGAAAAAATTATAATTTTAAATGATAATTTTAAAAATTGAAATATTAAATTGATTATTAATAGAATGATGGAATAAATAATAAAATATAGGAGTCAAAGAATGTTTTTAAATATAATTAAAAGTAATATTCATCTATTATATCAAATCTTGAAGATTTATTGCGCGACCTTCCTCAGCTGATTCAATGTCCTCGTTATCATTTCTATTAATTTGTTGAATCTTTCTAATTCTTGAAATAAGACAATTGCGGTAGGCGTTACGGTCACGCCGAAATTTCTCTTGACCTTGTTAATATCATATGGTACGGGCATCTTGGCTGAGATCTCTTTCGCTATATTATCTATGAATTCATCTTTGCTGACACCGGTGATGCTGATCGCTAAAAATTTAATACATGACATGTCATGATTTATCGAAAAATGTAATGAGCTCTTTAATATGCGACTTACACTTTTTATCCAAGCGAGCTACGAACAATCAATTACAAAAATAAAAATTGATATTTCTACTAAAAGATTTCTACTAAATGATACAGGATGATTCATTTTAATCTCAATAGGCAAATATTTTGAAAAATTTTATTACATATTCTTGTCGTTTATCTCGAGAGCTTTCCAAAACACTATAAGTAAGTTAATTTTCATTAAGTACTTTCCGAGTTATGAGACTTGAAGTCATTTCTTAATTTTATATAAACCATAAAATATATTGTAAAATATTCATTTTTCGATTACCTTAATACTTTTATGTACAAAATAATGAGAGGAATCAATTCAATCAACGAAAACACTATAATTAAGTTAATTTTCATTAAATACTTATGAGGCTTGAAAATAATGAGAAGAATTAATTGGTGTAAAGAAAACACATAGTTATTTTTTAAAAAAGATATGTAATTGTTAATTGCAAATTACATATTTTTTTTCGAAACAACTATGTGTTTTCTTTATACCAATTAATTCCTCTCATTATTTTGTACATAAAAGTATAAATATAACTTTTGTTTGAAACATTTTTTCGTATCTCGCATATTTTTCAAAATATTTACCTGTTAAGATTAAAATGAATCACCCTGCATAACTTTTATACACAAAATAATAAATGATAAAAATATATGACTCGTTATTAATTCGAATCACGTAACATTAAAGTAAAATTAATAATTATCATAAATAATATCTTAAATAAAATACTTTAAATAAAGTATCTTATTTAAAATATTACTTCTTAATCATTTATTATTATTTGTATTATTATAAATATTTTAAAATGCTTTAAATGAAATATTTTAAAATATTTATAATACAAATAATAATAAATTATTAAAATTTATAAATGCCATAAATACATAATATACATAAGATAAGGAAAAATGATAAATATAAATATAACTTTTGTTTGAAACATTTTTTCGTATCTCCCATATTTTTCAAAATATTTGCCTGTTAAGATTAAAATGAATCATCCTGCATAACTTTTATACACAAAATAATAAGTGATAAAAATATATGACTCGTTATTAATTCGAATCACATAACATTAAAGTAAAATTAATAATTATCATAAGTAATAGCTTAAATAAAATACTTTAACTAAAGTATCTTATTTAAAATATTATTTCTTAATCATTTATTATTATTTGTATTATAAATATTTTAAAATGCTTTAAATAAAATATTTTAAAATATTTATAATAATACAAATAATAATAAATGATTAAAATTTATAAATGCCATAAATACATAATATATAAGACAAGGAAAAATGAGAAGTATAAATATAATTTTTGTTTGAAACATTTTTTCGTATCTCCCATATTTTTCAAAATATTTGCCTGTTAAGATTAAAATGAATCATCCTGCATAACTTTTATACACAAAATAATAAGTGATAAAAATATATGACTCGTTATTAATTCGAATCACATAACATTAAAGTAAAATTAATAATTATCATAAGTAATAGCTTAAATAAAATACTTTAACTAAAGTATCTTATTTAAAATATTATTTCTTAATCATTTATTATTATTTGTATTATAAATATTTTAAAATGCTTTAAATAAAATATTTTAAAATATTTATAATACAAATAATAATAAATTATTAAAATTTATAAATGCCATAAATACATAATATACATAAGATAAGGAAAAATGATAAATATAAATATAACTTTTGTTTGAAACATTTTTTCGTATCTCCCATATTTTTCAAAATATTTGCCTGTTAAGATTAAAATGAATCACCCTGCATAACTTTTATACACAAAATAATAAGTGATAAAAATATATGACTCGTTATTAATTCGAATCACATAACATTAAAGTAAAATTAATAATTATCATAAGTAATAGCTTAAATAAAATACTTTAACTAAAGTATCTTATTTAAAATATTATTTCTTAATCATTTATTATTATTTGTATTATAAATATTTTAAAATGCTTTAAATAAAATATTTTAAAATATTTATAATAATACAAATAATAATAAATGATTAAAATTTATAAATGCCATAAATACATAATATATAAGACAAGGAAAAATGAGAAGTATAAATATAACTTTTGTTTGAAACATTTTTTCGTATCTCCCATATTTTTCAAAATATTTGCCTGTTAAGATTAAAATGAATCACCCTGCATAACTTTTATGCACAAAATAATAAATGATAAAAATATATGACTCGTTATTAATTCGAATCACATAACGTTAAAGTAAAATTAATAATTATCATAAGTAATATCTTAAATAAAATACTTCAAATAAAGTATATTATTTAAAATATTATTTCTTAATCATTTATTATTATTTGTATTATTATAAATATTTTAAAATGCTTTAAATAAAATATTTTAAAATATTTATAATAATACAAGTAATAATAAATGATTAAAATTTATAAATGCCGTAAATACATAATATATAAGACAAGGATAAATTATATAATATTCGCACCGGTTTGTGGTTGAAGCTCAATGAGATGCCTCCACATTCTTTTGGCCGCTTGCGTAAAATATCCGATCTCGGCATTCGGATGCAATCCAAATACTTCCGGAGTATTCACGAGAGGAAGCTCCTCGATGAATCGCAAATAATCATCGCGATCTCCTTCCGGTGGTATCACATAGTTGACGGCATCCTTGTAAAAGTAGAACGGTTGAAACTCGTCGAACAGAAAATCACCGAAATACTCGTCCATATAAGTGTAAGAGACGCGACGATCATAGCTGTCCATTATCCTTCCGCCGTACATTACCTAAATTATTTTTTACCTAAATTATTTTCAAACGCGAAAGGCAAAAATTTATTGCAAATTTATTTAAAAAATATTTCAAATAATAATAAAATATCCCGAAATTGAAAAAGATCTTTAAAGGGAGATTTAGATCGAATGTACCTCTCCAATTAAATACTTGAGACTGTTCCACGGTACATTGGACTCCTTTGTTGTCAGTGCTTTTGTTAAATAAGTATCCAGAATGGTGGTGCATACGTTAAAATCTGACTCGTTGAAATCATACTTTATATTCCATCCAATTTTGCCGTATCTTCTTCTCTCCTACGATGTTTTTTTAAATATTTTTTAAATAAAAATTCTATTATTATTATTTCTTTATTAATTAAATGTATCGACTTTCTGAAATTCACCTGGATAACAGCGTGATAGAAGGCTAGAACGTAAATTAAGTGCTTGTAAAGAACATGGGAACAAGTTTCCAAAGTCTGCGGTCGCATGTTGAAATACGTGCTTTGCAAGTTTAGTTTCAATCCGCTCGGTGGTTCCGTTACCACTGCAAACAATTTGCTCTAGACTACCATGCATGACAACGAGGTATATTTCATTATACCTTTCAGTGATTGTTGCAGTATTCCGATTGGAAAATTAGGAATAGGCTCCGTGGTGAGCCACAGGCGAAAGTCGGGATGAGGCTTTCCTATGTTTTCCACGACTTTTTCTAAATCTTTTGTGAAGGACAATAATAGGTGGCAATTCTGGAGCATCAGCCACTGACCTCTCGCCATCGCTACATCCAATAATTCCATCGCGATCTGTTATATAAAGAAGGTCTGTTATATAAAATCTGTTACATAAAAAAGATGTATTTTTTTACATAAAATAACTTTAAGACATTAAACACGGATCCTAAGTGTAATAATAATTTATCGTTACTTTATTACAGGGTTGGCAAAAAATTTGTTTTTTTTATTTTAAACAAAAAACATTGTTTTTTTTGTTTAGAACAATGTTTTTTGTTTTATTTGTGTTTTTAAGTAAAGTAAAAAAACATGTTTTAAACAAGCAAAAAACACTTAATAGCTTTGATCTGTGTAAATATTTAAATGTTTCGCTAGCATTAAACTGTAAATAACGTTGCCAAAATTGACAACGCTATTAAAAATATAAATAATAAAATAAAAATGATAAGATGGGTATTATTTTAGCAGAATATTTATTTTTGGATATTAAATAACAATCAATATATAATAATAAAGATTACTTAGAAGATATTGACTGACTTTATATTTTACATTTATCATTTTAAATTAATAGTACATAACTCATAGCAGGTCAGTAGTTTTAAAAAAAAGTTCTAGTTAATAATATTTAATATATAATAATATAACTTTGGTTCCTTTCCTATTCTTATTAAGTAGCCTCTGCTTAACTCTTAACATAAATTCTAAATAAAAGAAAAATAATTTTAAATGAAAGAAAAAAACCTTAATTCTTCTTTTTAAAAGAAGAATTTTTTTAAAACTTTTAACACTGACTTGCTTTGAATTATGTCTTAATTTAAAATACTAAAATGTAAAATGTAAAGTCAGTCAATATTTTCTAAGTAATCTTTATTGTATTGATTGTTATTTAATATCCAAAAATAAATATTCTGCTAAAATAATACCCATCTTATCATTTTTATTTTATTGTTTATTTTATTGTTATTTGATTTTTATATCTATATGTTACATAAATATAGATAAAAACCTAAAAATACTAAAACAAAAACTTTTTTGCAACATACATATCTATTAATTTTTGTTTTTAATTTTTTTCACAATTTCTTTTCCAAATAATCATATATTTTATTTGCGATATTTTAAACGGTTCTAAACAATAGTTTGAAACAATTTAAAACAAAAATGTTTTAAACAGTCGTGACAGTGTTTCACAAGTTTTAATTAAACGATTTTAAACACATTGTTTAAAACATGCCAACCCTGCTTTATTATAATCGTCCAGTTATTATATGTATAATAAATCTTATATATTGCATATCATTACATATGCGTTATCCCACCTTGTTTTGACTTTGACCAAGCGAGAGATATCTAAACTTTCCACCGCCACAGCCGTATCGATCGGCCAGCTTCATCAGCTCCGAAGTAGGATCCGAGCCCGGGCTCAAAAGGAAGATTACAGGCATGGTGGGCGTACTCTCCTCGAAAATCATATCAAAGCTCATATGAGGCGGTGTGATATACTGTTCACCCATGATATCGATAATGTAATTAATGATGCCACAGTAAACGCGATCTACGCGGAAGCAGCGTATCAGCATCAGTCTCTCAAAGGATGTCAATCGCGTGTTATAATCGCACGGGAATTCGTTCGATTCTGGCGTATCCGAATCATACCACTAAAATGAATTTCGATTAGTCGATTAATTATCACACATTTCAAGAGGATTTTTCTTTATTATAAAATTTTTATTTCACGCACAATTCAAATTATTCGAATATAATTCAAATTATTTGAATATATTGTTTGCAAATTATTTGAATATAATTCAAATAATTCAAATCTAATTCAAATTAATCGAATGTAATTCAAATTATTCAAATCTAATTCAAATTAATTTAATTCAAATTAATCGAATATAATTTAAATTATTCAAATCTAATTCAAATTAATTTAATTCAAATTAATTCAAATTAATTTAATTCGAATTAATTCAAATTAATTTAATTCAAATTAATCGAATATAATTCAAATCTAATTCAAATTAATCGAATGTAATTCAAATTATTCAAATCTAATTCAAATTAATTTAATTCAAATTAATTCAAATTAATTTAATTCAAATTAATCGAATATAATTTAAATTATTCAAATCTAATTCAAATTAATTTAATTCAAATTAATTCAAATTAATTTAATTCGAATTAATTCAAATTAATTTAATTCAAATTAATCGAATATAATTCAAATCTAATTCAAATTAATCGAATGTAATTCAAATTATTCAAATCTAATTCAAATTAATTTAATTCAAATTAATTCAAATTAATTTAATTCGAATTAATTCAAATTAATTTAATTCAAATTAGTCGAATATAATTCAAATCTAATTCAAATTAATCGAATATAATTTAAATTATTCAAATCTAATTCAAATTAATTTAATTCAAATTAATTCAAATTAATTTAATTCAAATTAATCGAATATTATTCAAATCTAATTCAAATTAATTTAATTCAAATTAATTCAAATTAATTTAATTCAAATTAATCGAATATAATTTAAATTATTCAAATCTAATTCAAATTAATCGAATGTAATTCAAATTATTCAAATCTAATTCAAATTAATCGAATATAATTCAAATTATTCGAAGACATTTATTCAAATTTTCTTGTGTTTTAAAAATTTTGAAAATACGTTGTTTTTAATCTTGAATTTGAATAAAAGATTCTGATCTCGCTGATGATTATTTTCTATTATTATCCAGCCGTAAAAAAGAAGATAAAATAATTTAATAATTAAATAATCTTTGTTTGGAATGTCTACCTGCTTCCATTCGTCCTCGCAATCCCGCAATTCTTCTGGCAACTGCTCGAATTTGTCTGGGAAATCGCTCGCCAGTGTAAGAACATCTTCCCAGCCCGATTGCGGCAACCATCTGGTGGGATTCACTTGGGGTGATTTCTCCAAGGCCATGCTACCCTTGATGAAGAAGTCTAACTGCTTCTGAGTCACGTTATTCACGCTTCTTTCTATTCTCACGCAAATTTGCAGGGAGAAGAGTAATTTGTGCCTCTCAAAAATGCCCGTACAACCATAATCGTACACGTTCTTCGTCAACATCGGAATGATGTTCTGCAATCGTTTGACGAGCACTGGATCCGGCAGCGATCTCCTGAGTGAGTGGATAAACACTTCGACGTAGCTGATCAGAGAATACTGGTACATGGCATTCACGGTAGCCATGTCGGCTAACACTGAAAACAGGATGGCTCCTCGTTCTGCCACCGGACGATAGCCTTCGCGAAGTTTGTTTATGTCAGCCGAGGTGACCTCCGCGAGGAACAGCTTCGTCATCACCTCGTTAGCTCTAGACTTGATGTTCTCCAGGGTCTCAATCAGGTCGATGTTGTCCAGCATGTTCCCTCGATCAGCGGCGATTTCGCGCAGAAGACTGTCCTCCAATTGTTGCAGCAGATTCTTGTTCTCGCTCGTTTCCAGAATCAATGACTCCCGTTGCTCTTCAATATCCGGCCTCTCGACTCTCACGACAACTGATAAGAGTTGGTTTTCCAAGCCCTGAAGAGACGTGTCTTAGGAGACTTTATTGTGTAAATTTTTTTTTCATTATTATTTTTAAATGCAATATAATAATAATATTATTATAATTATAATATAACAATAATTATAACATAAATATATATTATATTTATAACTTGATATTAACGTAACCATGTATTATACACAGGGTGTTCGAAAACTTTTCGCAGTCCCGAAGTGTGAAGGTAGATTGGCTCAAATTAAGAAGGAAAGTCCTCTACTGTTTCGCGATATTCGCAATAATTAACGAAAAATTAATTAAACAAGATTGACCAATGCGCGCGCGGCGAAGGCTCCTCCCCTCCCCAATCATAGCTTCACCGCACTTCTAGCCACACGCATTGGCCGATCTTCTTTAATTAATTTTTCGTTAATTATTGCAAATATAGCCAAACAGTAGAGGACTTTCCTTCTTAATTTGAACCAATCTTTACACTTCGGGACTGCGAGAAGTTTTCAGACCCGGTATAATTAAATTGAACTCACTGCTGTGGTAACCATATAATTGATAACAATCGCTTTGGCATACACGGCTGCATCCAACATCGGATTGGTCATTCTGGTTGTCAAATATACACGAAATCTTGGATCATAATCTATCTCCTTATCACCGAGAATGACAAAAGTTCGTCCTGCAGCGGCTGCAACAAAGAACAAATTAATTTAATGAAATAAATCAATTTCTGTATTTCAACGAATTGCGATTACGAGTCTCTTGAATTGTGCGACTTACTTTGAATATTTTTTGACAAAACGTTGTTCAAGATGGGGTCGATCTCGTCGACATCCTGCACAAGTACTGATAAACCATATTGGATCGCCAGTTCTATTTGCTTCAGGAAATCCGTGTCTGTAAAGGAGAGGATCTTCAGATTCTTCTTTTGCTCTCTTTTCTTGATCCAATTCAGCGCTTGTTGCTGTGGATCGATGCAAAGCGGAAATCTGGATGCTTTCATGGTCAATATGCCATTTTGCACGGATAGTTCGTCCGGTGGAAGACCTTCCGAGTTCCAGCTTCAAGTTGGATAAATATTAGAGAGACTTATCAATTTTCTTTAGTTAAAGTTTTAATTATACGAATGCATTAGAATGTATGAATACGAATTAGAATGTATGAATACGAATGTATTAGATGGAATAAAGTAACTGCATCTGGGAGCAATTACACAGGCCTGCGAGGGTTTTCTTTTTAAGATGCAATAATGATTTCCGACGTAATTTTGTGCACTGAATTCGAATCTGGCCGACGAATTTTCGTAGCACGTCACGTTTTTAAGTAATTTGTAATTGAATGGCTCAAAAATGGCTATTTTGAATTTCATGAATTTATTGCGAGGAAACCAAATTTTTTGAAATATTTTTGCCAATGGCATCGTATAATACTCACTTTCGCTTTTCAAATCCACTTTCGATTACCGCCGCACGATTTTTCTTCGCTGAGATATATAAGTATGACGTTGTAAGAAAATTTACGTTAAAGAAAATTTATATAGACATCAATATGGTAGATCCATAATGTTGAAAGTTGAAAAGACTGACATATGTCAGGTTCGGTTGTCCAGAAAAAGTATTGTAAAGAAATATCTAATACAGTTGTTACACATTTTGATAAATTTTTCTAAATTTTATGCCTTTTTATTGTGATTCTATTCGCCATATTGAATTTCAAAAGATGACAGAAGGTTTAAAAATGTATATTTTTATCCTAATTTTGATTCGTAGTGAAATAAAGAGGTGGCACGATTGATTTAGAATGGCTTATTAGATCCCTATGCATGGTTAGTCTTATGACTTGTATATCTGAGCGAAAAAAAATCGTGCGGCGGTAATCGAAAGTGGATTTGAAAGATGAAGGTGAATACTATACTATACGATGCCACTGACAGAAATATTTCAAAAAATTTGGTTTACTCACAATAAATTCATGAAATTGGTCAAAATAGCAATTTTTGGGCTATTCAGCTACAAATAACTCAAAAATCTGACATGCTACTCAAACTTCGGCGACCAGATTCGGATTCAGCGCACAAAATTACGTCAAAAATCACTATTGCATCTTAAAAAGAAATTTTGATCCCCTTTTTTGCAGGCCTGTGTTATTCTTCTTCTTTTATTGTTAATTAAGAAGTTTAGTTGTGTTTCTAAAATTTTTATTTTGATTCATATGTTAATATATGCTGAAAACTTGATCAAATAACAAGAAACTAATGATATTTCCTTTAATTAATAGATGCATTTGCTTCACAATTAAATGCTTTAATCTCACGTGCTAATTTCAACGTCATCGCTTAATTGGGTCTCGAGCTTAAAAGGCATCGACAGAGGTAAGTCTTTTTCCAAAATGCTCCTCTTCCAGTCGCTGTACATTTCATTCCTGAATTCGTAGGAAAACGGACCACTATAGGCGAGGAATGCCGCTCCAAACAAGCAATTTCCAGTAATCTTCTCCAAATCATCGTGCAAACCCACTAGATCCTTTTGCCAACGTTCATTCTCGGAAGACAGTCCAGAAATGAGCTTATCGGCAGCCAATAGGCGTCGCTGCAGCAGATCTGTCTCGTCCTGCAGTTTCTGTCGTTCGGTCATCGCTGTGTCGTATTTCGCATTCAGCTCCTCGATCGTTTTCTCTAATCGTTTTAACTCTCGTTCTTCCTTTTCTAAGGCACGTCTAATCTTTTGGGACTCTATTTCGAGCATTTGGACTCTATCCATCTTCGGTTTTACCTGAAACAGTGGATCCCAATTTATTGTTATCAGTATGAATTTAATATTTCTAAGTTTTAGAAAATTAAAAAGAGATGAAGCTCATGAAATTAGATAACCACCTCTTTATAAACGGCGCAATAATCCAAAACAGCGAGGACAAATTTGTACAAGCCGTATCCTGCTTTGCTGATGACCTGCATTTGATCCAGTTTGTCCGTCTTCTTCAAGTGCGTTTGAACTGCTTGCTGCTGTTTTATAGTGATTTGATCGCAGTTCATTTCCTGCAAGCTCCTCACGAATCCCGGGTCGCCCATCATTCCTTTAGCTCCTTTCCAGGATACATCCTTGACACCACAAAGCATCGCGACGCATTCCGAGACGATTTGCACCGGTTCGGGTGGCGTCACAAAAGATCTGAATGATCATCATCAGTTATTTAGCGAATTTCAAGCTTGATTGTCTTCGTTCCAATTCAATATTAAATATCCCATAAGAAGTCCTTTTTTTTAAAATTGATTCTAGTCACCTGATTTCCGTGATATCAGCTTTATCGAGTTCGCCCAGTGCGAGTCTGGCAGCGTCGAGAGCCGGTTGAGCCTCGGCTAATGTCTTCTTGGCCTCTGTTTCCTCCTTGGTGATCATCTTCTTCTTGTCCTCGATTTCTCTCCTTTTCTCCTCGCTCAGGTTCTTCTTCTCCATCGCGACATCCGTGCTTTCGCCGATGGACGCGAGCAACTGCTCACAGTTCTTCGTTTGGTCGGCCACTTTGGTCCTTTGCACGGCCAAAATTTTGTTCAGTTCAATCAAAGTCACGGAAGCCTCTGCGATTTTCTGCAATCCTGACAGAAATACTTATTGGGGAAGAAATATCTATTCCATATGAAATCGCGTCTTCTTTTATTTTAAGAAATGGGAAGAAATAATTTGAGAGAGAGAGAGCAGAAGAAGAATCTGAAAATCCTCTCCTTTACAGACACGGATTTCCTGAAGCAAATAGAACTGACGATCCAATAGGTTTATCAGTACTTGTGCAGGATGTCGACGAGATCGACCCCATCTTGAACAACGTTTTATCAAAAAATATTCAAAGTAAGTCGCACAATTCAAGAGAATCGTAATCGCAATTCGTTGAAATACAGAAATTGATTGATTTCATTAAATTAATTTGTTCTTTGTTACAGCCGCTGCAGGACGAACTTTTGTCGTTCTCGGAGTTAAGGAGATAGATTATGATCCAAGATTTCATATATATTTGACAATCAGAATGACCAATCCGATGTTGGATGCAGCCGTGTATGCCAAGTAAGCGATTGTTATTAATTATATGGTTACCACAGCAGTGAGTTCAATTTAATTATACCGGGTCTGAAAACTTCTCGCAGTCCCGAAGTGTAAAGGTAGATGGGTTCAAATTAAGAAGGACAGTCCTCTACTGTTTGACGATATTTGCAATAATTAATGAAAAATTAATTAAAGAAGATCGGCCAATGCGTGTGGCTAGAAGTGCGGTGAAGTTATGATTGGGGAGGAGCCTTCGCCGCGCGCGCATTGGCCAATCTTGTTTAATTAATTTTTCGTTAATTATTGCAAATATCGCGAAACAGTAGAGGACTTTTCTTCTTAATTTGAGCCAATCTACCTTCACACTTCAGGACCGCGAAAAGTTTTCGGACATCCTGTATTATATGTTATTAATAAAGAAATAGATAGAATAAATTAGAAATAATTTGTAAGAAAATTAAGCAGTTACCTCCGGAAAGACGCGCGCGGTGTGAATTTATAAAGTTTTTCTTCTCCGTCAGTAGTTTGAGGTAAGTATTGATGAAATCCAGAAAATGTCTCGGCGTGACGTAATTTCGTCTCCTCAGCTTCGTCGCGAAGTCTATCGTGTATTGTAATACTGACGTGTGTACGTATACGATGTGATTTACAATCGCCTCTCTGTATTCCTGTGGCACGATCGGATTCTGGAAGAAAGAGTCTCACTTCGTTAAACCTTCCCTCGCTTATTCGTGCAGTCGCTTACGTCTCTGAGGAGAACGTTCGCCACGGCAACCAAGGCCTGTTGAGGCCATGGGAACATCCAATCCACGGTGGTGTTGTTGATCAAACCCGGATAATTGCGGCATCGTATTCGCAAAGCGTCGCCCGATGGACTCATCGCCAGCGCTATTCGCAGATTCGTGATGCACGTCTTGACAAAGTACGACCAGACGCTCTTTCTGGAATCAAGAATAAATTGTATAAATAAAGGAATAAATTATCAGGAATAAATTAAATAAAAAATCGTCAAAAAATTAAATTGGAGATTCAAGAATAGGAAACAAGATATTAAAATCACTTTGCGATGTCGAAGCCGGCCGTAACCGCCGCGTCTCTGCAGGAAGTGACAATCGCATCCCTCTCTTCGTCGTTGAAGAGAGCCGGCACGGAACTTGTCAGCATGTTGTTCACCAGCTCGAGGAAGCCTTCGTCCTTAATGTGAGCGCACGTAAACATGAACACGACTCTTTTATTCTCCACGCCGACCATGTTGTACAGGCTCTTCATGTCCTCGCGGAAGGATATCTCGTTGTAACCGCGACTCAGGACGATTTGGAAGAGTTGATAACCGGCGGCGAAGGATGCTAATTTTATCACGGATTTTTTACCACTGCCACCGGTACCGACGATAAGCACGTGTCCTCGATGCATCCGAAGTGCACGGTGCACTCTGGTAAGGTGCTCGAGCGCGTCGTTGAAGAGAACCATGTGTAGCTTGGCTCTGGTCCTCTCGTTATATTCGTCGAAAATCTGCGAATGATGCGAAATTTTCAAGAGTATTAGGGTTGCACAAGACCCAAGATAAGACAATATTTGTAAAAATATTGTATTCAAAATTTTCAAAAATTTAAATCTTGGTCTTGAGTGAATGTTGGTAGCAAAAATCTCGTCTTGTATTGTCTTGTCTCGATTTTATTAACAATTTTTTATCTAATATTGAAAAATTATTTCAATAATATTTAACATAATTTTTGCAATATAATTTGAAATAATTATTACTATTGTATTATATTTTAATTATAATTATTACTATGTGATCGATATAAATGCCGTTTATTTATATAAAAAAACATTTACTGTTTCATGGAAAATAGAAATTAATAAATATTTACAGGGAATGTGCAAATATAAATTTTGGAGTGGTAAAAAATCAGGTTCATATCTCAGGTTTTATCTCACATTGTCAAAAATGGCTCGAGATTTTAAGTTCAATTGCCTCGTCTATGCTAGTAAAAAAACTTTTCTCAATAGGAACTCTGAAACCATGTCAAAAAATAGAATTAGATTACAAAATAAATCTTTAATAGCACTAATGTGCATCAATTCCTGAGTGAAATATTCTTTAATGTCTAAAATTTGCGAGTTTGATTTCTAATTTATAGAAATGTTATATTGCATTAATATTAAATGTTTTTAAATTTATTAATATAAATATAATGTTTTTATTGAATAAAATGTTTTTAAATTCGTATATGATTTTTTTATGATTTTTAAAAATTTTTTTAAATTCGTATATGATTTTTTTCATTTACAAATATAAATATTTTAGTTTTTTTGAGGACCAATAATCTTGACAAGACTAATAATCTTGACAGTCTTAGTCTTGATATTGTCTTGATAACTAATTAAAAATTTTGAAATTGAAGACAAGATCAAGACAAGATTTTTATTTAGTTATCAAGACAATATCAAAACTAAGACTGTCAAGATTATTAGTCTTGTCAAGATTATTGATTCTCAAAAAAACTAAAATATTTATATTTGTAAATGAAAAAAATCACTATATACGAATTTAAAAAAATTTTATTCAATAAAAACATTTATATTAATAAATTTAAAAACATTTAACATTAATACAAGACAAGACAAGACAATATCAAGACTAATCTTAGCATCTCGTGCAACTCTAAAGAGCATAGAATTTTGTCTTTATAAACGTAATGCAATCGAATTATATTAGATACATATAGAAAAATAGTTGGGAAAAAGGAATTAAATTAAATCAATTAAATGAATTAAATTAAATTTCAATCAATTAAATTAAATTAAATTAAATAAAAGAACGAACTTCCAAGAACAAGCTGTAGACCGCTTCGTAGTCTAGCAGATCCTCGTAAAATCTAGGCTCATCCTCGTTGCAAGCGTTTCTGAAATCGCCATAAAGCATCGGGTCTCGTAAACTGTACTGAATCACTTCTGGCTCTAATTCCCAATAATTCTGTATCTTCTCCTTTAACTGATCGATGATCAAATTTTCATCCTGGAAAGGCGAAACTGTTTACAAGTGAAGTTTTAATCAATGGAAAGAGAATAAAAGGCTTATTACTTGAACGCTAATGAGACGATCGCACATAACTCTGGTGATCTCGTTCCTCCAGAGTCTAACGAATTGTTTTACGCTTGGATAGAAGTTGGAATGACTCTGAAGCAGACCAGCCATGATCCTCGAAAGGTCACGCATGTTGAAAATATAATGGAACTTGGACGGCGTTGGTAGGAGTTTTTTTCTAACTGTCTGAATAGCATCATATGTTGTTGTTTTTTTATCATGATAAATGATAATGATCATGATCGTGATAAATAATTGTTGCAAAATTACCTCGTAAAGTTCCAACATCAATTGCACGAGTCCATTTGCGATAGATTGAACTTCTTCAGGAAACGTTTGCAGGTGACCGGACAGGATACTGGTGTAAATATAATTGAGAGTTTCGCTCGATGGGAAAGTCACGTTGTAAACGGAGAACATAGAGATAAATCGCGGATCGACTTCGTTCCTGCCGCCACCAGGCTCTCCCATGGCAGCTAAATAATCTATGTTGTCAAAAAGATTTGATGTTATTTGAAGATTTGATAACATGGTTAAAATGTTACATACAATTATTAACGTAGTATATCGTGAAAAATTAAAATTTTTAATATTATAAAATAATAAATAATAAATAATAATATTAAAATAATAAATAATATTAAAATAATAAATAATATAATTAATATAATTAATATTTTAATATAAATAATATAATTAAAATAATAAAATAATAATTAAAATATATAATTTAAAATAAATTTTTAATATTAATATAAAATAATAAATAACAATATTATAAAATAATAAATAATAAATAATAATATTAAAATAATAAATAATATATATAATTAAAATAATAAAATAATAATTAAAATATATAATATAAAATATTAAATATATAATTAAAAAAAAATATATATATATAATTAAAATAATAAAATAATAAATAATAATATTATAAAATAAAAAAAATTATGTTTCATTAAATCACTGAAAAAAAACTTGGCTTAAAATTGCGAAAAGAAACGATATTATACTCACAAATGTCTTTCATATATTTCCAGGTCAGATCGCGTCCGCGATCGTAAAAGCCACCTCTTTCGAAGAGCAATTTAAGAAACGCAATGGGTTGCTGGGTTCCATAAGTGTCCACAATTGGCATGTTCATGTCGTCGATGAAGACGACTAATTTTTTTCCGGGCGGCGGTCCAAATATTTCTCTCGATCTTTTCTCCACTACCGATTCGATATTCCTCTGCACGTCCATCGAAGTGGTTCTTGATGAGAAGTTAAGTAGGAGCTGCTCCTACTTGGCATCATCGTAGGTTGTAAAAAATGTAGTCAATTATTACATAATAATATATAAAGAGATTTTCTAGACACATTTCTTATAATTCACATATATTATATTTTACTGAAAAATATTATTATTATATTATTATTAATATATTGTTATTATATTATTATTATATTATTATTATATAATTATTATATTATTGTTTTATTATTGTTATATTATTATTATATTATTATTAAATATTATTATTAAATATTATTAAATGTTATATTATTATTATTATTATTATTATTATTATTATTATTATTATTATTATATTTATTATTATTATTATTATTATTATTATTATTATATTTATTATTATTATTATTATTATTATTATAAATATTATTAAATATTAATTATTATTTAAATAAATATCATTATATATTATATTGTTATATCATTATTTGAATAATTAAATTTGAATTTATCGCTACGATATTGTTTCCTCACTCACGTATTTGTCGGGTTGCAAGTTTCTCAGAAACTCATGAATTATGGCCGTTTTCGAGGTGCCAGTTTCCCCGACCAATAATACCGGTCTCTGCAGATTATTCATGAGATTCACAAACCACGTAGTACGCAAAGTGTCGATAGTTTGCACCAGGATATCCGTAAAGAATTTTTGTCTATCGTGGAGATATGTCGGTACCAACCATTTCCACGCCATCCAAACTTTCCTCTTCACATCCAATACATAATCGTACATAGTTGGAAATGATACGGGTATATATCCTAACACACAAATAGACATAAACGTGCACATTTATTTTCTAAATTCAAAATAATAAAAGATGCGTGCACAAAAAATGATTGAAATTTAATAATTAATTTAAATAAATTAATTCAAATTAATTCTCATATTTTCTTGATATTTGTCATCTTTGTTTCAGGTGAACTTACTAGTGGTTGCCAGCTTGGCAGGTGTATCTTGGACTAGTATAAGTCCCGAAATTTTCTTTATGTATTCATCGAATTTGAGACGCGCGTCGTCGACAATAGACGCGCCGAAGGACCAATAACACGCTTGAATGTACATCGCCTCCAGGAGCTCTTCTTTTGCCATTAGCGAACTATCCTCTTTTTCTTGAGGGACTTCCGTGGATTTTTTATCCGATTCGTCTTTCAATAATGACAGCAAGCCATCAAACACGTAGCAGAGTTGAATTACCTTGAAAAAGCAAACGCCAAATGCGTAAAGCATCATTAGTAACGTACGGTAAAAAATGAATATGTATAATAAGTAGAATTCTAAAACAAGTTTCATCCTTTCAGCCACAAATACGGATTAATCAATAGTCGATTAGCAAATCTAGTGGTTACCATATTGAGGTCAGTTTGTGGTATGATCATCCGAAGCGGTTCGATTGCCTGAAGGCCTAACATTCCTTCGATAATGAGCTTGAGCGAACCGTGTACGTATTTCTCGCACATTCCGCGAAAAAAATCTTGGTCTGCTTTGCCCTTGGCTTGTATCCATTTGTCCATATATGGCTGATATCTCAGGTTCTTCGGGTCAACGTAAACCATACCTGCTCTCGACACTGTCGCAGGTGAGGCGTATTGCAAGTCGCCTACCTTGAGCATAGAAAACAAATAATTATCCAAATAAAAATAAAGATAATAAAAATAAACAAATAAAAATAAACATATTTAGATTATCCAATTTTTTTAGATTTATTTTATGTGTTCAATAAAAATAATTTATATAAAATAATTATGTCTGTGATAGAAAATAAAACATGTAATTATTCTCGCAACAATTTATCTCAAAATTAACTCAATATTAAATCATAATTAAAATTTACGCTATTGTTTTTAAAAATAATTATGCGAATAATGTTGTTAGATAAATTTTTCGAAATTAAAATTATCTCTCACCGTATATTCAATATCTGCGTTAAGTTACCTCGAAGAGCAAACTGCAATGATTCTGCATTTTGATTCTCTCTTGATTAGCCAGAGTCAGCAATTTGTTGTCATCCATAACCGAGTTCATGTTTTCGACCCACAATGCATCGACGTCACCATCGAAGAGTATATATTTGCGTTCGTCCTTGCCAGAATCTAAGGGTCGGTTGATTTCGCGAAAGATGCTGCTCAAGAGGCCGTCCGTCCAATCACGCGTCGTAGGCTCCAATGTTCCATACAATTCAATGACGGTGCAAGCCTTGAACAATTTGAAGAAACCCAATGATTTAAGGAGCAGCAAAAATTAATTCTACAATCGTTGCAATTAATTTTCACCTACTTTGGGATTCAGAATGTACAGTTTCGTAGGTTTTCCGAGACGCGTCTGTGCCTTGCATAGCGTTTCGATTATTACCGTCTTGCCGCCACCGGTAGGGCCAATGAGCATCGTTGAATGCCTGGTCATCATCACTTCGTACAATTGAATGACTTTGTCAACCTAAATACGATCATTAATTTATTAATTTAAAAATTGCAATAAAAAATTATATTTTAAATTAAAAATTGCAATAAAAACTTATATTTTTATGATAATAAAACATAAAAAATAAAATACAAAATATAAAAAATATATAAAAAAATAAAATATAAGATATATATATAAATATAAAATATATAAAAAATAAAATATAAAATATAAAATATAAAATATAAAATATAAAATATAAAATATAAAATATAAAATATAAAATATAAAATATAAAATATAAAATATAAAATATAAAATATAAAATATAAAATATAAAATATGAATATGCATTTACTTGTTGAGGCAAGACGATGTATCCATGCTCCTTCAGCGCTGCCTCAACCGCCTCATTAAAGTCTGGATAATGTACTCTGGGGCAATCCAAATCCGGAAAGAGATCCTTAATCAAATCCAGAAAGAGCGGCACGTCATCGTACACGAACTTTGGTAAATTCATGTCTCTGAGAGCTCTCATCAGGACGACGTTCTCGGGCAAATCACCGGAAATTCTTTTTAGCTGACCGGCCATGATGAGGACGGACTTGAGGGCTCTCAAGCCAAAGTCATAGTGCGTTTGTTTGCTCAGTTGCTCGCTCGCGAGCTTATAAAGAACTGTCATTTTCTTGGCGAGCTGCTTCGCCATCAGGAAACCGGCGCTGAAGAGCTTAATCTGACAGATCAGTTCGTTGTCCGGTACCACGCAGACCACCGGTCTGAAGAAGGCCTTGACGGATTCCGGTAGCTCTGTGCGACCGGCATATCCTGGATTCATGGTGATGAAAATTCCCACTTTCGAGTCCAGCACGATGTCTTGGCCTTCGAACTTTCGGAGAACGTGATGTTTTTATAATAGAAATATAGTAAGAATGCGACAGGAATTTATTATATATCAGGTAATATATTATTATTATTAATATTATTTATATTATATATCAGATAATTAATATAATATAAATAATTAATATTTAAAATTAATTATTATATTATATTATACATATTAATGAAGAAATTATTTAGAATTAATTTAATATAAAATATTATATTAAAATTAATCAATGTATTATATTAATTGTATAATTAAGAAATTATTCATATAATTAAAAAATAAAGAAATAAAAAATTGACATAATTAAATTTTCTAAATATATATTTATAAAAGCTGATAATAATATATGGACTTAAATTAAATTTCGAGGGAAATCAAGATAAAATACATAAATTCGATTATTTCCATAATTTTATAATATTAGATAAGCAGCTAGAGCTTCCTCGAACGGTTCTCTTTCTTCAAATTATTTCATAAACTTATAAATAATTTTTTTTATAATTACGTTTACGATGTCTTGGCCTTTGAACTTTCGGAGAACGTAATGTTTTTATAATAGAAATATAGTAAGAATGCGACAGGAATTTATATTATATATCAGATAATTAGTATAATATAAGTAATTAATATTTAAAATTAATTATTAATATTTAATATAATTTAATATTTAATTTAATTTCTTCAATAATATAATAGAATATAATAATTAAATTATTAATACAATTTAATTATTATATTATATTATATTATTGAAGAAACTATTTAGAATTAATTTAATATAAAATATTATATTAAAATTAATCAATGTATTATATTAATTGTATAATTAAGAAATTATTCATATAATTAAAAAATAAAGAAATAAAAAATTGACATAATTAAATTTTCTAAATATATATTTATAAAAGCTGATAATAATATATGGACTTAAATTAAATTTTGAGGGAAATTAAGATAAAATACATAACTTCGATTATTTCCATAACTTTATAATATTAGATAAGCAGCAAGAACTTCCTCGAGCGGTTCTCTTTCTTCAAATTATTTTATAAACTTGTAAATAATTTTTTTTATAATTACGTTTACGATGTCTTGGCCTTGGAACTTTCGGAGAATGTTGTTTTATAATAAAAATATAATAGGAATACGACAGAAATTTATATTATATAATCAAGTAACTAATTTAATATAAGTGATTAATATTTAAAATTAATTTATATTATATTATATTAATGAAGAAATTATTTAGAATTAATTTGATATAAAATATTATATATTAGAAATTATATTAGAATTAATTAATACATTATATTAATTGTATAATTAAGAAATTATTTATATAATTAAAAAATAATGAAATAAAAAATTGACATAATTAAATTTTCTAAATATATATTTATAAAAGCTGATAAATAATATATGCACTGAGAAATAATATATGGACTTAAATTAAATTTCGAGGGAAATCAAGATAAAATATGGCGAATTATATAACTTCGATTATTTCCATAATTTTATAATATTAGATAAGCAGTTAGAGCTTCCTCGAACGGTTCTCTTTCTTCAAATTATTTCAACTTAAACTTATAAATTAATTAAACTTATAAATAATTTTTTTTATAATTATGTTTTAGGTTTCTATTATTCTTGGGACTTTACGCTTTTAATATTCATGAGTGTGTACCGTAAATCTTTGAGCTTTAACTTGTAATGCCGAGCGTATAGTTTGCAACTGGGTCGAGATAACCGAGAGAACAGAGGTATCGATACGATTGAATTCGTCGAAGCAACCCCATGCCCCGCATTGAGCCAGGCCACCTAGAGTCTTGCCGATCGCAATAAAATCCATCCCTTCTCCACAATTGGTGACAACACATAAGAGACCCAGGACTTTCGCTAAATCCTTGACTGTCTCAGTCTTGCCGGTTCCAGCAGGACCTTAAAGTTAAAAATCAAGATAACCTTATTGACACGAAATAATATATATTTAAAATATAATATAATATATATTTAATATTTATATTTAAAATATAATATATATTTAATATATAAGATATAATATATATTTAAAATATATTTAAAAAATACATTAAATGCAAATTGAACTTGTGCTAAAATTTGTGAAAATTATTCGATGTTTAATTCCTTTTTCTAATTTTTAATTATAATTCTTTATTTATTTTTTTTTCACTCTAAATTTAATTACATTTAGAATAAATGAAAAGCCATTATATTTAGTTTATGCTCGGGAAATTTGTAACTGTGCCACATACCCGCTGGAGAACCGCCTAAGTGCATCGAAAGAGCTTGCGTGATTGTGAGATATATCCTGTCTGTCAGAGGCGTAATAACCAATCTGCCATTAAGGCCCATGTACTCGTAACCGTATTCGAAAGTGCCTGTACATTGATTCATCCATACATTATCCAGATCATGAATCCAGTAAAATCTGCGTGTGTGCAAAAATAATTAGATTACAAAATCATCGCATAGAAAATGATGTTAATCAAATATTTATTAAATAATAATTAGAAATAATAATAATAATTAGACATTATTATAATAATAATTATTATTTATTAAATAAAAATAATTAGACTACAAAATTATCGCATGGAAAATGATGTTTATCAAATATTTATTAATAATAAATATATTTATTAATATTAAATATATTTGTCAGTTTTATTTAAAATTTTATATTTATAAAGAGACTCTCTCTCTCTCTCTCTCTCTCTCTCTCTTCTCTCTTTATTAAGAGATGTACTACCTCAATTGACTTTCCCATTCAAATTCCGTGGGATCTATAATGCTGTCCCTAACAAAGTTCTCGATAATGTCCCGAATGTGCACGTCGATTGTTAGAACCATGTCAATCTTCTTTCTATCGTTGCTGGTGAGCGTATCACTACCCATTAATGTCACCACTTCGTCTAATTGGTCGTTGAGTTGTTGTAAATACTATACACAAGTAATATATTAATTTATTCGAATTAAAAAGATTTTATTTATGATTTTCCACATTACCTCCTTCATAGCCCGTTTATTCCCCTGGGATATCTTATCGAAAACATTTTCGACCTCCGCGGTCCACCATATCTGATTGGCTGTGAGAACCATCATTCCTTGAAATTCAAGTAGCCATTCCGTTCTCGGTCTTCGTTCCTGTGTTTATAATTATCATTTTTATAAAAAAAAAAAAAAATCGTAAAAATTAGAGTTGCACAAGACCTAAGACAAGACAATATTCGTAAAAATATTGTATTGGTATTGAAAATTTTTAAAAATTTAAATCTTGTCTTGGTCTTGAGTGAATATTGGTAGCAAAAATCTCGTCTTGTATTATCTTGTCTTGATTTTATTAATAATTTTTTATCTAATATTAAAAAATTAAATAATTATAATAATTATAAAATTAAATTAAATTATTATAAAATTTAAATAATATTTAACATAATTTTTGTAATATAATTTGAAATAATTATTACTATTGTATTATATTTTAATTATAATTATTACTATGTAATCGATATAAATGCCGTCTATTTACATAAAAAAAACATTTACTGTTTCATGGATAACAGAAATTAATAATTATCTACAGGCTCCAAGGGAATGTGCAGATAAATATTTTGGAGTGATAAAAAAATCAGGTTCATATTCATTCCACATTGTCAAAAATGGCTCGAGATATTTTAAGTTCAACTGCCTCATCCGTGCCAGTAGAAAGATTTTTCTCAATAGAAACTCTGACTATGTCAAAAAATAGAACCAGATTACAAAGTAAATCTTTAAAAGTATTAAGATGCATCAATTCCTGAGTGAAATGCTTTTTAATGTCTAAAATTTGCGAGTTTGATTTCTAATTTATAAAAATGTTATATTGTATTAATATTAAATGTTTTTAAATTTATTAATATAAATGTTTTTATTGAATAAAATTTTTTTAAATTCGTTTATAGTGATTTTTTTTCATTTACAAATATAAATATTTTAGTTTTTTTGAGAACCAATAATCTTGACAAGACTAATAATCTTGACAGTCTTAGTCTTGTCTTGATAACTAATGAAAAATCTTGTCTTGAAATTCAAGACAAAACAAGACAATGTCAAGACTAATCTTGGTGTCTCGTGCAACCCTAGTAAAAATTATAATACAATTTATCAAGAAATTTTAATTTTTCAGTTAATTATTACATACTTTTTTTATATAAATATCTCCGAATGATATAATATGTTAAAGATGTGCAATAATTTAACATAAACCTTGCCATAATTGTAGACCGCTTTCTTTGTCAAGTATCGATTCGATCTTTTCATTTCCTCGAGAGCAAGGCCCATCCAAATTTCAATGTTCTGTTCTGTAGTCACGGGATTCCTAAATTCCATAATTTCCCTCTCGCAAGATATGAGAGCCGTCACCATCAGTCTGTCTGAGCTATCAGGCACCAGTTTGAACTTATCGAGATTATCGAACATCTTTCCAACATGTTCCTGGATGATAGTAGGATTACTGTTACCGAGAATGCTCAGCAGTTCATCGTCGCTTATAAAGTTGAATCTTGGGAATACAATGCGTTTATTGCGCAGGTATTCTGTGAGAGATTTTTGGCACTTCTCGAGGGCCGCAATCATGGCTTCGAATTCATTTTTTCGGCCTAAACAATTATAAATATATATGTAACAATTTAGTAAATAATCTACCTAATTTTTTAAAATCTAGAGATTTTAATTTAATTTAATTCTTCTATATAATTAATCTTTATTTTAATTTAATTTAATTCTTCTATATAATTAATTTTTAATTTAATTTAATTTAATTCTTCTATATAATTAATTTTTATTTTAATTTAATTTAATTCTTCTATATAATTAATTTGTGCGAATGTGCGTAAATTTCACAAATACCATAAATCGTGCAACATTCTAAGACATTGCGTCTCTTCGACGTGTCAGTCATGATCTTCTTGAAGGCTTGATCAATGTCGTCAAATCTTTTCGTTTCATCCGGTAACTGAAGCCGGATGTCACCGCCCACGAAGATGCCCTCGAGATATAGCCACTTTCGCTGCAATTCCACCCACACCTCTAAAACTTCGGAGATCGTGTGCATCGTGTGTTCCCATTTCTGAACGACGTTGAGAAACGGTCCGATAAATTGCGAAGCCGCCATGCTGTGCACGGTCAGCATGTTGTCCTCGAGTACCAGATTCAATTCGTCGAGTGGGCCAAGAATAAAACCACGATCTTCCATACCTGAATATAATCAATGATCATAGAATTCTGTGTAATTTATTTATATAATTATAATAAGATAATATATTTACATAATTTATTTATTATTAATTTATATTATATATAATATTATTTAATACTATTATTTAATAATTTATTTAATTTATTATTTAATTATAATTAATATTATTTATTATTATTTAATAATTTATTTAATATGTATTATTTAATTATAATTAATATTATTTATTATTATTTATTATTTATTATTCATTATTCATTATTCATTATTCATTATTTATTATTTAGTATTTATTATTTATTGTTTATTATTTATTATTTATTATTTAATTATAATTAATATTATTTATTATTATTTAATAATTTATTTTTATATTATTTAATTATAATTAATATTTATTATTACTTAATAATTTATATTATTATTCATTATTCATTATTCATTATTCATTATTCATTATTTATTATTTATTATTTATTATTCATTATTTATTATTTATTATTTATTATTTATTATTTATTATTTATTATTTATTATTTATTATTTATTATTTATTTATATATTATATATAATAATTAAATATAATTTATTTGCTAAATAACTATACCTTTATAGTGTTTCACGAGATTGAATTCCATAGACTTCCATACTTCCCCCACTTCTTTCACGCCTCTTTCTATCGCAAGCTCCTTCACGGCATTCATTACAATATCTTGAGCGATGTCTTGATACTTTCCTAGCTCCATAGCGAACATATTCTCTAAGGTAAATCTGGAATAATTCATTAATTGTATTCGTATTTTTCATATTTTCAAATTAACAATGCAACGTGATTTAAAAAACTTACCCCTCTATCATAGTAAAACATTTTCGTTGCGTCATTTTTGTATTAAAAAGTGTCTCTATATATTATTAATTATACTTTTAAATATTAATTAAACTCGTCAACGCACTCACGAATAAGTTACACTGACCATTAATGAATTTTAATCGATTATGTCAAGAGAATCTATAAAAAAATGAACACATAAAAAGTTCAAAAAAATTATGAAATAATATATGCATAGATCAGTCCACTTTTTATCAGAAAAATTAAACAATCCTTGCACATATTTTAACATACATCTTAAAAATTAGCATATTTAAATATATAAATATTAAAAAAATACATAGATGTAACGAATATATGTATACGAAATTCGTAAATATTACAATAAATTGTACATTATATCGTAATAAATAAATAATACATACATAAATGAATATTTAAAAATATTAATATACATAAATAAATATTTAATAATTATAAATATTTAATAAATATAAATATAATAATTATAAATATTTAATAATTATAAATATTTAATAAATATTAAAATACTATAAAAAATGCAAAATGCACTCTTATTTTTATCGCTACACCTTTGCACGTGTAAGTAATCCAATAATCATCCATATTCGTGATTGATTCTTCACAAAAGTCGCACTCTGTCGTTCAAAAGCACGTGTAATATAATAATAATCGCTCAATTATTCATCATCCGCACACCTGTCCGGGTCCATATCGAAATATTGTCCGGTTCTTTTCATCAGCTCTTGCCAGTGTCTTTCGCGCATAGCCTCGTTCTTCAGCTCGATGAAGAGCGGCACTGAATTCTTGAAGTTTTTCATATTGGCGTTCAAGGCACGGCCGACGTTCATATCTCTGATGGACTTGGGCAGTTGTCGGAGCTCTCTCATGAAGTGTTCCATACCCTCGATGAGCTGCTGGGGATTCAAGTTCACCCAGAGAGTCTTCGCCCAGATCTCTCGCGCGTTCCTCTGCTTTTTATAGAGATCGTATAACATCTCCATGTTCTCGTATTCCGTCTTGACTTTCAGAAAAACCGAATAATCGGTGGGCGGCAGATCGAACAGGGTCTCATACTTTATCAGATTCGAGCGTCTCTCTTCGTATTTGTTGATCAGTTTACCATATTCCTGTAAATAAGCGAAAGGTAACTAAATGCCATAGCTGGCAATCAGTATTTGCTCTAGATAATTTCAAAATTATCTAGATAAAGATAAAGATAAAAGTTTGTAAATTTATCTAGATGAGATAAAGATGATTTTGCTTTTACTTAATCTAGATAAAAGATGAGATAATTGTTGCGATAATCTAGATAATTATCTAGATATTTTTGTTTATTTTAGAAGACTATAAATATTTGTAAAAAATGTGACGCAGATTATAAGTGAGATATTAAAATCATAAACACATATTCTTTCTCTTTTCCTAAAGAATATTTAATATTATAAAGAAATAATAGCAAAAAGATATATAAATGATATGATAAATATTTATTTATTAATTTATATTTATAATATATTTATAATATACTTATAATATATTAATAATAATAATATAAAAAATATATTTTAGATAGATTTTTAGAAGCTTGCCTGGAAAACTTTTTTGCATAATGAAAACGTCATCTTAGATAATTTTTAGATAAGATGACATATATTTTTCATCTAAGATAAAGATAAAGATAAAGATATTTTTTTTTGTATTTCTTCATCTAATTAAAGATAAAGATTTCTTTATCTAGATGATTATCTAAATAATCTTTTATCTAGATACCAGCAAACACTGCTGGCAATTATGATTTTATTCTCATCAAAGTTATTCGATCCTTCCGAAAAATTGAGAAAAGACAAGAATTTTAAATGTTTTTCAAAAAAATGCGCTTATGCTATTTTTTTAACATACGTCCATTTTCTTCAGTCCAAGCTCTAGGTCGTCTCCGGTGCTTCCGGGACCGTGCGTCTCAAAATCTTGGGCAAATTTCCCAGTTTCATCCAAGAACTGTCGAATTTGATCCTCAATCATTTCGGCAAATTTTTCGATGGTGCTTTCCAGGGTCGAGGCTCTATAAAACGCTCCAAGGTACAAGGATTCCCATTTACGTTGCAACTCGTACGCCATCGCCTCGTCCGATGGAGAGAACACAATCGCGTGAGTGCGCATTGTTCGAAAACATTCCTGATAAGACAGGTATTGCACCTCGGCTTGGATCGCCATATTTCTCACGTCGGTGATCGCTTGCATGATCGACATGAAACGATCCAATCCGGTAACCACCAGCTCGATCTCGCTGCGAAAGATCTCGATCTGAGTTTTTAACTGATTCATAGCCTGCACAGTGTCGGACAGAAGGTAATTCCCTAAAACCTGTTTCCACTCTTTCGCTTGAGTCTCGATGCTTGATAAGAGCGGCGTCAAGTTGAGCCTTTGAAAAGAAAAAAAGGCCACATTAAGACAGAAATTTATGAAAAAATAGAGATCATAATTTAAGAAGCCAAATTTACATACAAAATCAATTACACATTTTGAAAGAGGAAAAATATAAAATAAAAGGAATAATTATTACATAGAAATATAAATAAAATATATAAGTGTAAATAAAAAGAATCTATTATTGCAGCATGAATTTTTCAAGGGATTATTATCATTAATAATTTTATATTTTTACGTTTTTATAGCAACATAAATCGCTGGTACCGCTTTACCGTACACTGCTTATGTCGAAGTGAGGTGACATATCTTCGAGCTCCTCCAAAATGCTTTCGTAAAACGTGAATTTTTCATCGTATTGCACAAGCGTGGGTTTCGTCGCCACGAATTTCTCACAAACGAGATTCTTATCAAACGACCATAAATTGCTGTACTTCTTCCATCTGTACAAATATCGGCAGCATTCCATCGAAATCCTGTACGCCGTGTCCTGAACTACCTTTATGAGTTCATTAATTATCTGTAAATATGTAGCATATTTTTTTTATTATCTTCAAATTAAAAAAATAAATATTATATTATTTATAATCATAATTATTTGCTTAAATATTTAGCATATTTTTTTCTCTATTTTCAAATCGAACAAATAAATACTATATTATTCATAATTATAATTATTAAATATATTTTAAATATTTATTTTGTTAAATTAATATAAATATTTATTATAAATATTTATTTATTTAAATATTTATAATAAATATTTAAATATTTATTTTGTTAAATTTAATATAAAGTATATTTTCCAACTCGTAAACTTTACTCAACCCGGACACTCATCACGTCCTCGAAGAAACTGAAAAGAACCAAATCCTCCGAAAATTCTTTCTTCTGTGGTTCACATTCCAAGCAAGTTCCATTCATCCATCTCGAGAATCCTTTTAATCTTTCCAATAGATCTCGCACGTCCTGACAGATGATGTTGTAGATCTCTCCGGGTGACGGGCGTAATATTACTTCGGACGCTATCAATATCGCATCTACTTGAAAGATCGGCTTAGTTCTGTTTAACATTTTGTTCAGAACCTCCATATTTCTTACCATGCACCTAGAAAATAAAAGATTTCTCAATAAAATAACGTATTTATTAATGGTAATGAATTTATTATGCTTATTAATAAGAGAGATTACATACATTATAAAAGCAGTGAAGATTTTCTTCTCATACTTTTCATACAAAAGTTGCATGGCTGGGCTTTTTCCGGTGGCAGTACCTAGCACCAAACTTTCCAGTTTTATAAGCATCGGACTTATTGACTGGTAAGCCTTTAACATCAACGATACCAGTTCGGATCTTCGATTTTTTATTTCCATAAAGTAGGTCTGCAAAGTTAAAAGAAATTAGATGCAACCAACGAGTAATTTTATTTACATAATATTTGTAAGTAGAAAAAATATTTATTACTTATAAAGTACAATTATTTCTGGTATTGCAAATCACATTATTTATTTTTTAATAGTCTTTCATATCGAGCTTGATATTTAAATAACATAATTTATTTTTCTTTTTATTATTGCACAATCGAATATATCTATATTATTGTAAAAAAAATCGCCATATTAACCCAAAAAAATATTTAAGTTTTTCGAAAAAATATAATTCTATTTATTTAAATATATACAAGAGAAAGAAATTTTCTAGGAAAATAAAATTTAGGGTTGCACAAGACCCAAGACAAGACAATATTCGTAAAAATATTGTATTGATATTGAAAATTTTCAAAAATTTAAATATCGTCTTGGTCTTGAGTGAATATTGGCAAAAATCTCGTCTTGTATTATCTTATCTCGATTTTATTAACAATTTTTTATCCAATATTAAAATATTATTTAAATAATATTTAACATAATTTTTGTAATATAATTTGAAATAATTATTACTATTGTATTATATTTTAATTATAATTATTACTATGCAATTGATATAAATGCCGTCTATTTACATAAAAAAACATTTACTGTTTCAAGGAAAACAGAAATTAATAACTATTTACTATTTAGGCTCCAAGAAAATGTGCAGATATAAATATTTTGGAGTGATAAAAAAATCAGGTTTATATTTATCCCACATTGTCAAAAATTGCTCGAGACATTTTAAGTTCAACTGCCTCGTTCGTGTCAGTAGAAAGACTTTTCTCAATAGAAACTCTATGTCAAAAAATAGAACCAGATTACAAAATAAATCTTTAAAAGCACTAATGTGTATCAATTCCTGGGTGAAATGCTCCTTAATATCTAAATTTGCGAGTTTGATTTCTAATTTATAAAAATGTTATATTGTATTAATATTAAATTTATGTTTTTAAATTCATTAATATAAATGTTTTTATTGAATAAAATTTTTTTAGATTCGTATATAGTGATTTTTGTTCATTTACAAATATAAATATTTTAGTTTTTTTTTTGAGAAGCAATAATCTTGACAAGACTAATAATCTTGACAGTCTTAGTCTTGGTATTGTTTTGATAACTAATTAAAAATCTTGTCTTGATCTTGTCTTGAAATTGAAGACATGACAAGACAATATCAAGATTAATCTTGGTATCTCTAATTATTTCTGATATTGCAAGTCGCATTTATTTATTTTTTAATAGTCTTTCATATCGAGCTTGATATTCAAATAACATAATTTATTTTTCTTTTCATTATTGCACAATTGAATATATCTATATTATTATAAAAAGATTCGCCATATTAACCCAAAAAATATTTAATTTTTGTTTCCGAAAAAAAATAATTCTATTTATTTAAATATATACAAGAGAAAGAAATTTTCTAGGAAAATAAAATTTACATAAGATATACCTTGCACGGTAAGAGGATCTCTGATTCAGCGATTTCCTTCTTTATAGAGAACAGATGATATGATTCCAGTTCAGAATCGATTCTATTGTCGAGCTCCTTTTTTATCTGTTCAACTTGGTTGATGGTGGAAACCAAGTTCTTCAATATTCTATTACAGGTTGCCGCATAATCCGAGATGCTCAAAGAGTTCCAACTGAATCGCGTGACGCCAGGTTGAATGTGTTTCTCGACATCCTGCAAGGTTTGCTTCAGCAACTGCACATCCGCTTTGTCCAACGTCTTTAGGATACTGTTGTATTGCTCGATCATCTTCTCGATGGCGTCGAGATCCGTCCTCAGCCGAGTCTTTTGAATGCCGACGTCTCTGATAGTCGCGGGCAACTCAAAGCCTAGCTGTTCCATCAATTCCGCCTCTCTAATCACCTCGAAAACGTCCCAATCGAAGTTTACCTGAAAGCGTAGCTGGCACTCTAGCAGAATAGCGCCGCTCATAAACTCCTTCCAAGTGATCTTCGCACGAGTATCGTGTCTATCAGAGGACACGGTGGAGCTTTTGCCTGCTTCTTTCGATGATCTGACGTCGATCTTCCCTTCCGGACGCGGCTGAGCCATAGAAATGATCCTAGAGCCTGCAATACTCTCGATCTCCGCGCTAGCCTTCGATATTATGCCATCGTGTCTTACTAATGAGTCACTAATCACATGTGGGGTTGATAGAAGGGAACCCATATTTTTGTCTCTCGTCTTCATAAATGGGACCAATTGAAGATTTTTGGCTTGTTGCTCATCCGGGAAGGTCAGAGTAGCTGCAGTATCCCATTCGATGCGAACCATCCTCAGTACGCTCCTTTTCATGATGGTAGTTATTATCGGTAGCGCCTTCTCAAGCCACGTGTTGAACTTCGCCTTCTCGAACTCCTTCAGCTGCTTCGCGAGTTCGAAGTACTGGCTGAACGCGAGAAGCTTCAATTCGTTGTGCTTCAGCTCGCGCACTTCCTGGAAGATCAGCACCGGCCTACGCAGTCTGTGGAACAGCTGCCTCACCCAGAAGATTGCTCCCGCCATCGGCGGATGATACGTCAGCAACGGCGGTTGCCGTTTGCCGCGATGATATATGTTCTCCACGATGTTGACTTCTTTGCTGAACTGCTGCATAATCATGTCGAATTTTCGTAGCAGTTGCTGTTGAATGGCGGCACGGGTCTTTATACTCTTGAACTTGAGCAACATCTCTAGCGCATTCTCAGCGTTGATCAGCACCGTGAAGCACTCGTCGATGTAGAATTTCGCCTGGTCCTCCAGATAAGTCACCTGCTCGTAGAACCACGCGGTCATGGCCTCCCAATTCTCCTTGTTGAACACGTTGAAGATGTCGAAGTCAGCCTCCTCGATCGGGACCACCAGCGCGTCCACTCGCTTCACCACAGCGTCGATTTGCGCCGGATCGTTTATGATGGACTTGAGATCGGGTCCAAAGATGTTGTAGAAGTCCTGCAGGACGCCAGCAATTTTGTACAGGTCGTTGCACACTTCAGCGATGTACTTCGTATCCTGAAAGAGGCGTTTCTGGTCGAATTCCCAACGATTTCCCTTTCCCGACAGTTCGATATCCAATCGGGTCTTCAAGTATGATTGTCTCCACTGTTTCAGCATCGCGCTGGCTGCGCTGGTCCTTTCTAGGATCTCTTCTAGAGGCTTTTTGAACAGTAACACGATAGCCAGATTATGCCTGACGTTTTCGCAGAGTTGCCATGATATCCGGTCCATCAGCAGCATTATTTTCTCCTCGCGGCAATAATAACTAGATAACACCCAGAGCATTCGCAGTCCCTCCATCAACGAAGGTATGCACTCTGCTATTGATTCGAATGAATCCGATTCGGTAATCAACTACGGTTTTAATAAAAATGTATACAGTCAATAAATATTAATATAAATATGTTAAAATATTTACCTAAATTCTTTAGAGTATATTCTTCGATCTATTTTTGGAGTAAGAATTTAATTTACTTTTTTAATGAATGTTCAATATTTGTCATTTGAATTTCTTGATGTGAGTAAAAATTTGAAATTTTTTAACTATTCTCTATTATTATTAAATATAAATAGAAAATTAAATATAAAATTAAATATAAAATTAAATATAAAATTAAATATAAAATTAAATATAAAATATAAAATTAAATATAAAATATAAAATTAAATATAAAATATAAAATTAAATATAAAATATAAACTTAAATGTAAAATATAAAATTAAATATAGACTGAATGTTGATTGGTACTTATCATTTTTTGAAGCTCGATTGGTAGGAAAATTTTAGATTTTTAATTCGAAAGCTAGAAATGTTTGAGTATTTTTCCAAAAATTCATCTAAGAATACATCTACAAAATTTCCGAGCATTTCAGTTCCATTATTATAAACACAATGGAATTTTTTCGTGATCGTTACCTTGAAGTATCTCATCAGAGTTTGAATAAATTTATTATTATCTCTGGCTTCCACATAGTGCTTCCATAGTTCGGTTCGAAAATATTGAAAACTCGAAGCAATCGGCGAGTGTATTTGTTCCAGAAGATCGAAGATTCTTTTGACGAAAGGCATTTTCAACTGTTCAACCAACATTGTTAATCCGGTCTCGCAGTCTTGCCAGTGTTGATACTCTGCTATTGGTCCTTTTCCCGGAAATGCTTTGTTCACGTATAACTCCATTATCTATGTGATAATAAAACAAAATATATTAATACAACAATTTATGACAATTTTTAAAAACTGATTTAGAATCTTTCATTAGAAAAATATTCATTTTTTCAAATATGTTAACAATAATAAATGTTTTCTTAATCTATAGTTATTTTTAATTATATTTTTAATTAATTGATCAACATTTCAGATCATCGTATATTAATAATTCAAAATTATAGGAAAATTAAAACGAAAAGAGATTATTTCACCTTCTGTATATGTTTCTCCCACGACATAATTATTTCTTCCATTTGTTCGACGATGTCCTTATTCTTCAGCAACATATCATCTGTTATTGTAGGATCGTTGAGCTCTGGAATTTTCGGCATTGTCAGCAAAATATCGCCCTCGATATGCTCCAATGTCCTGCGTCATCAAAATCAAAAGCACAAAATTATTTATAATAGGAAAGAAAATTTGCTCTTAAAGATAGATAATAGATGCAACATTTATCAATTTTTTAATTAATTAAAATAATAATAAATTATAAATAAAATAATAAAATAAATTAAAATTAAAATAATAAAATAAATTAAAATTAAAATAAATAAAATAATTTTTTAAATAATAAAAATAATAATAAATAAAAATAAATAATAATAAAATAAAAAATTTTTTAATTAAAATAATACTAACGATTCTGAGCTCTCGATTATATTATCGAGATAATCTAAAATATCTTTCTTGATTTGGTCGATTATTGGCTGTTTCCTCGTTTCCCTTAAACTGGATCTGCTTAATTCTGATGTAGATAAATCGGATCTTTTGCTTCTCAAACTTGGCTTCAGTTTTCTGCTTCTCGAGCTTTCATCTTGTGAGATTGTTTCTTCATCGTTCCTCTTTCCTCTCGCGGGCAGATCTTGTTTAGATATTAATATGGATGGTCTCATAAAAACGGATGGTCGCTTCAGCATCGGTTTCTTCAGAAAAAAATTAAAATATTGAAATTATTAGCGATTAATAGTTTATCAATTTTGACTATTGATTTGAAATAGGATACATTATAGAAAATAATTTAAAGACAATTGTATTTGTATAAAGGAAATTTAAAATAGTATTGTGCATTAAGTTACATTTTTATATAAATAATAATTTTTAAAATATATAAATATTTTATGTACTCGAGTTTCGATGTTCGTTAGCGCGGATTTTTCAATACTCACTGCTTCGACGTCCGCCTTCTTTCTTTTTTCATCAATCTGCAATGGCTCGCAAGAATCCGGTCCTCTGAATTGATTTTCCACCAATGGCTTAAATACCTAGTGTTCCCATATATTATTTAATTACTATGTGTATCTCTTACAGGGTTGACATGATTTAAACAATGTGTTTAAAACTGTTTGATTAAAACTTGTTTAAAACAGTGACTATTGTTTAGAATCGTTTAAAATACCGCAAATAAAATATATGATTATTTGGAAAAGAAATTGTGAAAAAAATTAAAAACAAACAAAAACTAATAGATGTGTATGTTGCAAAAAAGTTTTTGTTTCAGTGTTTTTAGTTTTTATCTATATTTATGTAACATGTAGATATAAAAATATAAATAATAAAAATAATAAAAATATAAATAATAAAAATGATAAGATGGGTATTATTTTAGCAGAATATTTATTTTTGGATATTAAATAACAATCAATACAATAAAGATTACTTGGAAAATATTGACTGACTTTACACTTTACATTTTAGTATTTTAAATTAATAGTACATAACTCATAGCAGGTCAGTAGTTCTAAAAAAAAATTCTTCTTTTTTCTTTTATTCAGAATTATTTTTCTTTTATTTAGAATTTATGTTGAGAGTTAAGCATGAGGCTACTTAATAAGAATAGGAAAGGAACCAAAGTATTATATATTAAATATTATTAACTAGAACTTTTTTTTAGAACTACTGCTATGAGTTATGTACTATTAATTTAAAATGATAAATGTAAAATGTAAAGTCAGTCAATATCTTCTAAGTAATCTTTATTAAATATTCTGCTAAAATAATACCCATCTTATCATTTTTATTTTATTATTTATATTTTTAATAGCATTGTCAATTTTGGCAACGTTATTTACAGTTTAACGCTAGCCAAAAATTTAAATATTTACACAAATCAAAGCTATTAAGTGTTTCTTGCTTGTTTAAAACATGCTTTTTTGCTTAAAACATGTTTTTTTTACTTTACTTAAAAAACACAAAAAACAAAAAACATTGTTTTAAACAAAAAAACAATGTTTTTTTGTTTAAAATAAAAAAAAACAAATTTTTTGCCAACCCTGCAGCCTTATATTCTTTAATACAAACATTAACATAAAACAAACAAATAACAAATCAATCCAATTATAAATATTACGATCCAAAAATTGTACTGTTTTCTATTAAGGCAAAAATAATTTTTAAAGTTTTACAAACAATATATTAAAAAATCTAAAATTTGCCTTTGTAAAATAGACATTTCAATAGATATTTAAATATGCAACGCTACAATTTAGTTTACAATGTATATAGGTCGTGAATTACAAAAAAACTGAGCAATTCTTACGTGAACCAGTATTTTATTCAAGGAAGCCAGGAATCTGCTGTTGAGCGAACCGACCACCACGTAATTCGTGATCTCATTGAGGCACTCCTCGTAGGTATCGAAAGAAGGTATGCCCTCATCACTGGTGCGCATGAAGTAGAAGAACGTGATGTCCTGCAGGTCAGTTCTGTTGCCGTCTATTTGGCCGCATATCATGTGAAGCACCGGTACCTGACAAACTTTCTCCACCAATTTCTGCAATTGTCATAAATAATATTCTCTTATAATTAATTTCATTCAACAACAATCTGTTTTCTTTTTAATCATATTTTTAATCATTTTTTGATCAATTGCGTATCCCTTTTTAAAACTAAGAAGAAATGAGAAAACTAAGACTGCTCGATTTTGAAATTAATTCAAGCTAAAATTAATCAATCATTGAGGAATTTTTGGCAAAAAGAATCTAACTTATTTTTTCATTCAAATTAAATAAATTGACTATGAACGATGCAAAGAAATTTATTATTTAATAAATCAACCTTAGTTAGAATATATTTATCTTCTTCTCCAGGCGGTGGTGCAAAAGCGGGGCTATCTGGAAATATAAATTATTATCATTACTAATACTTCTTAAAGTAAATTTATATTTATATATTTATTTATTTAATTTATATTATTATAGATACACCATATAATTTACCAGTAGGAGCACTTTTCGGATCTCCCTTTTTTCTAGAAGAAGCAGAAAGATCACGGCTGCCGTTCTGCTCTCCTTCGTTTTCATCTTCTTCCTCCTCCTCGCTGGATTCTGGTATACTAGGAGTATGTAAAGTACTAGTGCTCATTTCCATGCGACTAGTAACCGGACTCACTTTGCCGGTCAAGGCTTTGACTTTTTTAACTTTTTTCGCAAACTTCTTATCCTTTTTTTTCTTGTCATCATCCACTTTCCCTAACATTATCAAAAAATATCGTCAAACAAACTGATTTCTTTTTCCCCCGATTAAAACATTCGTCAAATAATATGTCAATTTCAAGATTGTTTTTATTTTAAAATGCTACAACAAGAAAAAGAAAGACAAGAGAGATGGAAATTAATATAAGAGGAAAGAAAAACGCATGCTTTTTTATGTACGTTGCAACAAGAGGCATTCATATATAAAAATAATATGTAATTTTCAAGTGCAGAGTTCTATTATTATTTAAAACTTTTTATGTTGATTAATTTACTGCTAGATATTTTGTATGATTAAATTTATAAACTAACATATTAATACAGTATTAAATACAGGGTTAGGAAAAAGTCTGGATTCTCCTTAATATTTCGAAAAATATGCATTTTTCAAAAAAATGTTCCATACAAAAGTTATAGGGTTTTATGTGGCGCATTACACAGCAACATTATTATGACCTCGAATAACGTTATCAAAGTTATGTGAAGGTCAGCTTTAATTTTTTAAATAGAATCTCCTATTTTTCATTACATATTCTTATAGCTTACTTCGAGAGCTTTCCAAAACACTATAATAAATTATTTTTCCATGAAGCACTTTTCGAATTATAAGGCTTGAAATAATTTCTCAATTTTACATAAACCATAAAATATCTTGTAAAATATTTATTTTTCAATTGTCTTACCTTAATACTTATGCACAAAATAATGAGAGGAAATCAATTAGTATAAGGAAAACATACAGTTGTTTTTAAGAAAAAATATGGAATTGTTAATTGCTAATATTTTTTGTTAGAAACAATGATGTGACGATGTGTTTTCTTTGTATTAATTGATTCTTCTCATTATTTTGTACATAAAAATATTAAGATAAGATAATAAAAAAATAATAATATTTTACAAGATATTTTATAATTTATATAAAATTAGGAAATGATTTCAAGCCTCATAACTCGAAAAGTACTTCATGGAAAAATAATTTATTATAGTGTTTTGGAAAGCTCTCGAGGTAAGCTACAAGAATATGCAATGAAAAATAGTAGGTTCCATTTAAAAAATTGAAGCTGACCTTCACATAACCTTGACAACGCTATTCGAGATCATAATAATGTTACTGCGTAATGTACCACCTAAAACTCTATAACTTTTGTATGAAACATTTTTTTCTAAAATGCGTATTTTTCGAAATATTAAGGGGTATCCAGACTTTTTCCTAACCCCGTATAATACAAAAATTGTGCGGCTACGAGAGACGTAATATGCAATTCTAAGGAGATGCTACGCAATGTTAAAAATCCCGAAATTTTTACCAGGAGCACTTTTCGTTAACCTTCTGCTCTTTGAGGTAAATGCTGTCAATGCTGTTATTTTTGCGCGCTGACCTAAAGTCACAATCGTCATATATCGGAATTATATTACATGTTTTATGATAACATTTCTTACTGACTGCTAAATATAGTTATACTGCAAGGGATGTCTCAGATTCAGAAGATTGATAAGAAAATTTATGATTGAAAGAGTGGATTCAATAGACTTGACACACCCCTTTAAAAGCCTAGCCTCGCTATAAAAGCGCGTTTAAAGCTTACTTTCCTCCCACACTGAGACTTCCTCCTGAAATACTTCACTGACGTAAGTTTTGTAGAAGAAAATCAGTTTTTTCTCCAGATCCGTCACTCCGTACAAATCTAATATAAGAAAGTTAAGTAGCTTGTCTTCGAAGTATCGGTTATTCGCCTAATAATCAAAGATAATTATATATAATCTCGACTAATCTTTAAACTATTTATCAAGAAAAATCAATTACATTTATAAGATTGTCGAAAAGATGTTCCTGATCGGTCAGCCCGAGAAACTTCAATACTCTGTCGCGAATCCATCTTATTCTAATTAAATCAAATAACGTTATTTAATAAATTTCATGAAAAAGGCAAGTTTTATATAATCATGGATAAAAAGGATATTAATTATATCACAGAAAAAAAATAAGTGTCAAAACTTATTAAACTAACGCGTTCATTATTTCGCAATAATTATATAAATTATAAAAATTATATACGCAACAATTTATAATCTTCTTAGAAGAATTTAATAATTTTAAATTTCAACAATATTATAGTCTTATTTTAATATTGTAATTGTTACCTCAAAAATATACATATAATTATTTAATTCTGCTTTAAGGAAATTATAATCTTTGATTTAAAAATATTATTTTCTATCTAACATTTTTTTTCCATTCAAGAAAATTAAATCTTAAGAATTAAATCATAAATTATATCAAAAATTAAATCATAAGAATATATTTTTCTTTAATTAACGCAATATAACCTCATTTCAAGATTTCCATGTTAAAACTAAATATATTTTCAAAACAAGAATGTCCTTTTTTTCTGTATTAATTAGTATTAATTAGTACCTACCGATAATCCATGTATGCGATGGATGCTTTATCCTGGTCTTTGTCGGCTGAATTTTTCTCTTCATTTTCTTTCTTTTCATCTTTTTTATCACCCCTCTCCATATTATCAATAAATTCTAAAATTTTTATACTTTTCTAATATTTCTTTTAATAAATTAATTTTCTTTTTAAAAAATAAAATTTATCATGTAAAGTGAATAACCTTTTACCTTTCACTTTAAAATAATATATATAGAGGATCGTACTTCGTACAATTTATTCCCCCTGTATCCTATATGTGTAATATTTCACATTTTACTTTCTTAAAGTTTATCTTTTATAAAAAGATCAATATTACTTTATTTATACAATCTTAAAGATAGAAATTTTGTCACTGTAAATAACTATTTTACAGAATGTAACGCTTCTCCACGATACACGCTCATCTTCGAGAAATATCGGATAGTGAGTAAGTTTGACGCCGTCGTCATGGTGAGACGTTTTCTCGATGTAAAAGTAGGACGTATAGGGTAAAACGAGTATTTATTGATTACACAATGAAATTTATATAACGAGATAGAGAAAGATATATTTAAAAATAATACAATGTGGCATTTTCTGGATTAAATAAAGATATACAAAAAATATTCATAATCCTACGAATGTCTCTTGCATACATATCATATGCACACATTGTTAAACATACTATCCTTCTCCTCTATACATGAGCAAGTATAAAACGTTATTAACGTACTCGTCGAGGCCTATTATATCACGATTAAGTCAATAATAAAATCTATTTTACAATTATTATAATGTCTTAATTATATGTTAACATTAGAAAATATATATTTGGGCGTAAAAAAATAATTACACGCTATAGGGATCATTATACCATTTCTTTTATCATATTTCATCGTTAAATAAATCTAATCTTGAGGTTAAAAATACGGATTATAAATTAATGTAACTTTAGACGTGTATTTACTAATCGTTTATTTTAATAATTTATTAATTTTCGACCCATTGTTTAGCTGTGATATCAAATCAAGTTTACTTTTATTTTATATATCTATTAATATTATTAAAAAATGTTTTTTCATATTCAATTTTGAATCTTTAATTATTTTTTCTTAATTGTAATTTTATGCAAAATAAAGAACTAATAATGTTATAACACTGGTCAACACTCAAATTTTTTCATTTAACATGTATTATAGGTTATATCTAAAGCACTGATTACGAAAAAAATACTAGTTTAATTGTATCAGCTCTACTTTTTTTATTTATAAGATATTACAATTATATCGATTATCAATATTTTTGAAAGATGTATTCGCCACAAATATAACAAAAATTATCTGGATTATGTAAACAATGTCTCCGAGTCGAAGACATATCGAAAGTTAAAAAAATAATAATTTTGAGTCGAGTAAAACTCAAAAAAACTGCACGTGATGTTTAAAAGTATTAAAAAACAAGAGCTGTTAAAAAAAAACTACTGTCGTACTCGAAATCAGCACACTTAAATAAGCCTAAAACTGCAAAATTATAAGAGGAAAAAGTTAAAATTATTTTTTTTGTTGACCAGTATAATTAATATTGACAAAACTGATCAGCCAAGAAAGATACAATTATTCCTAACCTTTCATATTCTTGAGATATTTTTTAAATGTCTTTCTGTTCGGGACTCAAAGTTACATTTTTCGGAGTTTCATTCGTTAATTTTTCACTGCCGGATTCATCCTTGCTGTCTTTATTGGCGCGCTCGTCGATCAACCCTTCAAGAACTGCTTGAACGTACTCCTCGCGACCTTCACTGGTGTCAAGAGAGAAACCAAGAGAAGGAACAAATTCGGTCTTGACGATGGTTCTCACAGATTCCGTTGTCGTAGTCGATTTCGTCGTCCTCGTTGTTTCTGTTGTAGAGGATATTAAACTTTTTCCTTCAGTTTCGTTGGTTACTTGCTTGCTCTCTTCTAAAGGCAAACCAGTCTCAAAGTCCAAGCTTCTCTGCACTTGTGGCAAATTGAAGACGAGTGGTCCCCGAATCGAATTTCCACGGTACCGAGGTTGCCCAAGGTTTTCCGTTAGTTGTTCTAGGATTTCCTCCTTCTGAAGAGGTCGAGTCTGGTGTTCTATTTTCGACTGATTCGTCTTCAATTTTGTCGCATTATTAGAATGTATTCCAGAGGAAACATCAGAAGGTGGCTTAGCAACGTCAATAGACGTTTTCAAAGTGTCTTCAGAAAAAAATATTTGGGAATCTGCATTTTCGATTGGTATTCTAGTTTCCAGTGGACTTGTCGTAATGAATGATGGCTCATTAAAGTCCAGATTCGATGTCTTTGGTTTGACAATATTGGGTGCTTTGAACCTATCGAAGGCAGATGCCTTGGACTTTGCGTTTTTGAACGGCGTTCTTTGAGAAGGAATTAATAGCGGACTCGTCGTAGCTGGTTGTTCATCGAGGTCTAGGTTAAACGAGTTCCTGAGCTCGGTGCTTCGTAGATCTTTTGCCGAGAATGGTCGCGGCAACCGATCCAGTTTTAACAATTCAGCCATCAACTGGAGGAGATTCAACATACTCACGTTTGAATTCGATTGCTTGAATTGACCGGTGGCATCATCGACAATAATGGGAACATTATCATCTTTATTGTTCAAAGACGCACGATTAACATCGTGAAGCTTCGGAATGTTAACGACCTCACCTTCCGGTTGAATCGATCTGATGATTTCGAAGTCACTTGATTCATCTCTTGGAACAGAAGTCGATTGTTCGTGCTGCGAGATCAATCGACTGATAAAATCATCAGGGGTCGTTTCCAAATCTTCGTCCTTCTTGATCGAGATGGATACCTCGTACGGAGAATTATGTTTATCAATCGTCTCTTCGATCTGCTTTAAAGACTCTAGATGGGTCGAGCGCGATAGATTACTCCCTGTCACGTTCTCCTTTGTTTTCTCCTCAGAAACGTTAATCCCCAGATTTGATTTCTCTACATAATCATTATTACTGATCGGAGATTGCGTGGTAGAAGTCAAAGATTCGGGAATAAGTGTCGCCGAATTTTTGGGCATGTTGGTACTCGAAAAGCTCAAACGTTCTGAAGTCCTCTGGGTTGCTTTGGTACCGATCGAGATTGTTTTAGCCTCTACACTCGGCGTGGAACCTGCAACTTCGGAAGCAACAGCTTTGGAATTCGTTCTCGAGCCCAATTGAGTCTTGACAGCATCCCTGATGGTAAACTGGAATTCTGTGTTATACTGTGTTAGAGTTTCTGCCTCGCTGATATTCTTCTTCGGAGTTGCCGAGGAATTTTCCGCCTTTTGGGAGTCCACGTTCTCTGTGCTACCAAATTGTGTCGCATATGAATTGGTGGCATATTCGTTTGGTGGGACAAAATCACCGAAACCATCATTATAATCAACGATTGGTGGAACAATGTCGGTCACGGGAACCTCAACGAGCCAGGGAATGGAAGTGGATATTTTAGAGATAGGCTGAACAGTTAAATGAACTCCTAAATTAGGTGTCTCCGACAAATCGTCTGTGTAATCAACCTGCTCAACTCTAAATATCGGCAATTGGTCCTGATTGTTCGCAACAGGTGTGTCAGAAAATTGTGGAATCTCGGTGTTTGTCGACTCAGGATTCCAAGAAGAACTCTCGTCGAGCGTATAATGCGTCTCTTCAGGAATGTTAATGAGGAAGCTTTCCACTGGAGGTCTCAAAAATTGCGCTGGTTGAGGAACCTCGAAACCAAAGTTTAACCTAGATAAGGAATTGTCCTTGGGGATCGATCTAGCTGATGATGTGTTTTGGTCCACGGATGTGCGGCTATCATTGGATGAAGGATGAATGATAGTATCATGAATCTCGTCAACGCTTCTTCTAGTCGTACTTATCGTAGGTTTTGCAGTTGCCGAAATGGTTGATGCTTGTGCAACATCAATATGTTGCCGGTTTCTCACCAACGGAGTCGTCTTGTCGCCAAAGTTTCTCGTGAACGTCGTCTCCTCGAAATTCTTCGTTGAACTCGTGGTATTTTCGTCTGATTGATTATAGCTCGTCTCATTGAAAATATCCGACTTCCTCGGGATCTGCGAGTTCAAGTCTTCTTCTCTCTCGTATGATCCCGAAGAATGATTTAGAATTGTTTGCGGTAGAATAGAAGTCGTCAGACTTGCTCCTTCGCTCTTTACAGGATTTTGATTCTGTACAATAATCCTACCGAGTGGATTATTCAACGCTTGAGCGATTCCGATGCTATCTCTCGCTTCAATGTCTTCCAAGCTATCCTCGCTATCGGATTTGATGATCGGTTTATCATTTTGCTGTCTGAATATCTGCACATCTTCATCAATCGCATCAGTCACGTTGGTCCGAAAATTTGTTTCCTCAAAGTTGAAATGCATTTGGTCAGTTTCAAAGCTGGTATTCTTTTCGTCCACATCCGTTTTCGATAACGAGCCATCTTCTGATCTTTTTGGAGCCTTGAATCCCATTTCTCTTTCTCCCAAATCGGAGCTTCTCTCGTCTTTATTTTGACGAGTAATCGAGGGAGGAGTCACGCTACGCGCATAAAGATGATCGGAATTATCCACCATCAAATCTAGCTTGTTGTATGCTAATGTGGAAGGTCGATAGGTCGTCGGCACCGTAGGCGAATAGAATCTCCGAGTGGTCGTAGTAACAGTGGGAACTGTGGGCGCGTAGGACGTTTGTAAGCGATTGGCGAATCTGTTATCGGGTTTCCGATAATCGTCCTGAAATTCGTTGTGGCCGACTCGATCCTGATAATCGTGAATAATCAGGGAAGCATGGTAAGGCGATCGATCCTTGTTTTCAAAGTGTAGTTTGCCTTGATACGCCGGATTGGTGTTTTTTTGCTGCTGGTGATCGTAATTGAAGATCCGTCGCTCGTCCTGCTGAGGATAATCCTCGAATCCAGTCGGCAAATCGTTTTTCGTCGGGTCGACAGCGGCGTAATTCGTGATCCTGTGGAGTCCCCCGGGCAAAAAATCCATGATAATTCTGCCACTGAGCGAGGAGTAATCAACGATCCTGGCACCGCTGTCGGGATCCACCAGACCGTCCTTGGTGACTTCTTCCGCAGAGGACTGCAAGCTAATCATTGCGTACGCTTTGCGGATCATCTCGTCATCGTCAATCTGATAACTGTCGCGATTTCTTTCGAGGTATCTGTTGCTGGCGGCACAGTCGACCTTGGTCCACCAGTCGCAGGTTAATAGCTTTTGGCTGAAAGTGGAACCGATCGGGCATAAGAAGGAGGATACCAATACATCATGGCACACGTGGAAAACCTGACAGCCGGCCGCTTCATCCGCATAATAACCTATTGAACAAACGAATGGAATAAATGAATTTTTTATATAAATGGATTTTATTTTTTTTTAATTCTTTAGAAAAAAATGTGTATGTTCATAATTTTTTATTTCCAATATAAATTCTTAAAAACACCGGAATAGTGAAATAATGAAATTGGAGAACGATTAAAAATATTAATTAATGAAAATTATAATAATTAATAAAAATAATAATAAATAATATATATAATAATTAATAAAAATATATAATATATAATAATTACTAATAATAATATATTATATATAATTATTATTATATAATAAATATATAATAATTAATAAAAATTAATATTGATTTTAATTTTTGTATCATGATAAAATTAATATACACATTCTTAAAATAAATAATAAAAGAGAATATTTTGCTTTAATATAATTATATTATAATTAATTAAAATCAATTTAAAAACAAAAGTCAAGGAATTTTTTCAATTACAAATATCAAAACAAGATATAAAAATATTTAACCTATTTCTTTTTAATGCCGGAATTAATTTAAAAATAGTAAAACTATGATAATTAAAAATAATAATAATTAAACAATGTGATAAGATAAAGAAATAAATATTGATAAAAATTAGAAGTTTTTTTATGTATTTATCGTTATGACACAGATACTCTTATATAATTAGCAGAGATTAGCACTTATGTAATTTTACATAGTGTCATCAGTAGGCAATGTTGTTTTGTGACTTCATCTTTCTCTTAGATTATCTAATGTCTGCGGTTGCCATAGGCAGAATTTTAATTTTAGGCACTGAGTTAGAGTAATAGCAACAATAGCATGGAAAATTAAATCGAATTAAATTTTCGTTATGTGTCATTAACGACAGTGACAATAACGGTAACGATAATAATTCTTCGGCGCATCTGCTTGATTTATTGAGAAATCGGTAATAACAAGTTAATTCTGATTTATTGAGAAATCGGTAATAACAAGTTTAATTCTGAGTGATTCTTGCATTAGAAAACGAAATTCAGATATATAATTATTAGTCAAGACAGAATTATATTAATTTGATAAAACCTCACGATATTTTAATCTACTTATACATATAATTTATAACAAAAAGTTTTGACACATTTTAATACAAAGTTAATGTAACAAAGTTTAATACATAAATAATTATAAAATCAAGCAAGAAAAAGTAAAAGTTTTGCTTTCATACATAATTTTAATAAATTAAGAAAATGGTCATATTTAATAAAATCATCACATTATCTTATTGCATTTTATCGATATTTAAGTCAATAAATCTTCTAATAATTTCTAACATTATGCATTATCTTATCGTATTTTATCGATATTTAAGTCAATAAACCTTCTAATCGAATGATCTCAAAATTTCCAAATCCAAAGCACATATTTATATTGATACATTTTTATTGAAAAAGAAATCGATCTCATTTTTTATTGGTAGTTAGTGAAATCTTGCCCGTCTTATTATATCTCATTATCGTTTACGTAGCGAATCTAATCGCTTCCTCGCGCAAGATAATGTTTCTGATGATTTGTATTCGCAATTAGAAATGTTACAACCAGACAAAATAAAAATATCGGATCAATTTTTTTCAACTAATATTGAATCGATCAATTTTTTTCAACTAATATTGAATCGATAAAAAGATTCATTTCAAATTTTCGATCTTATATAATATGAACTTAGAGTTTTTAGATTTGCCTGAATTTTAGAGAAAGAAAGTAGGAACAACAATTTCATGCATACGTATAATTACGCGTAATAATAAAAAATGGCACGTGATGAGGCGGCATGCGATATAATTTATTCGTGTATTTACCACGTGAGCGTCCTTCGCACGTAAATCCTGTCTGAGGTAATGTCGTGTAGGCGGGATAGTCGACGCCTGGCTCGCCCGGCACATTTTTTCTGATGTCAGACAGATCTGAAAAATACAAGCAGATTCATCTCCTCAGATAGTAAAAGTGAAATTGCCCATCTATAAAAAACTATTTTTAAACTATTTTTAATCTGACGAGCTGTCTAAAGAATTGATGAGCAATTACTATTTCTTTATAAGTTATAATTAAAAGTTCACATAATTTTTTATAACATATGAATATTTCGGAAATTATAAATTTATTAATTTATTAATTTATTAATTTATAATTTATTTATAATTATAACTTATTTAATTTTGTAAATTAATAAATTAATAAATTAATAAATTTATTAATTTATTAATTTATTAAATTACAAAAAATAAATTAATAAATTAATAATTTAATAAATTAATAAATTAATAATTTAATAAATTAATAAATTAATAAATTAATTAATTTATAAATTTACAAAAAGATATATCCATAAAGATTGCAAAGAATTAAATATCTTTAACTTACAATCAGCACACATTTATCATTAAGTAATACAAAAAGATTGATAATTACAGTGACATTTCTTTTGAATGGCAATAACTAAGTATATAATTGCTCACACGTGTTTAAAAAGGAGAGAAAAAGAGATGTCATTAAGCAACAAGTAGATACTGAGTTCCCTCGATCGTCAATTATTGACCAAGGTCGTAGAAAATAGGCTGCGATGATCGCGTCTGTGATATTTAAATCTTTGCCCGTGATCGGACAGATAATGTCTTGTAACTTGTACCCATATAATCAGCAAGATTTTACATGACCTATTCGACTCTCACCTTTCATATAAATATTATTCTCCGCCTTTCCCATGAATAATCCACTCGCTTCGTGAACGATTAATACTTATTCACACATGTAACTATATTTATGATTGCGGTTAAAAAGATGTTCGCAGAGTTGTTTGAACATATATAATGAGAGGAATTTGACGAAAGTAAAAAATAAAGCTTAAAAAAAAATCACAGTTATAATAAAGTGAAGTTCCAACTCATACTTTCCATAAAATTATGTCATCAAGAAGCATCTTGTAATTATCGAAGATGCATCAGCATCGACTTTCATCATTACGCGTAGGTTTAGTTTAAAGATAACTATCCTACGCCTCACGAATACGTATATAATGTGCAAAGAAAATAATTACGAAATGCACGTGAACAATGCAGGATCTACGTCTTGATCCTAACTGCGAAATTTCATTGTCTATTAAAGGAGAGCTATAAAAATAGAGAAGAATGAAAGATCGAAGAAGCAAGGTTGAAGCATGTTTTAAACAATGTGTTTAAAACTGTTTGATTATAACTTGTTTAAAACAGTGTCAACTGTTTTAAACTATTGTTTAGAACCGTTTAAAATATCGCAAATAAAATATATGATTATTTGAAAAAGAAATTGTAAAAAAATTAAAAACAAACAAAAACTAATAGATGTGTATGTTGCAAAAAAGTTTTTGTTTCAGTGTTCTTAATTTCTTATTTATATTTAACAAAGGGATATAAAAATATAAATAATAAAATAAAAATGATAAGATGGGTATTATTTTAGCAGAATATTTATTTTTGAATATTAAATAACAATCAATATAATAAAGATTACTTAGAAAATATTGACTGACTTTACATTTTACATTTTAGCATTTTAAATTAATAGTATATAACTCATAGCAGGTCAGTAATTTTAAAAAAAAGTTCTTCTTTTAAATAGAAGAATTAAGGTTTTATTTTTTATTTAGAATTATTTTTCTTTTATTTAGAATTTATGTTGAGAGTTAAGCATGAGGATATTTAATAAGAATAGGAAAGGAACCAAAGTATTACATATATAAAATATTATTAACTAGAACTTTTTTTTAGAATTACTGTCCTGCTATGAGTTATGTATTATTAATTTAAAATGATAAATGTAAAATGTAAAATCAGTCAATATCTTCTAAGTAATCTTTATTGTATTGATTGTTATTTAATATCCAAAAATAAATATTCTGCTAAATAATACCCATCTTATCATTTTTATTTTATTATTTATATTTTTAATAGGGTTGTCAATTTTGTCAATCATGTAACGTTATTTACAGTTTAACGCTAACGAAAAATTTAAATATTTACACAGATCAAAGCTATTAAGTGTTTTTTGCTTGTTTAAAACATGTTTTTTTACTTTACTTAAAAACACAAATAAAACAAAAAACATGGTTCCAAACAAAAAATACAGTGTTTTTTGTTTAAAATGAAAAAAAAAACAAGTTTTTTGCCAATCCTGCAAAAAAGCATAATTTTCAAAGGTTACAGTATCCAAGGATACTCGGAGAGACGTGTCGAAGGATCCCAAAATTGTAAGATTGATGGTTCCTATAGTTCATGGAAATTAAATAGAAATCGATGAAGAATGATAAATAGCTCACCTGTCATGTAATCGTATGGATCGTATTCGCCGCCCGCGGATCCGTAGCTGTCGAATCCTCCGTCCTCGTTCGGATCGAAGTACTTCCTGCAAAAGGCGAAGGAGAATTTAATCGATTCACCACGTAATCAAAGCGTACGGAAAATGCCGTTTAACGGAGGACGTACTTTCCTCTAGTTCCGTCAATCGCTCTGCGTGACAGGAAGCTCCTCCGCGGAATGTCATATTCAAGACTTCGTTCGACTGTATTAAACAAGACCGCCGTCACGAGACCTATGGAGAGTATTCTTAGATCATTCACGGAAGAGAATGTTGAGTGAATATTATATAGATTGCGCGAAATGGTATCATTAAAATGTCTAGGATCCTTAGATTTATGCGCGATTATTCGAATTTAAAATATTGATAAAAAAATTATTTCGCGTAGATAGACATCGATATGTGTGCAACTTTCGCTTCCTACTTACTATAAAAAATATAATATATAGATGTGACATTATATAAATATATAAATATAAATTATTTAATATTATTGAAAATATATATAATATTATATAAAATTATATAAATATATATTAAATTATAATTTATAAATATAATTTAACATATTTTAAATATATTAAATAAAAATATATATTAAATATATTAAAATAATAATAATTTTAAATATATTAAAATATATTTTAAATATATTAAATAAAAATATATATTAAATTATATAAATATAATTTAATATATTTTTTATCATATTTAATATTTATATTTATATATTTAATATTTAATAAGTATATAAAATTATATAAATATATATTATTTAATATTATTGAAAATGATCGAAATAAAATAAATAAAAATTGAGAGAATCTTTTTAGAGAGAAAGAGGAAACTTTTAAAATTGAATTCCTGTTAATAAATAAGAAAAGTTGCCTTGATGTTTCTGGTTTTCAACTTGCTAGTTTTGATTGCTTGAGAATACATAATGCTGGTGAGGCACGATTACGCCGATCAATGTAAATATCGCTCGATTTGAGTTTCGTAATCGAGGGAGCGTGGCGTGAAAGGTCGCTCGGGACATCAAAGATCGTCTTCATGGCTGCACTTTTGAGGCCACGCTAAAATTCGATTCGTATTCTACAATCGATTAGACAAGGTGAGCCCGTCAATTCGAAATTGACCATGAACGATTGTTGCATTTCCACGATTGATATCCCCAAGAGACTTCCACCAGAATAACGAATCTTTCTCTCAATCTTTATCGAGGCAAACTATTGATTCTATCTCGTAATGCATATCTGCGTTTATAATGACTGAGTGCAGCGGACGATGTGATTATCACAGTCGCGGTGATTTCGTGTTCTTCGCAACTCGGCAAAATCGAATTTTCCCTGAAAAGGCAATGTGTAAGATGTTTATGCGGTAGATACATCTCAAAGAGCGCAACTCAAGATAATTGTCATCGCGTTATGTAATGCGACTGCAAAATTATATAACATTATTTAATATTACGCAATGCAGTACGACAAATATGATACGAGGGCTCTTACTAACTGTTTGAATGGTCAGCGATGACAAAACGGTGAAGTTACATTTCCTCGACTGTGTCATTTTATTAAGCTTTATTAAAATTATTTGTTCAAAAATGTTGCAACATTATAAAAAAAACAAATATAATATACAAATATAATATAATGCTACAAATATAATATAATATAATGCTAATATATTAAATATTTTTTAATTGTTGCATAATATTTTTTAATTTTGCGTAATATCATTAATTTTTTTCCTTCTTCAATAATGTATAAAGAAGTCAAAGTATTTACGATTGATCACTCCTTGATTCTTTCCTTCGGATTAAGCTTTATTAAAATTATTTGTTCAAAAATATTGCAACATTATACAAATATAATATAATGCTATATATTAAATATTTTTTAATTGTTGCATAATATTTTTTAATTTTGCGTAATATCATTAATTTTTTTCCTTCTTCAATAATATGTAAAGAAGTCAAAGTATTTACGATTGATCACTCCTTGATTCTTTCCTTCGGATTAAGCTTTATCAAAATTATTTGTTCAAAAATATTGCAACATTATACAAATATAATATAATGCTATATATTAAATATTTTTTAATTGTTGCATAATATTTTTTAATTTTGCGTAATATCATTAATTTTTTTCCTTCTTCAATAATGTATAAAGAAGTCAAAGTATTTACGATTGATCACTCCTTGATTCTTTCCTTCGGATTAAGCTTTATCAAAATTATTTGTTCAAAAATATTGCAACATTATACAAATATAATATAATGCTAATATATTCAATATTTTTTAATTGTTGCATAATATTTTTTAATTTTGCGTAATATCATTAATTTTTTTCCTTCTTCAATAATATGTAAAGAAGTCAAAGTATTTACGATTGATCACTCCTTGATTCTTTCCTTCGGATTAAGCTTTATTAAAATTATTTATTCAAAAATATTGCAACATTATACAAATATAATATAATGCTATATATTAAATATTTTTTAATTGTTGCATAATATTTTTTAATTTTGCATAATATCATTAATTTTTTTCCTTCTTCAATAATATGTAAAGAAGTCAAAGTATTTACGATTGATCACTCCTTGATTCTTTCCTTCGGATTAAGCTTTATTAAAATTATTTGTTCAAAAATATTGCAACATTATACAAATATAATATAATGCTATATATTAAATATTTTTTAATTGTTGCATAATATTTTTTAATTTTGCGTAATATTATTAATTTTTTTCCTTCTTCAATAATATGTAAAGAAGTCAAAGTATTTACGATTGATCACTCCTTGATTATTTCCTTCGGATTAAGTTTTATTAAAATTATTTGTTCAAAAATATTGCAACATTATACAAATATAATATAATGCTATATATTAAATATTTTTTAATTGTTGCATAATATTTTTTAATTTTGCGTAATATCATTAATTTTTTTCCTCCTTCAATAATGTAAAGAAATCAAAGTATTTACGATTTTTTGCTGTATAATTGTACGAGTTATAACGCAGAACTCACTATTATAATAATCACTATTATATGCCTGTCATAAGCTATCAAGGATTCACTGTTCATAATTTCGTTGTTATTACTTATAACAGTCGGTGATACGTGAAATCTTTTGAAAGGCCGACAATCCAGTGATGTTCTTGAATACACGTGCTCTTCTATTGTGTTTGCCATTTTCAGCGTCATCAATGACATTAAAAAGACGCAAAGGTCACAAGACAAAAATCAGTGATGGAACGTGCTTACTGATGTTACAAATCGCTCGATTTGTGAGAAGTCGTCTGTAAATTATTTCCCGATTATTTTCATCACACAATTAGTGGTCAGATGACTCGAAAAAGGCGCAACCTTCTGTGAGAGAATATATCGAGATGCGGCAAAAAGAGCCGAGTAATTAGCAATTTTCGATGGCAAAAGTGCCTTTTCACAACATTCTTTCAATATACTTCTTGTCAAAACAAATCGGATTTCATAAAAAAATTAATATTTAAACTATATATTCAGATAATTGATTTTACAAATCATTAATAATCTTTGCTAATCATTTGTGAAATATATAAAATTTGTAATTTTATATATATAAAATTAAAATAAATTTATAAAATTTGTAAAATTAAAATAAAATTAAAATAAATTAAGTAAAATTAAAATAAATGAAGTAAAATTAAAATAAATGAAGTAAAATTGAAATAAATATATAAAATTAAAATAAATATATAAAATTTGTAATTTTTAATTTCATAGAGCGAATTAAAAAAACAAATAAAGAATATATCGTAACAAAATTATATTTTTCAATAAAATTTCTATGGATTGAATTTTTTCAATTTTTATAATTTTTTTCAATTTTTTCAATCTTTATAATTTTTTAAATATCTTAAAATTAAAATTATTTTTGTTACTTATTTGCATTTTAATTCCTTGAAACATAAATAAAAGCATAAAATAAAGTTATAATCAAATATATATATCGATATTTTAGTCAGGATGTTTCAATTGTAACTGACTTTTCGATTAAAATTATTAAAGACCAATGAATCTGCAGAAACTCGAGGTCACAGAAATTTCATTTGACAGCGAATGATATTGTGATATTATTGCCACGTGTCACAAGCTACACGTTCCACAGCATTAAATCAAAATGCCGACGTATTTCACTCACGGGTAATAAAATTGTTCACGGTAATTACTACGATTTACACGGCACGTTTGCAAACCAACGCATATCGGATTGTCGAAATCGCGACAAAAAACTGTGTAAAAATTCTGATGTGCAAGGTTTTGGGATGCCTATGTCGTAAAACGACATACTTTATGAGCATATTAGCTTAGCGATGTGTTCGCTCACCAATATTGCGTAAACGTCATCTCGAGTTTACATGAATGGACCGTCGCGGCGAACGTAGCTGAGTAGTCTCTTTAATTATAATTCGCGCATCGGTGATTGATTAAGGCTGCTACCGGCGAGAACGTGCAAAGCAGCTCGAGAGATCGAGCGTTATATAATGTACGTATATTACGCATAAAGGAAGAGAAAAATTACTTAAAATCTTCGTAATATAAATAATCTACTATAAATATCATAGGCTCTTCAGTTTAATTAATAAAATCTCCTGTTTAATTAAGGATCACACCAAATATCTGATATAATTTATTCGATCGTATATATAAACACCGTTATTTAAAATTTGAAAAAAAACTGAGGAAAAATATATATAATAAGGGCGAAAATAAAATTTTTGATTTTGGCCATTGATTGAAATATATAATTAAAATTATATACTTATAGAAACTATCAGAAAAACAATTGTTCCTCACTTTTTGATGCAATGTAAAGTTGAATGGCAAATTATAGTATTAATATGACATGCAGTTATTATTATAAAAAATTATTTTTAGTTATAAAAAGCAACATAACCGATCGATAAAGTAACAAATTATTATTGGATTAATAAATTATTAAATTGTTATTAATAAATTATTAATTAAGGGACACGCCAAATATCTGATATATTTATTTATGTAGGAATGATAATTTATTCGATTGTATATATAAATACCGTTATTTAAAATTTAAAAAAAAACTGAGGAAAAATATATATAATAAGAATGAAAATAAAATCTTTGATTTTGGCCATTGATTGAAATATATAATTAAAATTATATATTTACAGAAACTATCACAAAAATAATTGTTTCTCGCTTTTTGATGTAATATAAAGTTGAATGGCAAATTATAGTATTAATATGACATGCAGTTATTATTATAAAAAGTTATTTTTAGTTACAAAAAGCAACATTATATCCGATCGATAAAGTAATAAATTATTATCGGATTAATAAATTATTAAATAATTGTTATTAATAAATTATTAATTAAGGGTCCCGCCAAATATCTGATATATTTATTTATTTAGGAATGATAATTTATTCGATCGTATATATAAATACCGTTAATTAAAATTTAAAAAAAAACTGAGGAAAAATATATATAATAAGAGTAAAAATAAAATCTTTGATTTTGGCCATTGATTGAAATATATAATTAAAATTATATATTTACAGAAACTATCACAAAAATAATTGTTTCTCGCTTTCTGATGCAATATAAAGTTGAATGGCAAATTATAGCATTAATATGACATGCAGTTATTATAAAAAGTCATTTTTAATTATAAAAAGCAACATTATAACCGATTGAAAAAGTAATAAATTATTATTTGATTTATAAATTTAATAAATTATTGGATTAATAAATTATAATAAATTATTGGATTAATAAATTATTAAATAATAATTGTTATTAAATAAATAAATATATAAATATATAAATTATTATATACAATTGATAATTAACATAATTATCTCTATCAAATAAAAATCATATTTCACGAATACAAAATACATACGGGTGTACAAGAATAAAATTGTTTCACATCACATGATCGCCGGCGAAATTTTATCGAGTTCGTGAGTCGCTCGATATCGAATCATCGAGTTCCCACATCTAAAACTTGGTTACCTCGCCGTTGCCGGCGTTTAAAACTGCGACTTCCGTCGAGAATCGTCGAGAAATTATTCAATCTTGATCGATGAAATCCGCGTTCGATTAACATACATAGCCCTGTGCTATCCGCCTGCGGCCATAAACTAACCACGAGGTATCAAAATAAACCAAACGGCAGGGGGTGGGTCGGAGGGAGAACGAGAATTTCGCTTCAATCACTATCACTACTCTCGTGTGATCGGCGCACAATCGATCGATTTTCGCGGCGGGCTCGAAAATTCAGATTCCCTCGCTCGTGCGGACACTTACACAGAATGGACAGGGTAATTTTTGGCATTTTGTCGCGGCAGACGGGGGCTCCGATTACGCTCGTCCACCGTGAAAAGCAACGGATGCACTGCGGACGCACCTTCGACGCGGTCCCTTCGACTCGACTCTGACTCTCGGCTCTTCCTCTCGACACCGGCCGGCGCGGTAGGGATCCCACGAGATCGTGGGACCTCTTACCTTTCTTCTTCTCGCGGGGGCCTCTCACCTGCGCCTATCCACGGGCCATCCCTCGCGCGAGAAGGAATTCCGCGGGAGTCGCGCCTTTCGCCGGAATCTCTCCGCGCGTTCAGGAGAATCCAGTTTCCTTCGCTTCGAATTAACGTTCCCGATGATCCATGCAAATTAGATCCCCTTTGTCGCCAGGTGATCGGTTATCTACATTAATACGTCGTTTGAAGTCACGGGAATTGGTTAGGGAGATGGATCTAGTTATGCTTCAATACCCGACTAGGATTGCACAAGACCCAAGACAATATTCGTAAAAACATTGTATTGAAAATTTTCAAAAATTTTAATCTTGTCTTGGTTTTGAATGAATATTGGTAGCCAAAATCTCGTCTTGTATTGTCTTGTCTTGATTTTAACAATTTTTTATTTTAAAAATATTTATATTAAAAAAATATAATTATTTATATTTAAAAATTACATTTATTTATATTTATAAATTAAATAATTAAAATTATATTTATTTATATTAAAAAATTATTTAAATAATATTTAACATAATTTTTGTAATATAATTTGAAATAATTATTACTATTTTATTATATTTTAATAATATTATAATTATTACTATGTAATCGATATAAATGCCGTCTATTTACATAAAAAATCATTTACTGTTTCATGGAAAACAGAAATTAATAACTATTTATAGGCTCCAAGGGAATGTGCAGATATAAATTTTGAAGTGATAAAAAAATCAGGTTCATATTTATTTACACATTGTCAAAAATGGTTCGAGATATTTTAAGTTCGACTGTCTCGTCCATGCCAGTACTTTCTAAAAGTAAATCAGTATATTATCACTGAAAAACAGTAAATAATCACTGATTACAGCAGTTATAAGTACAGCACTGTAAATCAGTGATATTTTATTGAAAGAATCAGTTAATAATTTTGACTGTTTCATCAGTAATATTTCTCAATATCAGTAATATTTCTTTCGTTATTGTCAGTATTAAACTATAATTCATCTCTCTATCTATTTCATATAAAATTAAAAATTTTATTTACATTTATTAAATATTTATTATATTAAAAATTTTATTTTATTTATATTACATGCATATTGAACTTGTTATTTTAAATAGATAAGGAACAAATAATTTTTATTAAGTCGCCAGACATTTATTTGTCCGACTTATAAAGATCGATTTAATATCTGAAGCCTCTTTATTGAACTTGTATCAGAAATTAAATCAAAGTAATACTTTTAATTTTAAATGTCGCTCTTTGCAAACTTTATATAATTCTTAGAACTAAAATTAAATACGAGAGAGATAGCGATTGTAGCGGTAAATGAACGAATTAACGATTACTGATTTTACAGTGAATTTTATTTTAACTGACCATAATCAGTGAGATATAAGATAAAATAACAAAAAAATAAGCATTTCCACTGAAGATCAATAAAATACTCACTGATTCTCAGTGAAATCTTATTTTATTGTTTAAATTAGTGATATTTTCACTGATTCATTTTTAGAGAGTAAAAAGACTTTTCTCAATAGAAACTCTGACTATGTTAAAAAATAGAACCAGATTACAAAGTAAATCTTTAAAAGCACTAATGTGCATCAATTCCTGGTTGAAATGCTCTTTAATGTCTAAAATTTGCGAGTTTGATTTCTAATTTATAAAAATGTTATATTGTATTAATATTAAATGTTTTTAAATTTATCAATATAAATGTTTCTATTGAATAAAATTTTTTTAAATTCGTAGTGATTTTTTTTATTTACAAATATAAATATTTTAGTTTTTTTGAGAACCAATAATCTTGACAGGACTAATAATCTTGACAGTTTTATTCTTGGTAACTAATTAAAGTCTTTGTCTTGAAACTAATTAAAATCTTTGTCTTGATAACTAATTAAAAATCTTGTCTTGATCTCGTCTTGAAATTCAAGACAAGACAAGACAATATCAAGACTAATCTTGATATCTCATGCTTGGTATCCTATGCTCGACTATCCTGATCGCTATTATTAATCGATCGCTATTATTACTTCGCTCGAGTATTTTACCCGAAATGAAAAGTAATAAAAATCCAATCGTCCGGGCTAAAACTTTCCGCGGGCCATAAATATTCGTATCGAAGTCGTCGATATTTCTGGAGATAGAAAGCGAAGTCGTACCGCATTCGTGAAGGCTTAAAGTCGATATGTCGTACATGTGGAAAGTTACGCGTAATTGAAATATGTACGCGTTATATAAGTTCGATGACATTGCCTCGATTTGCGTACACGTGACCGTTTTCGCCTTTTGCATAATCGGCGAACTCGTCTCTTTCGAAGCGCCAGGTGACCGCGGCTGCAATAAGTCATACGCGCGATATTTTCACCGGGTGCGTGCAACTTTCCGAGGCTCGTGGGTCGCCTCTCGCTTATAATAGTTAACGGCGGCGATCGGTATCTTAATTAAGCGACTCCGCTTGCGTGGCCCTCGCCTAAAGCGCGCCGGGGCTTTTTTGTTTAATTAAATTTTTTTACGACCAGAAGGAGGGGCACCCCTTACGTAACAAACCTCGGGCGCTAAAATTAGAACGCACATTTCGTCGACACGTGCGAAACATTGCATGCAGGCCATTGCGGAGAGTCCGACAGATATACGAGATACACAGGCTATCCCTCGGGCTTTAATGACAATGACAGATTTTTCATGCTTAAACCAGACATCGAGCATATTTTATAAAGATATTTAAATCTAAGAAATCTAATATATTTTTTTACACACCTAGATAATAATAAAAAGTACTCCTATTATATTTTATTAAATTATTATTTTTTTATATTAAATTTTTATCTATATTAAATTTTATATTAAATTAAATTTAATTTTATATTAAATTTAATTTTATATTAAATTATATTTAATTATTTATATAATTATATTTATATTAAATATTTATATTTTTTATTTATATTAAATTATATTAAATTATTTATATTAAATTATATCAAATTACTTATATAATTATATTTATATCAATTATAATTAATTATTTATATAATTATATTTATATTCTTGAAATTTATTATTTTTTATTATATTTAATTATTTATATAATTATATTTATATTCTTGAAATTTATTATTTTTTTGTTATATTTAATTATTTATATAATTATATTATTATATTTAATTATTTATATAATTAAATATTTATATTAAATATTTATATTTTTTATTTATATTAAATTATATTAAATTATTTATATTAAATTATATCAAATTATCTACATAATTATATTTATACCAATTATAATTAATTATTTATATAATTAATTATAATATTTAATATAATTAATTATTATATTTATATTCTTGAAATTTATTATTTTTTGTTATTAATTTATTATCGAACACTTTACACGTGCGATGCTAATTTTTCTCGATCGAAAATGATCGACAGGATAAAAGCGACACTTTTTAAGCGACGCCAATTTTTCGTCGGAGGATTTATGTTTCCAGAATGACGTGGGAGCGAATCCGTGCCTGCCGCGAAACGTTACGTGAAGCCGGTCAGTGGGTACGCGCGTTGCATTCTCACGTAACAGGCGGGATGCTGAGGACGGAGAGATGAGGAGATGGATGGTGAGATGTACGTCCCTTTCGCCTGCTTCTCATCGTCGGTCAGGGGACTTGTAACGAAACGGCAAGCGCGACCATTTACGATAACCGCGCGCTTTCATGCAGAACGGTACCGTTGTAACGCGTAATAGCGTAAGGAGGCTTTATATTGTGCGTCTTGCGTCACGTTGCGCTCCCGTGAATGTAATATAAATTTCATATATATATATATATGAAGCGAGGTAAAATGCTCGCTTGCTACACGAAGCTCAAACTCGCCGCTCCTTTCTTCAAGAAGGAATTTTTCCGCGAGGCGTCTTATTGTTAGATATTGTATTTATTGTACTTTGTATTTAATATGAATATTTCTCTGAGTATTATTACTCGATACACAAGCTCAAATACACTCAAAATTATTTTATCATCCTTTGAAATTACTCGCCAAGCTTAAGGATGTTTTGTAATTTATTTTCAAAATATTGAGAATTTAGTGAAATTGTACAGAATATTCTTACATATGTTTAGAATCTTCAGTACAATTTTTAAATCGATTCACTTTTTAAAGCGTTCACAAGTTTTAAGGATTTTAATTTGCACCGAATTAACATGTATTCTTATGGGAAACGTATAATCACATCGATTCAAATGACACAGACACATGGAAATAATATTCAGAATTTGTGGAAAATTTGCAAAAGTTTAGATACAGAGGAAATATTTGGTCAAATAATATTATACAAGTATTAACTGGTTAAAAAAATATTAAATAATTATAATTATAATTTAAATATTAATAAATAATTATATAATTAATAAATAAATAATAAATAATTATATAATTAATAAATAATTAAATAATTATAATTATAATTTAAATATTAATAAAAATATAATAAAAATAAAAATAAAAATGTAAAATATAAAAAATAAAAATAATAAAAATATAATTTAATCATTTCGATTAACAAAATTCGGAATATTTCAGTAAAAACACAATAAATGTTAAAAAATACATCTCTGCACTGTACCATAGTTACTCTCTAAAAGTGAATCAGTGTATTATCACTGTAAAACAGTAAATAATCACTGTAAAACAGTAAATAATCACTTATAGCAGTTATAAGTACAGCACTGTAAATCAGTGATATTTTATTGAAAGTATCAGTTAATAATTTTGACTGTTTCAATCAGTAATATTTCTCAATATCAGTAATATTCCTTTTGTTATTGTCAGTAATATTACCTATAATTCATCTCTCTATCTATTTCATATAAAATTAAAAATTTTATTTATATTTACTAAATATTTATTATATTAAAAATTTTATTTTATTTATATTACATATATATTGAACTTGTTATTTTAAATAGATAACGAACTAATAATTTTTATTAAGTCGCCAGACATTTATTTGTCCGACTTATAAATATCGAGTTAATATCTGAAGTCTCTCTATTGAGATTATATCAGAAATTAAATCGAAGTAATACTTTTAATTTTAAATGTCGCTCTTTGCAAACTTTATATAATTCTTATAACTAAAATTAAATACGAGAGAGATAGCGATCGTAGCGGAACGAACTAACGGTTACTGGTTTTACAGTAAAATTTACTGATTTTACAATGAATTTTATTTTAACTGACCATAATCAGTGAGATATAAGATAAAATAACAAAAAAATAAGCGTTTCCACTGAAGATCAGTAAAGTACTCACTGATTTTCAGTGAAATCTTATTTTACTGTTTAAATTAGTGATATTTTCACTGATTCACTTTTAGAGAGTACGATCAAATTGTAATATTCCACAATTTCTTACTCAAAATACACCAAAAATGGATATATTCGTCAATATTGATTTTCAACTATTTTTTGCTGAAATTGTACATACAAAACATCCTTAACATTTTCAAGATAAGCATAAAATTGCATTGTTGGACTGACTCATTAGCAATACTATATAAAGCTATGGAGATATTAGAAAGGCTCGATTCATTCGCATATTCTTTCTTTTATTCGAGAGAAGCTTGTCCAAGGATATATTATAGATCGCGCAGGACATTGTACCGTGACGTGATTGGAATTGCAAGCGACAATATGACAAGGTGATTAAGCGACCGACCGCACATAATTCCTTCAAATAAGACGAGCTAAACAACCGCAGGAAACGAGGGACATTAGAATGTCTGAAACAAGCGGTTTTCTTATCCCATAAAATCAGGTAGCGATATGGAGGCGAAAGACAGGAAAAAAGTCCTTTCGCCAAGGATGGTGATCGGTCCGCCTGTAACGGTCTCCTCAAGGATAGAATTTATTAACGTTCCTTTATAGCGCGCCCCTGCATACGAGATAGCGCGTTTGCTTATGCAAATCAAAAAGATGCCGATATTTGCTCAAGCAAGTATTATTATTGACTTTCATCGGCATGACCCTGTTTGCAACTCACGTATATATATATAAACTCACGTGAGGCTTGAAAGGGAAGTTCCTCGGAGACTTTCGCTGAGAAGTAGTAAGTAAACCGAAAGCAAAATATCATCGCGAACATACAACTTCTAGTAACATTCAATTTCTTTTTTGCGTTTCGATTCCGTATCACATTAAATTATAACAGCATCGCGCTGTTAAAATGATGATGAATTCTATGTCGCTTAATTAATCAATGAAGCTAATTATATTTGGATGAATATAAATAAATTATTTAAAAATTAATTTAAAAAATTAAATAAAAAGGAAAATTAATTATTTAAAAATTAATTTTCCTTCTTATTTAATTTATATTTAATTTCTCTCTCAAAAAGTGTTTCTTTGCTTTAAAAAATATTCATGTTTAAAAAAGAATAATTAAATTGCTTTTATATTAATTTACGTAGATATAAATTCGTATAATTTAAATAATAAATTAATTAAATTATACGAATTTATATCTACGTAAATTATAATATAAAAGCAATTTAATTATTTTTTTTAAACATGAATATTTTTTAAGCAAAGAAACACTTTTTGAGAGAAAAATTAAATATAAATTAAATAAAAAAATTAATTATAATTTAAATATAAAAATATAAATATAAAAATATAAATATAAATATAAAAATATAAATATAAAAATTAAATATAAAAATATAAATATAAAGATTAATTAAAAATTAATATAATTTAAATTATATTTAAATTATAATTAAAAATTAATATAATATAAATTAATAAATTATTAATTAAATATAAATTGAATAAAAAGGAAAAATATAATTAAAAGAAATATAAAGAAAGAAATATAATTAAATTATTTTTTCTGAATACACACATGTAATCAGAAATAGAATAGTCGTTTTCTCCGCAATTATTTCGAATAAATTATTAGAAACATGACAAAAAAGCGACATTCGAATTGGTTTTGGTTTTAATCATATGTTTGCTCAGATTACAATCGAATAGGATGCGTTTACGGTGCGTAAGTATCTTAACGAGCTGTGATGAATCGAGAAACTCGTGTAATGTGTATATGTGTGTGTGTCTGTAATCCATCAGCTAATTTCACGATTCGATAATTATTGATAGCATTACGTCCGAGACGTTTTCCTCACTGAAGGCAGGCCGCATTTGCTATAAGTTAACGCAAATTTCGCAATTTCCGCTCTCTTGTGAAAGCGCTCATCGCTTTGGCGAAGCCAATGAAGTAATAGAGATCTCTGGTTCAAAATCATTTGCCTCTAATTAGATCAAGTATCGACCAAGATAAGAAAAAACGCGATTTTTACTTACTTAAATAAGATTTGATGCACTCGTTAGGCATTCAGCTTGGATACGATCATTAAGTTTTGAAATCACCTTGTTAAGCAATATTAACGTATGTATCTATGCATTAAATATTAAATATTATAGAATTAAATTTCCTTATCGAATTAAATACTAACCTTATAGAATTAAATTTTCTCCTCGATTCAAATATAAATTTTATGATAATTTCTTCCATATCAAAATAATTAAACATCTTTATATAAAATGTACATTTTATTACAAAATAATTATGTACATTTTTTATCACGAGAGAAATATGTAAAAAAAAATATAAAATGTAAAAATATGTAAAAAAAAGAAGACAATTCTATCTTCGTAAATCTCATTTTTATCGAGAGAATAAATTGGAACATTTTCATAAAATTGTAAACTTTCTTTTAAATGTATGAGTTTTTTACGAGCGATGATATGCACTTTCTATTCCCGCTCGTTGATTAGGCGTTCCTTGGGAGACGCAATTAACGCAGGTGTAATAGCTTGCTGTCAACGTCCGTGAAGCGTGTCAAAAAATCGGCCGCATTTTTATTCCCCCATTCTTCCGGGTAGAGGCCGAACGTATCCCGGATCGTATCGAAATAGCACACAAATGTACCGCTCGAAATCAAATATCATAAGATCATGAGAACAAATTGGATAAAGATTACGACTCTTAGAAAATGATGAAAAGAACTCATTGGTCCCAACTGGAAATCTGTTATTATGTTGTCACGATTCTACCAGCGATACGATCGATGTTAGCGATAATATTGTGCGCGAATGCAGTGCATCAAAATAATTGCCACGGTGTTTTTCGCGATTTATTGTAATTGAAACAGTGAAAGGTTTAGCAATATATGACGTATATAAACGATACGATTGTATACTCTTACATAGAAATTATATTTATAAAAATTTATTTTATTTTAAAATCTTTCTTTTTTTTCAGTTTTCCAATCTCTTTTTCCATTCACAAATTTTTTGAATAATTTAAATAGAATTTTCTTTTCACTGTGTAATTTTTAATATAATTTACTTTTAATTAATTTATATTTGATTAATTATTTATTAATTATTTATTTCTTAATTATTTATTTTATTTATTAATTTTATTAATTATTTATTAATTATTTTTTTTATTAATTTATATTTTATTAAAATTATCATTTGATTAATTTATTTAAATTTAATACGATACATGTAATCTTATATATAATATTACAATGAAAATATATGTATATAATCACACTGTAAATATATAATCATGTAGTTCGTTGCCATTTTGTTGACAAAAATATAAATATAATTCCTAATTTATTTCCTACTCACGTTATAAATCATATGCATTTGCGCAATATTGTTTATGCTCTTCCATTTTTACGACTGTCTGGAAAGCAATCTTTCGCAAGTCGTTCTATTTCCGAAGTTTATGTGGACGACTTTCTATCGGACCCACCTTCTCGACCCGTGCCAGATCTCGACATACAGTTGACAAAGAAAAAATATCTCTTCAAGATGAGATTCGGGCACCTATGAACATGAGCACCATAAAGAAAGAAATCTTGATCTCTGCAATAAATTTCGAAACGTAATAAAGTAATGTATAATTTCTGAAATCAAGTTATATAAACTTTAATATGATACTAAAAATAATTATGGCAGATTAGTTTCAAAATTTTCGGAAAGGTTCATTTCTTTGAAAAATGTCCTGGAATTAAAAATGTTAGAAGCATGTTTCAATAAATTACGATGCACATTACACAAACATGATTTAGTTTAAAGAAATAAATAATACAAACCCAATTCAAGTATCTTTTTTAATAAAAATGTTTTAAAAAATTTAATAGATGTGCTTTATAAAATAATTCATATGTTTGGAATTTGCTGCATCTGTAGCGCAAAAAGTTAAATTTGCGTGTATTAAGGAACTTAATTATACACCTTCTCACTCCATTCTCGACTATAAGATAATAAATAAAATTACTTCTTGAAGTTTTGGCATTTTAATTAACAGCTTGCCAAAATGTGGACTTTCTATTAAAATATAAAAAATGTGGACTTTCTATTAAAATATAAAAAGAAGAATGGAAGATATTAAAGAAACTAAACGAAATAAAAAATTGTATATTGCTTTCGACATTTTAATCAAGATTGTTCGATTTCATATCTAAAGAACCTTATCTTAATAGTATAAAATCTTATCAAGAAATCTTCTATTTTTAAGAATAGAGGCGTGTTTGATGTTTATATACATATATTATAGAGATATAATAATCGATACTTTATATTTGATTGTTCGATTTCATATCTAGAGAATCTTATCTTAATATAATATAATATATCTTATCAAGAAATCTTCTATTTTTAAATCTAGAGGCGTGTTTGATATTTATATATATTATGGAGATATAATAATCAATATTTTACACTCTTAAAATATTCAGATATTTTCATAAACAGGAAACATAAGAGTTGTATGTGTTGGCGATAATTATTATCATATATGTTTATATTATTACATATATTATTACATATATATATATATATATATATATATATATATATCTTGTAAAATTTCATTATTTTACAGTTTATTTTTTGATGTAAATATAAATATAAATATATATATTATTAATAAAGAGCAATAAAAGAAATTAATTTTATAATTTTTTTATAAACATTATTATTATCTCTCATATATATCAAAATATTTTATATATAATATAATAAACTGTCTGTTTTATGAGAGGTCCGAACAAAATATATACATTAATAATATGTAAAATATAATAAAAATTCTTTGTTTTATATTTTTAACATTCATTAATTTATATAGCATTATTTATTTTTATTTTATCTGTAAATAAAATAATAAATATTTTATTTTTAATAACTTTTATTTCAATCTTTTATAAAAAATACACGATATTTTCACTATGCTTATTTTTCTTTTTTCTATTTAAATGTTAAAAAATGTTTATAATTAAGATATCATAGGAAACTGTAAAGCAATACATTAAATGTACATGTATGATTAGGTTGACACTCGTAACGCTAGATGGTGCAATGAGTTTGATAGTCATTCTATAACACAATTTCATATATTTCATTCTTTATAAATGATTTAAGATTTACATATAAGTATCTATATGTAGATATATATAATCTTATTTATCTTAATTATAAAAATACATTATCTTAATTATAAAAATATATTTTAAACATAATATAAAAATTTTCTAAATTTGAAATATAAAATTATGTTGGATAATTCCTATATATTTTGTAATTTACTTATATATGTACGTTTCATCTAATTGTAATTTATTTTACAATTTAACTCTCTAAAAAAAAATGTAATAATCTTCTGAAATTTTACATCGTATTGCATAAGTTTTAACTTTTAATATATTTTATATCTTATATCAATTTTTTTATTGTTATTTATTTATTATTGTTTATTTTATTTCACTATTTCCTGAATATAGACTACGTAACTGTACGTAAAGAAAATGTACAATGACTATAGTACAAAGTTCAGGCCAGCGGATAAAGCGAGTCGCAATCCTATGACAGCGATTGCACTTATATACATTCGGCACAAAGACATTCCATCGGATCGAAAGCCGAAAGCGACAGGACTGGTCTTGCATCCATCTGTCTGTCAATCTTATCTTGAAAGCAAACAATCGACTTTAAACGGGCGATAGGGAAACAAACGCGATATTGGAAGGATTCCAGTCGGCTTAAACAGTTATCTTCGTCGATTCAAATCGATCATTATGCTATACAACTTCTTGAACGGCCACGTGCGTTATCTGTCAGTCACGCATTTCTTTCGTACTTTGCGATTAACGCGTGGGACGGAGAGTGGCAAAGTGATTGCCTGTTACATGAAGGAACTCGGGTCCCGATACAGCAATTTACAGAAAATTTTTACGACGTAACCAACCCATTCTTCCTTAGTCTCCTTTTCTTACCAGCTTCTCCTGATTTGTTATACTTTAATATTAATGTTATACGTTAATATAATAAATGACAATATTTTCATAAATTTAGAAGTTATTTTGAGACCCTTCAATGGTCCGTTTCAAGGATTCATCCATTAAGGGTCGGTAGTAGATCCTTGAATAGGCCATTGCTTATCTTAATATAACTTTTAAATTCAATTATAAATAAAATTACAAGAAACGCAAATTTTTTATTATTCAAATTAATCTATTCTGGAACCACTGCGAAATAATTAATATTAATTGTAATTTATTAATAAATTATATATGTTTTTAGTATTTATTGTGTCTTAAAATATTGCAAACAATCTACTTATATAGATTTTCTTTTAAAGCTATGACTAATTTCTAAATTTTATTTTTATCTCATTTAATTAAAATTATTGAGATCGTTGCTAATTACATTATTGTTGTTAGAAAAGCGAAACATTTAGAAAAATGATTCTAAACACATTTGTACTATTTTAATAAGCAATAGATATTTTAATAGATAATATGATAAATTATATATGTTTTTAGTATTTATTGTGTCTTAAAATATTGCAAACAATCTACTTATATAGATTTTCTTTTAAAGCTATGACTAATTTATAAATTTTTACTTTTATCTCATTTAATTAAAATTATTGAGATCGTTGCTAATTACATGTTATTGTTGTTAGAAAAGCGAAACATTTAGAAAAATGATTCTAAACACATTTGTACTATTTTAATAAGCAATAGATATTTTAATAGATAATATGATAAATTATATATGTTTTTAGTATTTATTGTGTCTTAAAATATTGCAACTAATCTACTTATATAGGTTTTTTTTTAAATCTGACTAATTTATAATAAATTTTTACTTTTATCTCATTTAATTATTATAAAATTATTGAGATCGTTGTTAATTACATGTTATTGTCGTCAGAAAAGCGAAACATTTAGAAAAATGATTCTAAACAATAAAAAATAATATTTATCTATAAAAAAGAATAGCTTGAGGGACGCTCCTGGAGCATTATATAATCAGCAACTCATCAAGCCTTGGGGAAATCATAGGCCTCAGATATCGAACTGAAAAGTGCAACTAATTCCGAGCACTGAAAGTGTAAAACTTGTTTTGACTTTATTGACTCTGCTCGGGAAAAATGGATTTATATAAGACTTATGTAATTATATAAGATCATATATACTTATTATATGATCCTAAGTCCTCATAATTCTCATAAGTAATTATATAACATCATACAATATAATATAATTGTTACAAGTTCATATATATAATAAATATTATATAATCATATATAATAATATTCGAAATTTGGCGCGACATAATTTTATTTTTATACAATTATATTTGATTAGATCTGGTCAAATATGATTATATAATAATAAGATCATATCGGATCTTGTTATGCATAGTTCGGACATTATTATATTTGATTATATACAAATTTCGAATATTATTATATGTAATTATATAAAATTATACATGTGTAAAATTATATAAAATTAAATATTTTGACATCAAATATTTTTACATAATTGTGTATACTTACATTTTATCATATTATTATTTTTTCTCTCTTTTCAATATCATACCATCTTTGGCATCAGACTGGAATTAATTATCATGATTGATAAATTTCTATGCAAGCTCGTTCAAGTAAAAGTGAAAGGGAGAAAGAGGATCGCAAAAAATTTTTATCGGAACTTTAATCTAGAAATTTTCACATGACAGGCAATCACTTTATCGCTTCAACCATTCGCTGTCTCTATTTATCTATTATATATAAACGTAGATTTTTTAAATAAATTTTTTAATAAATTAAAGATAAATTCAAATTCGCATTATTTCTTCAGGCTTGCATCAGATGCGATTTTTTTAGGCAAGCGATTATAGCACAAGTCTGTTGAATATATAAAAATTAAAAAGTCATACATTAAGAAAGCAAGAATATTAAATAACGAGACAAAAAAATTTACAAAATTAAAAATTCAGGTATAAAAAATAGATATATTTTAACTTAAAACTAATCTCTGAAATATCGCAACGTTAAATGAAATAAAATAGCGCACAATTTTATCGAATCGTTCAATAATATTCCAACCGTATATTGCATCAACCGTTTGATAATCTCGTGCGCAAATTGAATAAAATTGTCGTGGATTCGATTTATCTCGGAGACAAATAAAGCGATTCGGGGAAAAACTTTGTGCAATCTCATTCGATCGACGAGCGACAATTTGCCGGCCGCGATCCCCTCCATCGTCGAACTTTGCCGCTTTATTGCGCAATCGACGATGAAGAAACCAACTCGCTCAACTTGTCGCGGATTCTCGTGCACATGGACCAGGATGACTCACATAATTTATGAGTGAGGAAAGCTCCTCTTCCGGAAGCTAACTCAGCCCTCCTCCCCGGATCCATCGATCCCGTCTCTCTGAAAGTTTGCGACCCGCAATATGACTCATAGCGACACTCTGTTACGAGATTCATTTCAAGGTCATCGATCCGCCCACCGAACGCGTCATATCGTGTGAACGAGACGTTTCCATCGTTGTTTAAAAAAAAAAAACGAAAAATTAAAGAATTTCCCAGAAATGTCAAAATCATTTAATTACATCTTATATCTGTCATATGTAACATATGATATATGTATATAATAAAATTTTGATGACAATGTGAAATTAAAAAAAAATTATTTTTATCACATTGTCTTTTATCATTATTGTTTTTTATTTTTATCATGATAGTTTTACATTTTTTTATATTATTATCACATTATAATAATCATAATATAACGAATAAATAATGGAAAATAATAGCAACTAGTAATGTTGCTCGAAATTATTGAAAAATTTATTTAAATAAAATTAAAAAATCTCTCTTGTGCGTGCGAAAATATATTTCTTGGAATATTATTTCAATATTTAAATTTGCGTTAATAGATCTTATATCTGTCATATGTAACATATGATATATGTATATATAATAAAATTTTGATGACAATGTATAAAATTTTTTTATCACATTGCCTTTATTATTTTTTTTATTTTTATCACATTTTTTATATTATCATTATCACATTATAATAATATAACGAGTAAATAATGAAAAATAGTAGCAACTAGTAATGTTGCTCAAATTGTAAAAAATGTATTTAAATAAAATTAAGAAATCTCTCTTGTGCGTGTGAAAATATATTTCTTGGGATATTATTTCAATATTTAAATTTGCGTTAATAGATTTTATATCTGTCATATGTAACATATGATATATGTATATAATAAAATTTTGATGACAATGTGAAATTAAAAAAAAATTATTTTTATCACATTGTCTTTTATTATTATTGTTTTTTATTTTTATCACATTTTTTTATATTATTATCACATTATAATAATGTGATAATGATAATATAACGAGTAAATAATAAAATAGTATATAATAATAAAATAGTATAATATATCTGTCATATGTAACATATGATACATGTATATAATAAAATTTTGATGACAATGTGATAAAATTATTTTTATCACATTGTCTTTTATCATTATTGTTTTTTTATTTCTATCACATTTTTTGTATTATCATTATCACATTATAATAATGTGATAATGATAATATAACAAGTAAATAACGAAAAATAGTAGCAACTAATAATGTTGCTCGATATTGTTGTAAAAATTTATTTAAATAAAATTAAGAAATCTCTCTTGTGCGTGTGAAAATATATTTCTTGGGATATTATTTCAATATTTAAATTTGCGTTAATAGATTTTATATCTGTCATATGTAACATATGATACATGTATATAATAAAATTTTGATGACAATGTGATAAAATTATTTTTATCACATTGTCTTTTATCATTATTGTTTTTTTATTTCTATCACATTTTTTATATTATCATTATCACATTATAATAATATGACCAGTAAATAATGAAAAATAGTAGCAACTAGTAATGTTGCTCGAAATTGTTGAAAAAATTTATTTAAATAAAATTAAGAAACCTCTCTTGTGCGTGTGAAAATATATTTCTTGGGATATTATTTCAATATTTAAATTTGCGTTAATAGATTTTATATCTGTCATATGTAACATATGATATATGTATATAATAAAATTTTGATGACAATGTGATAAAATTATTTTTATCACATTGCCTTTTATCATTATTGTTTTTTATTTTTATCACATTTTTTATATTATCATTATCACATTATAATAATATAACGAGTAAATAATGAAAAATAGTAGCAACTAGTAATGTTGCTCGAAATTGTTAAAAAAATGTATTTAAATAAAATTAAGAAATCTCTCTTGTGCGTGCAAAAATATATTTCTTTGGATATTAGAATATTATTTTTTTTATTAATAGATATAAATTTGAACCTAGTGAAATAAATTACATGATGATGATTAGATGAAGAGTAATATATATAAACAAAAAATAATAAATTTGTAATTAATTTCGGTTTTCTTTCAGTGACTCTTCAATGATCGTGGCTTCCTTTTTGCGGCAGGTATGACATTCTCAAGAGGGAGATTATCCCTGTAACCTCGTCGTTTTTCGAGCAATATATCCGATTCTCATGTTACCATTCTACGGTGAATTAAATACACTGTTATTCGCAGGTAAACGCGCGCAGCTTGATTCCAGTGGGCGCAGGTTAAAACTTAAAGGCGACCTAGAAACCGAGTGCAGCAGCAACAGGTGGTGGCAGGTAGGCGACTCGGGGGGATGGCGGCGTGCGCGCGACTCGGTGACTCATGGGGTTGCTCCAAGAATGTTGATCGCTCCTCGCAATCCCCGCCGTCTTTACCTGGATGACTCACATACCAGTCGACTTACACACACACACACGCACATACTCATACATAAGTATGCGCGCGCGCATTCTTACCGCTCGAGGAAATATGTGGACCTACTTTTTGTCCAACGCCCGCTCATTCAGACGGAGACCTTTCTCCCCCTTGTTGGTCACTCGTTTTCAATGGAAATCCCCGTTGATCTCCCACTTAAAAAGTGTCCGACACTCGATGCGGCCTGGACATTCTTTCTGGAATGTAATATTCGAGCTCGGATCCTTTCAATTCGTGAAATGCTGGTGGGAAAATATATAAGAGAATTTTCGGTTAAAAAGGAATAATTCATGTAAATTAACTGTTTAATATTAGAGATAAATTTTTCAATCAAAAACAAATATATTGATTTGAATAAGAAATATTTATATGATATTTATTGTATTTATGTTATATTTATTGTATAATTTAAATTATATTATTGTATAATTTATTATATAATTATATATTATTATATTATTTATTTTATTTATTTATTATATTATTATATATTATTATATTATTTATTATATAATTTATTATACAATTATATATTATTATATTATTTATTTTATTTTATTTATTTTATTATATATATATTATATATTATTATATATTATTATATTATTTATTATATAATTTAAATTATATATATATATATATATTATATTTATATAATTTTTTTTACAAATTACATTGTAAATGTTTTTACCAAAAATTTAGTTTGAGCGAGTTACTGAATTTTCAAGTTTCTTGTTACCGATTAATCGAGTCACATGTAAATCTGCATAATTTATGCAAATTGCAATGAATTTCCCAATAGAAATAATCGAACATATTTATGATTCAAAACGTGGTTCTGTATCGATTGACGATTACAATTCAATGGCTAATAGCATACTTAAAGAAAAAGAGTGAACAATCGATGAAATCGATATAACTATGACAAACAACAGAGTAACATGCATTAAAACACATGTAAGTGCACTAAGAAAAGAATAATGTTGAACCAATTACATTAGTGTAATTGGAATTTATTTGATTAATTCAATATAATTTTTAATCAAATCAATATACCATGTATTGATTTGATTAGTAATGTTATTGAATTAATAAAATAAATTTTAATTACACTGATGTTGTTAATTCAACATTACTTTTTTTTTCAGTGTGCAATTTTATTCCTATAACAGGTGTCATTTTCAGGCAAAATTTCGAAATCAATAATTAGGACTTTTGAAATAAAATAAATCCAGATAACTCATCTTGAGCAAAGGAGTATCTTTTATCTTCAGTTAGAGAAAATGGGGAATGCGAGTTTGCCGAGGTTCTCGTTCAAGGTTTTTTGTTTGAAAAAAAAATCGATTCGGTCTATTGAATGCGTTACGTTCATCGTGATTTTCGCGGAAGTCAGGTGGAATGTCAATGAAATACCATTATAGTATACTACACACGAGCTATTGTGGCTTCCGAGAAAATTTCATTCAGGATCCGTTCGTGATCTACGCTGGTCTGATGCCGTAACGCGGCTAGTTCCGGCTTCCAGCGATGATTCACGAGCTACTTGAGAGGTGAATTCGAGAAATCGATCTTCCGGGAAACGCTCGTAAGACGCTCGTCTTATCGATCAAAGAGGGTCATTCATAAATCGATATGTTTGATTCGCCGGTGAACGTGAGCTTAAATTTTCCGAACCGGAATGATTTGTACTTTCACCTGCGTGAGTGAAAGTCTTGGAACGGAAAGAATCAATGCTGATTTGGAAATACATAAGGAAATATGTTAATAGTTTTTAAGTAGAGAGGGAAGGAGGGGAATGCGGAAATATTTATATTTAAATATTTATATTTAGCTATCCTTATATTATTTATTTTATTTATTTAAATTTAAATTTATATTATATTTATATTATATTTATATTATATTTATATTTATATTATATTTATATTATATTTATATTATATTTATATTTATATTATATTTATATTATATTAAATTTATATTATATTTATATTATTTTATTTATTTAAATACTTTTATATTTTTTATTATTTTTATTATTAAATATTTTTAAATATTAATTTCTTATTAAATATTAAATTATAAAATATTATATTAATTTATTATTAAATATTATATTATTAAATATTAATTTAAATATTATTTATTTTATTATTTATTTATTTAAATATTTATATTTATATTATTTATTTTTACTATCGAATAAGCAAATTAAATTTGCTTATTCGATAGTAATTAACAATAATTTCATGAGCTACAGTTCCTAAAGAATCAGTATAATTTTCTGGCATTTATCGTGAAAGATCGGACTATTCACCTTCTTGGATCACGATATAAATCGTACAAATTGCACAAGAAGACCTCAATATAATCAAATGTTATGCAAGCTTCTTTTTAAGTTGACGTCCATCATTTTTTGCGATAACCTCGCGAAATATGCATTTCCTCCGACAGTCTTCAAGTCTGACAAGCGTGAGCGTAGATGAGTCACATATTGGCAGTCGTGCAAACAAATACCTACGAATGTTTTGGATAATGTTTGAACGGTATCGAATGGCAGGTATCGCGAGTTGCATACCAAACGATTAGACCTGCACCTGTTTCATTTTTTTAACATATTAACAGTGTGATTAAGCGACGCTTCGCAGAAGAAGATAAGAGACGAATCGCAGCCAATCTGTCTCCGAATATTCTTCGAACGCGATTAATCGACTTGTTTGTGCAGAAGAATAAAAAATCTACGAATTTTCTATACGATTCGATAAAGGGAAAAATTTCTTGAATTGCGTTTTGTGACATAATTTATGCCGAATCGAAAGATAACGAGCGATCAATTTTTTTTCACGAGCCTACATACCATGATAAGGCTCCACCGTATCAAAGATATCATATCTTTGACAGAGATAGAGAGAGAGATAGAGAGAGATAGAGAGTAATGGATTCCTCCGATATCGAATATTTTTTTCTACTAACTGTTATCGCGTTTTTTGTCCTTGCACGCGTCCATTGATTACGCGGAAATTATTATTCTTTCTATCAGTTTTTTTTTCACATTGACAAGATTATTAATGTTGCCTGTAAATGTTGCTGGTTTCATTAATTTCCCGAACGATGTTTTATTTATCAATTCGCGCAAATTCGCGTCAAGTTACGTAAGGAATTAAAAAATCCAGCATCGAAGATTAAATTAAAATTAATTCGCCACAGTGTATTAATCACAGATTTCGTAAACGTATGTTATATTCGTCACGTTTACATTATGTAATGACGCAAGGTGGATAACGGCTCTACCTGTTATCGTGGTAAACACAGTTACGTCATAATTCTAAATGAATTCTCACCTTTCTCTTTTTCACGTAGTATTTACAGGTGTCATTATTTTATCGAAGATAAAGAATTACGATATTTTTATTTAACATATATATATTTTACATTTATCATTTATAAAATTAGGAAATAATATTTTCCAAAAACATTAGAAAATTTATCGAAAGAAATATATTTAATAATTTTTTTCAAAATTAAATACTCAATAATATTCAGATAAATTTCTAGTAAATTTCTCCTAAATTTTTAAAAGATGAAATCATCAGTTGTAAAATAATATTTTCAAAAATAAAAGAACGGAAAAATTAGGAAATAATATTTTTCAAAAACATCAGGAAATTTATCGAAACAAATATATTCAATAATTTTTTCAAAATTAAATACTCAATAATATTGAGATAAATTTCTAGTAAATTTCTCCTAAATTTTTAAAAGATGAAATCATCAGTTGTAAAATAATATTTTCAAAAATAAAAGAAGGGAAAAATTAGGAAATAATATTTTCCAAAAACAACAGAAAATTTATCGAAAAAAATATATTTAATAATTTTTTCAAAATTAAATACTCATTAATATTGAGATAAATTTCTAGTAAATTTCTCCTAAATTTAAAAAAAATGAAATTATCAGTTGTATTATAAAATAATATTTTCAAAAATAAAAAAAGGGAAAAATTAGGAAATAATATTTTCCAAAAACAACAGGAAATTTATCGAAAGAAATATATTCAATAATTTTTTCAAAATTAAATATTTAATAATATTGAGATAAATTTCTAATAAATTTCTTCTAAATTTTTAAAAGATGAAATCATCAGTTGTAAAATAATATTTTCAAAAATAAAAGAACGGAAAAATTAGGAAATAATATTTTCCAAAAACATCAGGAAATTTATCGAAAGAAATATATTTAATAATTTTTTCAAAATTCAATAATATTGAGATAAATTTCTAGTACATTTCTCCTCAATTTTTAGAGATGAAATCATCTCTCTCTCTCTCTCTCTCTCTCTCTCTCTCTCTCTCTCTCTCTCTCTCTCTCGTTTTTTATATACTTAAAAATTAAATTGAGAAGATTAAATTGAGAAGATTTAATTTTTCCTTCATTAAAAAGGATTCGTGATCATATGTATTTCTGTCAGAATCCATTTTGCAGGATGTCGCAGGAAAGAAAGCGTTTCAGTTTAGTAGCGACACACAAAACGCTCGATCAGCCGGTCACGGAATTCCGTCACGGTAGGTAGGTAGGTTCTCGCATTGCGTAATGACGCACATACGTTCGTGTGTGGCGTATAACTGATCTACGTCACTGCCGTAAACAGAGTGCAGCGTCATCGCCCTGCAACGCCCAGCAGGTTTCGCGCTGCGTTTTGCTCCTTTTCCGACTCCTCTCCTCTCGCCTGCCGAGACCACCACCTCTCTCGTCCAGCTTGCATTTTCTTTTCTTTCTCGCGATATTATGCGCATCTACGAGTGGTGCAACGTATCAACGGATACGTCATCGCGTCTCCTCTTAGCTGAGTCGAGTGACTCATTCGCTATATCAGCGTAATATGCAACGTTTATATAGCGTACTTGTGTAAGAATATCGCGCGCCGTGGAATGAAAAAATCGACTCGACTCGACATAGTGATTCAAGCATTTATTTAAATGTATTGGAAAAAAAAATTATCACCGCGGGTAGAGGGACGCTTGTATCGCATAACAAATGTGGCTGTCCCAAAGGGCGATTTGACATTTAAGAATACTGTTTTAAAAATTGTTAAGGAAACGCAAATGTTGTCACTGCGTTTAGATACTTTGCGTAGCTATATCAATGCTACACCCTCTTCAAAAAATATGATTGAAGGTCAGAATGTAATAAATTCTGGCTTAATTATCATATGCGATAAAAAGTCGTGAAAAAATTTATTTAGTTTCCTTGTGTCTTCATTTTTTTGTTCATTCTAATACTTCTCAATGTATTATTCACTTTTATTTCATAGAAACACACTGATTGCTGTATCTAAACAATATTAAGTCGCCCTTTGCGACGGCCATATTTTTTAGTTTGCGTTTCGTCCACTAATGTCGCATGGTAAATTTATATTCCCAATACCATTTTAAAAATTGTTAAGGAAACGCAAATGTTGTCACTGCGTTTAGATACTTTATGTAGCTATACCAATGCTACACCCTCTTCAAGAAATATGATTGAAGGCCAGAATGTAATAAATTCTGGCTTAATTATCATGTACGGTAAAAAGTCATGAAAAAATTTGTTTATTTTCCTTGTGTCTTTATTTTTTTGTTCATTCTAATACTTCTTAATGTATTATTCACTTTTATTTCATAGAAACACACTGATTGCCGTATCTAAACAATATTAAGTCGCCCTTTGCGACGACCATACTTTTTAGTTTGTGTTTCGTCCACTAGTGTCGCATAAATTTATATTCCCAATACTATTTTCAAAATTGTTAAGAAAATGCAAATCTTGTCACTGCGTTTAGATATTTTGTGTAGCTATATCAATGCTACACCCTCTTCAAGAAATATGATTGAAGGCCAGAATGTAATAAATTCTGGCTTAATTATCATGTACGGTAAAAAGTCGTGAAAACATTTGTTTACTTTCCTTGTGTCTTCATTTTTTTGTTCATTCTAATACTTCTCAATGTATTATTCACTTTTATTTCATAGAAACACACTGATTGCCGTATCTAATAAACAATATTAAGTTGCCTTTTGCGACGGCCATATTTTTTAGTTTGTGTTTCGTCCACTAATGTCGCATGGTAAATTTATATTCCCAATACTGTTTTAAAAATTGTTAAGGAAACGCAAATGTTGTCACTGCGTTTAGATACTTTATGTAGCTATACCAATGCTACACCCTCTTCAAGAAATATGATTGAAGGCCAGAATGTAATAAATTCTGGCTTAATTATCATGTGCGGTAAAAAGTCGTGAAAAAATTTATTTATTTTCCTTGTGTCTTCATTTTTTTGTTCATTCTAATACTTCTCAATGTATTATTCACTTTTATTTCATAGAAACACACTGATTGCCGTATCTAAACAATATTATGTCGCCCTTTGCGACGACCATACTTTTTAGTTTGTGTTTCGTCCACTAGTGTCGCATGGTAAATTTATATTCCCAATACTGTTTTCAAAATTGTTAAGAAAATGCAAATCTTGTCACTGCGTTTAGATACTTTGTGTAGCTATACCAATGCTACATCCTCTACCGCCCTTTGCGACGGCCATATTTTTTAGTTTGCGTCCATCAATGTCGCATAAATGTGTCGGTAAATTTATATTCTCAATAAAGCGCTAAAAATTTACATGAGAAAAAGAAATGTGATAGAAATCAATATATCTGTCATTATTTCGCAATATTAGATACAAGTATTCTATAACTTTAAATGTGCGGCCTTTTAAAATCTTCAATGATTTACGACGAAATATTATTTTCGAAGCAGTCAAAAATGATTGGGAATCGTCGTTCCGGAGAATAGCTCGAGTAACACACGCGTCACGTAAAATTTATGCCTTCCTGTGATAAGTATTTGTTTTGTTTCCCACGTCGGCCTTGGACATATACGTGGACAATATGTCATTAAATCTATTTTCACTTGTTAAAGTATATTAAAAAAAGATAGAAAAATATACGTAGAATTTTTAAATGCATCGTAAAAAATGATTTATTTTATTTGTATTTTATTTGATTTTAAAATAGATAAATAAATTGGACAAAGTATACTTAAAAAAATTCAGAGAAATATGACACTTTCGAAATTTGCCGTTCAAGAATTAAACTTGGAGACTTTCGGACACCTTGTAGACGGAAATCTATTATAACGCGAATTGCGACGTCACGATCATGACGTCGCGTAGACTCAATTGCCATTTATGACGTCTCCTTTCGAGAGAGAGAGAGAAAGCTGATATAACGAGGCGGAAGGAGAGGCTCTCGAGGCAGTGGGCGGACATGAGCACGCATGATTCTAATTACGTGGGTGTGACTAATGAGCCGTAATTAATCGGAGCGCGATACGCAGCAACGCCGACTATCGATCAGATGATTCAGTTCTCGTGTAGCACATCATCAGCTTCCGCGGCCGCCTTGTAATGTAACCGCAATGTCTCGTGTTACATAACGCGCTTAACGATCGTCCGCCGCGATGGGAAACCGCGATACGCGGATTATTAAGCCGTAATGATGTAAGGCGTCTCGTTAAAACCGCATCGCTTCAGTATCGCGTCGAGATATCCGCGAATGAGCACATCCGAAACGTACTTGGTATCAAGAGTCGCGGATAAAAGAGCAATTTTATCCAATGAAATTTTTCATCTTAAGTATTATATATTCATATATCTTAAGTATTATATATTCATATTAAGTATTATATATTTTATTACTCACTACGATTCTAAATACTGCAAATAAAAATAATTATTATTTGTATAATTAATTTGTATAATAATTATTGATAGAAAGAGAAAAAAGCTTACATGTTTAGGAATATTTTCTTCAGATATATTCATGTTTATTTTGATAAACGTCACAATTACAATTATCAATAACAATAATTTGTATAATATACACTAAGAAAAATCGTTTGATTGCAATATGCAACAAGATGTATATGATTGAAGGCATTTTGGTTAAATCAAACAAGAATTTATAGTTGTCATGATAAGACTCGATTTTTTATAACTAGAATGTTTAATAGATTTTACTATAAGGATTTGATTACTATTTTCTGGTTGCATCTATCAAATTTCTTGTTACATTAATTTCTTTGCTTGCTTCTTAACTTAATTCGTATTCAATATTTGCCATAAAATATATATAAAATATATATAAATATATATAAAGAACTAGTATTAACATTAAATCCAAAGTATATTTTTTTCTCTTACGAGCAGTAGTGCCAGAAAGAGGACGCTAGCTCTCTGATTGTGTGTGTTTGAGCTGCATTTTCTTCTTGCATCACTGTTTATCAGTTTAATTTTTAACAAACTGAATTTAAAATAATTTATTCAATAATTTGGATTGAATTTATCCAATAATCTTGTTGGAATTCAGAATATTAAACAGACTTTTGAGATTAGATGGAAAAAATTTTAGACGACTTAATGTTGGCGAGTTTAGTATTATTATCCAAAAAAATTGGTAAATTTAACAGGAAGAAATTAATCAGATTCATCTGGCAATTCCTACAAGAATTCTGGTTCGTCCATTTTTTAACAGACATACTGGTTGAATCAGTTTAATTTCTAACAAACTGAATTTAAAATAATTTATTCAATAATCTGGGTTGAATTTATCCAATAATCTTGTTGGAATTCAGAATATTAAACAGACTTTTGAAGTAAGATGGAACAAATTTTGGACGACTTGGTACTGGCGAGTTTAGTATTATTATCCAAAAAATTTGGTAAATTTAACAGGAAGAAATTAATCAGATTCATCTGGCAATTCCTAAGAATTCTGGTTCGTCCATTTTCCAACAGACATATTGATTGAATCAGTTTAATTTCTAACAAACTGAATTTAAAATAATTTATTCAATAATCTGGATTGAATTTATCCAATAATCTTGTTGGAATTCAGAATATTAAACAGACTTTTGAGATGGAACAAATTTTGGACGACTTGGTACTGGCGAGTTTAGTATTATTAACCAGAAAATTTGGTAAATTTAACAGGAAGAAATTAATCAGATTCATCTGGCAATTCCTACAAGAATTTTGGTTCGTCCATTTTCCAACAGATATACTGGTTGAATCAGTTTAATTTCTAACAAACTGAATTTAAAATAATTTATTCAATAATCTGGGTTGAATTTATCCAATAATCTTGTTGGAATTCAGAATATTAAACAGACTTTTGAGATTAGATGGAAAAAATTAGACGACTTGATGCTGGCGAGTTTAGTATTATTATCCAGAAAATTTGGTAAATTTAATAGGAAGAAATTAATCAGATTCATCTAATTCCTATAAGAATTCTGTTCGTCCATTTTCCAATAAACATACTGGTTGAATCTATCAGAATTCTAATTAATGTCAGATTTTTTTCTCAATGTAGGGTTATGTCGATTATTGTTCTCTACTTCGAAATATTTAACTCCAACTCAAGTTATACTATATTTCCCTATACTGGTATTTAGAACAAATTTTATTGGTGAATCATTTTGTTTCTTAGATTCACTCGCAGCCAATGAGAGAACGAATAGACAAAATAATATTATTTTTCCGCTTTTTATTAATAGAATAAATAATAATAATTATGTACTAGAAACCTTCCTTGATTAAAAAGAAACTAATGTGCAAAAGATGATATCAAATTACATTTTAGTTCTCGAAAATACCTGTTGCAATCAATCCAAGCTCGATGAAACGCATACTCCCTTCATCTTTTTGTCAATCATAGGTTGACAGTAATCAAGAGTCACTAGTCCTATCTGAAATCTCTCTAGCAAATCTCGAGAGACTTTTAATTGCTACGATATAATTTTTCTAAATAATGTGTAAAATAATAGAATATACTAACGCCATGATATGCGTATAGATATTTAATAAATAAAGTTAGCGCGCATATATTATATAATTCTCGAGTCGCGCGGTTTCTCAGAAAGCACAAGTGGGCGCGACTCGGTGAGAAAATACATATATAGAATCTCGACGGAAAAGATCACGATTGCGAGTCGTGGACTTTTCGCGTGGGAGGAGATGTGTGCGACACGGTGGCAATACCGGGAAATCTCATGATAATAGAACCGTCGTCGGGAGAGCGTAACGTATGCGATAAATTGCGCGGAATCGGAGAAAAAAAAAAGCGCAATTCTCCGTGGGTTCTCGTCGGTTAACGTCGAAACTCGAAGCGACCGACGAGTCGAATATGGTCGATGAGGTTCGCGATTCGTGGGCGAACTGGTACCGACCAAGTTCAACATTTCGAGTTTCCATATCCACGCGAAGATCGAGAACCGCCTCCCACGCGTTAATCCTTAAAACGTGTCGATCGTTTAATCCGATGGAAAGATAGTAGCTTGAGGAGAAAATATATGAATAAATTATCGTTTTTTGAGCCTTAACGCATTTTTATAGTGAAGCAAACATGGATGTCTTTCATTTTAATTCACATTAATAAAGGAATCAAAGAGCGATGAATCTAAAAATATAGACTTGCTAAGTAAAGAAGATTCATAATTAATATTTTTATATAATATTTTTATATAATTTTTATATTATATAATTTATATTTTATTTTTTTATTTAATTTTAAATTTATATTTTATTTAATTTTAAATTTATATTTTATTATATATTTATATATAATAAAATTATATATATTATATATATATTATTATATATATTATATATAATATATTTATATAATTATATATTTATATTTTATTATATAATTTATATTTAAATTTTATATAATTTATATTTTAATATTTTTATATAATATTATTAATATTTCGTTTTCAATTTGCCATAAAAATTAGAAGAAGGCCTCATAGGTCTCATTTATCTCACGATTTATTTTTTCTATGTATCACAGCGAAATATAATAAAGATTAAAAATATAATAAAAAAAAATTATTTTAGTCCCCCTTTTCTTTCTTTCTCTGCAATTTATCAAATTTTAAAGACGGTTTACAGAATTTTTCAAGAGGATAAAACATGATTAATCGAAAACAGAGAAAAGCAATCAAATATTTTGCCTATGTTAATCAAGAATTGTTCGCTGCAAAACATTTTCAAACGTCTTCGTTTGATCGGCGTTTGAACTGGCTGAGACGTCACGCTCGATTTGGAGCATGATCTAGAAGAGCGGATTTCGCAGAACTAAGATGGCAGACAGGTACTTTCGGGGTCCGGGGTAATATCTGTGTCGGGTACGAGCCGATTTATAGCGTTCGTAGAATGCGATCCCTTTGGCAGGCGGGACGAGAGAATTCTCAGAGGTGCTGGCGCTAAATCCCGGCCTACATAATAGTCGTGCCAACGGGATCTCCTTCATCAGACTTCGTCATAAAATGTAAGAGGTTTCGCTGCCTAGTGTATTTGCGAGGTGTATTTGCAAAATAATCCGGTCGAACCGTACAATAATACATTATTTATTGTAATTCAATAGAATCGTAAAAATCATCAAATTATTTACCGAGTTTTTACCGATTTATACTTTTTTCTTGAATTTTTCAAAAGAGTGAGATAATATTGAAAGTTTAATTAAATTTTCCTATATTTTTATAATTCCTATATTTCCTATATTTTTTATAATTCCTATATTTTATATTTCCTATATTTTTATATTTTTATATTTTTACATTTCTTATATTTTTTATAATTTATATTCTTTTTCAATTTTTTTATCGTAAAGTTTTTTCCTATTGGATTTATTTAACGTAAAATGTGATCGTCTCATTAAATTACAGAATTATAATTTTAAAAAATTAATATTAAATATTGTATATAATTTTAACATATTATTGATAATCCGGTCAAATCATACAATAATACATTATTTATTGTAATTCAATAGACTCGTAAAAATCATCAAATTATTAGTTTTTACTGATCTATACTTTTTTGTTGAATTTTTCAAAACAGTGAGATAATATTGAAATTTAATTAAATTTTCCTATATTTTTATAATTCCTATATTTCCTATATTTTTTAGAATTCCTATATTTTATATTTCCTATATTTTTATATTTTTATATTTTTATATTTCGTATATTTTTTTATAATTTATATTCTTTTTCAATTTTTTTATCGTAAAGTTTTTTCCTATTGGATTTATTTAACGTAAAATGTGATCGTCTCATTAAATTGCAAAATTATAATTAAAAAAAATTAATATTAAATATTATATATAATTTCAATATATTATTGATATAATAAAATATGTAATAATAACATATTAGTTTTAATAAAATAATTAAAGTTAATTATTAATAAATATTGAGGAGATAAAATTATTTCTACACATAAATATTTTTCACACATAAATTTTTTTAACCTGAAGCGTTTTATTCCATCGAAAGATGTTAAAGCTCTAATTGCACAATAAAATCATTTCCTCGACAAGATATTGCTCTTAGGCACGCCGCAATCGCGCGATTTGCCAGAGCCACTTGGAAATCTGTTCAACAGAAACGTCTCTTACGTAAAACATAGATCGCAAAGTTGGCGCGTCTAGTTCGCTTGATTTCATTTTTATTTACATCGAAAAAACAATATATACGGATTCGCGTGTCAATCGGCGAAATCGCTACTTTATACTTGACAATAAAGTCTCCAGGATAATGAATAGCTTGGCGACGCTCTTATGGCGCATGCGCTTCTGATGTAGATAAACTTCTCCGCAGCGGTTATTACGAGGTGCTAAATCAATTGCCGCTGTGCAAAATTGACGTATATATATATATACACTCGACGCGAAGTTTACAATCGTTCGCGGGCGGAGCTACTTAATATTATTTTGATGGTTGTCGTGTTTGGAAATTTTCCAAACCCGCCCTCGGGATGCTCGATATGTTTTTGCACACCATTCGCGATTAATCTACAATTCATCTTCCGCCGAAATGATTATCGAAGATCGGTGCCACAAAGTCTCGAGGAAATATTCTATCGAGTTAATAAAAAGATTCGAGTCGAATTAAATTGTCAATTTTTTACCCCTATTTATTTATTAATTTTTCAAGTAACGCGCGATCATTTTTAATAAATACAATACAGGACGTTCCATAGTTACCTTGCAAGGTGCATTTATCGATGCTGCGTCGCACTCACATGCATATGCACGACAGAATGTTCGAGCGAGGGCACTCGCGTAATCTTGTAATGCAATTTCTTTTGGACGACTAATTCGCCGAAGTCAGCGAACGGCCCCCGCATCGAGGGGTGAATGACGAAAATCAATACCACGAGACCCCCGTTGGCCGGTTCTGTAAAGTACAGGGCGAGGGTTTCACTGTCGTAAGTGCATCTATGCCAGGAGCGTATCGACAAATAATTAAAACACCTCGAGAGTTTCGAGAAGACATTTTTATAAAGTTAAGATTTATTTCATCAACAGATTTTTCTTCTTATTTAACTCAACGTCAAACTGCTGAATCTCTTTTTCCTTTGGATATTTAAGTATCTACACTTTTTTGATGTGCAAAGATAATTCAATGAATGAATATGTGATTAATGGATTTAATTAATATTATTATATTATTTTAATTAATAATATTATATTATTTTAATTAATATTATAGAAATAAAAAAAATAATCGAGCCGTTGCGAAACGTACCTACTTTCTCATATTTTCGCAAAAAAAAGGTCAAGAATTTTCCATTTTGTTGCAAAGGAAAAAAAATAATACAAAATTATCGAAAAATAACGATATCGATCGAGAACTTTTTCCCTCTCGCTTTCGAAAACTTTACAGCAATTGAAAAAGCAATTATCGAACATACGGGAATATATAATACAGCGTGATGTAACGTACATATCGTAGAGATCGCAAGAAAAAAGATCGGGCCCAATAGTGATTTGAAGGGAAAGAGGGAAATGGAGGGGATGGAAAATTATTAGCATGAAAAGAGCAGTAAAACCAATGTTAGGACTACCGAAATATCGCTCGAACTTTCCAAAAGACGACTTTAAATTATTTTTATCGGTTCTAAGGCGAAATATCCAGGGTGACCGACGCATAACTACGGACTTGAATAGTATTTCTAGGGGGCGAGTCGGCGAAGCGTGGCCCCCCGCTGAATAACTCAAGCGGCACCCCTTCGCTGACATTTCGGCTCGCATGAAAAAAAAATGAAGCGAAGAAATAGTTTGCTTATTTGAAAGAGAAGGAGAAAAGGATGCGAGATATTACGTAAAAATATATTTTACAGCATGAAATAATGCAGAGCTTTGAGGAAATGCACAAAAAATCAGATGTTTTTTTAACAGGGTTGGCAAAAAATTTGTTTTTTTATTTTAAATAAAAAACATTATTTTTTTTGTTTAAAATAATGTTTTTTGTTTTATTTGTGTTTTTAAGTAAAGTAAAAAAAAACATGTTTTAAACAAAAAAAGCATGTTTTAAACAAGCAAAAAACATTTAATAGCTTTGATCTGTATAAATATTTAAATTTTTCGCTAGCATTAAACTGTAAATAACGTTGCCAAAATTGACAACGCTATTAAAAATAATAAAATAAAAATGATAAGATGGGTATTATTTTAGCAGAATGTTTATTTTTGGATATTAAATAACAATCATTACAATAAAGATTACTTAGAAGATATTGACTAACTTTACATTTTACATTTATCATTTTAAATTAATAGTACATAACTCATAGCAGGTCAGTAGTTCTAAAAAAAAGTTTTAGTTAATAATATTTAATATATAATACTTTGGTTCCTTTCCTATTCTTATTAAGTAGCCTCATGCTTAACTCTCAACATAAATTCTAAATAAAAGAAAAATAATTCTAAATAAAAGAAAAAAACCTTAATTCTTCTTTTTAAAAGAAGAACTTTTTTTAGAATTACTGATCTACTATGAGTTATACTATTGATTTAAAATGCTAAAATGTAAAATGTAAAGTCAGTCAATATTTTCCAAGTAATCTTTATTGTATTGATTGTTACTTAATATCCAAAAATAAATATTCTGCTAAAATAATATCCATCTTATCATTTTTATTTTATTATTTATATTTTTATATCTATATGTTACATAAATATAGATGAAAAACTAAAAACACTAAAACAAAAACTTTTTTGCAACACACACATCTATTAGTTTTTGTTTGTTTTTAATTTTTTTACAATTTCTGTTCCAAATAATCATATATTTTATTTGCGATATTTTAAACGGTTCTAAACAATAGTTTAAAACAGTTTAAAATAAAAATGTTTAAAATAGTGTATATTGTTTTAAACAAGTTTTAATCACACAGTTTTAAACACATTGTTTAAAACATGCCAACCTAAAACATGCCTGCTTTTTAAATAAAAAAACAAGTTATTTTTCTTCGTCATTTGTAAAATAAAAAAACTTGAAATTCATATAAATTTGTCGTCTTCTCGTAAATAAATACATAAAGATTTAAATTTTATTTTAATTTAATGCAGTGCGCGTGTATCGTGACGCGCATGCTCGCCGATTAAAGCTTCGTAGAGATAATTTAGCGATTCAAGTATCAAGATTATTATTTTCTATTTTGTTCGAGGAAGCTAGAGGAATCAAGTGTTTGTATGAGTGCGTTTATACAATTGTTCAAAGCGATGTTAATGTCTAGCATGATGCTGCACTTTATATAAATAGATACATCTCCGCTTCCTTTTCTGAATAACTTGCATGCTTCGGGAAGATTTCTGATATTTAAAAAAACGTCTATCTACGATATTTTCTGATTCTTAAATTAAATTTTTCGAGTAGCTATAAAAAAATATTGCATAATACAGCAAGAGAGAAATCTTTCGAAATCTCCATCCTTAAAGCAAAATGTGACACGAAAAATAAGTAGACGACAAAAATAATAATAAACGCATGCTCGCTCGCGAATTCGTAAAACGTATCGAAATTTCGACGATGTCGAAAAATAGAGATGTATGCAAAAAATACGTACGAGGAGGATAGAGTACAGGCGAATAAATTTCACGTCGAGGAGTCTGGAAAAACATCGTGGAACGATCGTCGTAGCACGCTCGTTGATATTCCACGCGTTCGCCCGATGCCGCGTTATTCCCGCTCGTGCACGTCGCTTGAATAAAAAAAAAGGCAGAACAATTCGAGTTGTTTTGCACTCTATTGTCGTCTTATGCCGCACATACAACGCAATTCATCCACGATTCGACGTTGCAAAAGAAAATTGCAAAATTTATTTATATGTCACCTTAATAATGCTTGCCATTTTAATAATATACTTTATAGACACACATATTATTATTATTATTATTATTATTATTATTATTATTATTATTATTATTATTATTATTGAAAAAATTTCATTTATATAAATTAAATATATATTGTTAAAATAAGTATATATATTTTATATATAATAATTATTTATATAATTATTATTTATATAATTATTATTTATATAATATTATAATATTATATAATTATTATTATTATATAATTTTATTATTATTAATATATTATTAATTATAATATTATTTATATATTATCGTACTAATTTTACTAATAAAATATTAATTATCTACTATTATGAAATATAAAATGAAATTTTTTTAAAACGATATTAATTATCCATTAATATTGTTTTAAAAAAATTTTATTTATAGAAATTAAATATATATTATTAAAATAAGTATATATATTTTATATATAATTTTATATATATTATATATTTTATATATTTTAATTATATTATATATTTTAAATATATATTTTATATATATTTTATATATAATAATTATATTATATTTATAATTATGTAATATATTATAATATTATATATTATAATATTAATTTTACTAATAAAATATTAATTATCCATGAATGTTAATATTGTTTTAAAAATAAAAAGAGTAATATAACAATTGAATTAATATTTAATTTTATTTTTATGGCGAGATTAAAGATTGCGGCTGCACGTTTCCTTACGAACAATTTTGTTGAAGAGTAATAATTTAAACTGGCAGAATGCAACATACATTCTCGCGCTCATCTCGTGCATTCGCAATGTGCATCATGTTAACAAGTCATAAGTATCCGAAAGGCGGCCCTGACCGAAAGAGATGCAAAGTTCGCCGGACTCGTCCGTTTGATATTCCGCACGTGCGCTCGATCTCGGCGCATCGCGTTATTTCAACGGAATCGTGCATCGCCTTATTGCATAAAACGTGCTCTACGACTCGTCCGATAACGCGTGCTGCCACTCACGTCGCCGCTTTACTTTATACCTGCCGAGGTAAAGCGTACTTGATGCGTCTTTGGGCTTCGATCGACCTTCGATCCGTCTTCTATTTTGTTGTTAATTCCGTCGCGCGTGTCGAACAACCGGTTTCAGATTCATGTGTATGTGTGTTCGATCTCTTAATTTCATATTCATCAACCGTTCACGAAGGTGAGCGAAAAATCAGAGAGAGAAGATCGACGAATATCTCTATAAATTTCATTCTATCAAGCGTGCTTGCGAAATTCTCTCGAGCCTCCTCTATTTCTAACGTGCATTTAGTCATGTAAAAATATTGAATGTTAATTGGAAAGAAAGAGCGATATATGATTCTTCAATTAAAATTTTTTCCAAATAATTAGCCATCTTTTTCTTATTTTTGCCGATTGTGCGAACCGTCGTTAAAAAAATTAACGGAGATCGGCGAGGAACGCCTCTCCGTTTCTCCTTCTCGTTCATCGAGGAGAAAACGATTAAGATTGATTGCTGCCACGATGTAGCGTTTAAGACAGATCGCGGGGAAAGAATGATCGAGGATTGAAAGACGAGCATTGAAATTCTCGACTACGCTTCTCACACGTGGGCGTCAGGCCCGAAATTGATGTACATATATTAATGATGCCGATAGCACAAATAGGGATACCCGTCTCGACCTCCGAGATTCGAATCCTTTGTTGCAGGTTTCGATGCGAAGGAGAAAATATTCCGGGTCTGAACACTCTCGATGCGTTTTTCTCTTTCTCTCTTTTCCTAGGCTTGTCAAACGGCGACCTTCGCGCGGCGATAAACCGACCGGTCGCGTAGGAAGATCTATAATTATCGTGATTATTTTTCTCTCACGTCTGCAACACGCACTAACGTTTATTCGCTCGTGCCATTCCGTTTTCGCTAGATTTGCAATGGAAATAGCACGAATACCTGAGACTTCGAATTTATTCCAAGCGGTACGATTTATTCGTGTTTAAAATTTCGTCAAATATCAAACTGTGATGTTAAAACATCGCACGCCATTCAACAAAGTCTGCGAAGAAACCTCGTGAAGTTTATTCATTCTAGCTCGATAGTTGATATTGATTTCTCGAACACCCTATAGATAACGAAGCCCGGCTCGAGCAGACACTGCCATGGGGGTCAGCACGCGACCAGCTGTCTCTTCAACGGGGGTTACGTCGGACACCATGAAAAAAGGCTGACAGCAGGGGTGAGGCTGCTTAATGAAGGCACCATGGTGGCGTGAGGTCAATACACTCTCTGCAGTCTCTCCGGCACTTGACTCGAAATTTTTCGGCTCCAAATTAGACGACGGTCGAATCGATCCAATTGAGAGACCTCGTCGTTGTTGAAACACGAAAATCACGTAACCCTCGCGATTCATTTAAAAATCTGATAGTTCTCAACTTTCTGATAGTTTTCGACTTTGAGTAAATCAATTTGAAAGCTTTATCGGTTTCCCCGTGTCTGTTTGCATTTATATTTCAACCGTAGAAAAGGATTTTTAATTTTATGCAAACAATAAGAAATGGCACATGCCCAAAAATTACAGTATTTTGTCGATAAAACAGATAGATTGAAGAATTCCCTTAAATGAAATTAATTTATTATTATTGATAAGCAGTGATTTCAGTTATAAGTATTGCACGAAAATCACGTAACCCTCGCGATCCATTTAAAAATCTGATAGCTTTCAACACGACTTTGAGTAAATCAATTTGAAAGCTTTATCGGCTTCCCCGTGTCTGTTTGCATTTATACTTCAAGCGTAAAAAAGAATTTTTAATTTTGTGTAGACAATAAAAAATGGCACATGCTCAAAAATTAGTGTTTTGTCGATAAAACAGATAGATTGAGGGATCCTCTTAAGTGAAATTAATTTATTATTACTGATAAGCAGTGATTTCAGTTATAAGTATTGTACAAAAATCACGTAACCCTCACGATTCATTTAAAAATTTGACAGTTTTCAACACGACTTTGAGTAAATCAATTTGAAAGCTTTATCGGCTTCCCCGTCTCCGTTTGCATTTATACTTTCACTATAGAAAAGGATTTTTAATTTTATGTAGACAATAAAAAATGGCACATGTTCAAAAATTACAGTATTTTGTCGATAAAACAGATAGATTGAGGGATCCCCTTAAGCGAAATTAATTTATTATTACTGATAAGCAGTGATTTCAGTTATAAGTATTGCACGAAAATCACGTAACCCTTACGATTCATTTAAAAATCTGATAGCTTTCAACACGACTTTGAGTAAATCAATTTGAAAGCTTTATCGGCTTCCCCGTGTCCGTTTGCATTTATACTTCAAGCATAGAAAAGGATTTTTAACTTTATGTAGACAATAAAAAATGGCACATGCCCAAAAATTAGTGTTTTGTCGATAAAACAGATAGATTGAGGGATCCCCTTAAGTGAAATTAATTTATTATTACTGATAAGCAGTGATTTCAGTTATAAGTATTGCACGAAAATCACGTAATCCTCGCGATCTATTTAAAGCTCTGATAGTTTTCAACACGATTTTGAGTAAATCAATTTGAAAGCTTTATCGGCTTCCCCGTGTCCGTTTGCATTTATACTTCAACCGTAGAAAAGGATTTTTAACTTTATGTAGACAATAAAAAATGGCACATGCCCAAAAATTAGTGTTTTGTCGATAAAACAGATAGATTGAGGGATCCCCTTAAGTGAAATTAATTTATTATTATTGATAAGCAGTGATTTCAGTTATAAGTATTGCAATGAAATTTCATAAGCTGTCAATGTCACGCGATATCGTATCTTTTAAAATGGACGATCGGCGTTTATATTTCGCACTAATACTTCAAGACCTAGACTGCTTGTTTATTGAAGGTGAAACGAGATTTGTTGACACAAGAGCGATTAATACTGCACGGGATTATACGGCAAAGTCTCGTCTCGTGTATGTTACAGTCATTATTAATAGCTACACGTGATTGTACATCGACGCTATTTCCAGAAGATGTAATCGGTTTATTCGACGAGGTCGATTTGTCTCGTTCGACCTTGCGCCTTTATCATCGCTAAGCACGAAATCCGGTGACCGCGGTAATGGTCAATGGTTAAAATGGAAGGCCTTCTAGGAATTCTATGCATATGCATCGGTGTGATTGTAATGACCCGACGGTAATTCTGCCTCATTACCGCTCGGTTTAAGTACTCTCAAGTGGCGGGACAATAAAACGAAATAAGATAACCGAGCTAAGATAGTAATAAATGGCAAGATCATAAAACGCAATATTACTTCTGAAAATAAATGTAAATAAAACAAAAATGATAAATATATAATATATAAAGTCAAATTCCGTTAATTTTATTTTTCATACTTTCTTAAGGAGATCCCTCATTGAACGGCGAATTCTTACACGATTACCTTTATCTAATCCTCATCCCGTATCTCTCTCTATCGCGTTATTTATAAAGAAGATGCACTGCTTTTTCTACTCTACCAACTCCTTCTTTACCAACATTTCAGATACATACGGATCGAAATTTTTAGGCATGTGCCATTTATTAATCTGACTACTAAATTCAATTTTCACAGTTCCTCAAGTTTATTGTGCAGTCCTATTGCTATTGTTTTATGCATAAAAGCTACAAAACATTTATACAAGGCTAATGTCTTTATGAGCTGATAGCTTTAGATATCATGTTGATTTAAGAAGTCGATAAATAAATATATAATTTTATACTTTTTGTCTTTCTCAATATATAATTAACTTCCCCGTCTTCGTTTGCATTTATACTTCAACCGTAGAAAAGTATTTTTAATTTTATGTAGACAATAAAAAATGGCCAAAAATTAGTGTTTTGTCGATAAAACAGATAGATTAAGGGATCCCCTTAAATGAAATTAATTTATTATTACTGATAAGCAGTGATTTTAGTTATAAGTATTGCAATGAAATTTGAGAAAAATTAACTAGCAATAATGATTAATTTCTTAGTGAGCCATAGTCAGTGAAACAAGTTGAAGGAGTAAAATATAAATGTTTCAATTGATCTAATTAAGAGAACAAATTTCTTAATTTTGTCAAAGCATTAGACATGCATTCTGATGAAATTAAGAAATTTATAAAAGGTGGAATCGCCTCTGAAAGGCTGAACTATAACGTAAAGACCATCTGGATTATTATTATATTATTCTCGGACATTTGCGTAGCCGCGTGCGAAAGTTACCCTATCGCAGCGCGGTCTCACCCTTCAGACGTGCTTCTTACGTAATTCCGGCGAACTTGGTGGAGGGACGTGCGGTACCGGCTTAAAAATAAACCGATGAATAAGACTCGCCACACACGGTTCCGCGGTGTCAACAGAAGGGATTTATTGTCGACGCGTTGCTTTTCGAGGAAAGTCTAGTGACACAACATTATGCAATTCGCGATCTTACACGGACTAAACGTTGACGCAAACTCTACAATTCTTGAAAAGAGGCGCTGAAAAATAATCGCGGGAAAAATTTTCGTCCAATTCGCGAAAAAGTCGCAAATTATTATTTACCGAAAATAATATTTGTAAAAAATACACATCAATTGCTGGATCATTTATGCTAGTCTGCAACTCTGACTCTCTGCAAAGCTCTTCATGAGAGAAGTCGACCCACATGATATCGAGATAATGAAACTGGCGGGGAGGGAGAGGCATGATTTCGCGAGAGTCGGGGAGAAAGAGACGAAAAAAAGTGCGATCGTTGGCGAAGAAAGAGCGAACGAAGGAGAAGCGAAGGAAGAAGACGCGGGCACCGCCCACAACATACATGCATACATGCGGTTCTCAGCTTTTTTCGACGTTTCTGTCTGCCTGCGCCTGCGAACCATAAAATCGCTAACGCCTCGCGAAACTTTCGTCCACATGCTTCCCGAGAGTTATTCGTGGAGAAACATCCCGTCAAGTGTCAGATCCCCGAACGCGGGATCGTCTTCAGGGTAAACACTCGTTAATGATGAATTATTTATAAATTTAATCAACGAGGGATCGCGTTTGCGAGCAATAAGAAAATTGTCAGGAGATGATCCGAGTTGTTTCTGCGCATCGCATGTGACGAATACCTAGCAAGAAACTTGTTTAGGCGTTAAAGAAGCAGCGTAGAAAGACCTACGGCGACAACGAAAATTTATTCCGCCTCATTTTTTACTGCGTTGCAAATTTAATTTAATTCGCTTCGCCAGGTATAATGCGTGCTTACGTATCCGTCTGTTCTTAGCGATCGCGCATTCAGGCGATGACTAAAATGATTGATCGGAAGTCGCGATATACGATGAAGATTAGTCGAGATGAGTGTCTAACCCAATGTCCCAGCGCTTTTAGTTCCATATATAGCGCTTATGCAATGCCTTGGACGGTAATGGCGATAATGCGAGAGCCTTAAATAAGTTCTCCTCGCGAATGTAATAATACACTTCCCGCGAGGAAAACTTGAAAACAATCTCGTAAGCAATGGTGTACCGTCCTACGCGCCTCTTAACGATAGTATTGATAGAGAAAAGGATTCGAGAGGCAACAATGGACCACTTTCACCATTGTCCCGAGTTATTATCGTCGTTGCACAAACATACGCCTTTTCAAACTTTTGACAATACGTTGTATCCCGGAATTAATAGACGAATCTCGTTAATGAATATATGATCGAAGATAGAAATTTATTAATAGTATAATGAATTTATTATAGTATAATGAAAAAAAAAATGTATGTAAAATTAATTATTCCATTAAAAATGGTTGTAATATTTATTTAACATAAATTACGATGCATATTGTTATCATGTTTATTTATGAAAATAAATCCAGCAATATTATTAAACAACTAATAATATCCTTCACTTTTAATAATTTCCTTCACTTTTTTTATTTAAAAAATTAAGAAAATATAGTTTTTCTTAAGAATGTTTTGTATGTAGAATCTCAGCAAAAAGTAGCTAAAATCAATATTGACGAATATATTCACTTTTTGTGTATTTTGAATAAGAAATTGAGTGGAATATTACAATTTGATCTTAGTTACAGTGCAGAAATGTATTTTTTAATATTTATTTTTACTAAAATGTTCCGAATTTTGTTAATCGAAATGATTAAATTATATTTTTATTATTTTTATTATTTTATTATTTTATATTTTTATTTTTATTTTTATTATATTTTTATTAATATTTAAATTATATTTAATATCTTTTTAACCAGTTAGTACTTGTATAATATTATTTGACCAAATATTTCCTCTGTATCTAAACTTTTGCAAATTTTCAACAAATTCTGAATATTATTTCCATGTGTTTTTGTCATTTGAATCGACATGGTTATACGTTTCCCATAAGAACATGTTAATTCGATGCAAATTAAAATTCTTGTAACTTGTGAACGCTTTAGTGAATCGATTTAAAAATTGTACTGAAGATTCTAAATGTAAGAACATTCTGTACAATTTTCATTAAATTCTCAAAATTTGCAAATAGGTACAAAACATCCTTAAATTTCAAGATTTCTTTTTCATTTCTCTATTAAAAAAGTAAATTGGAAATTATTAATAAATTCTATTGCTTTTGCATCACTCCCCCCAAAAAAATTAAAAATTTTGATTTGTTTTTTTTAATCTTATAATACTTTCGTATCAATTGCGTATCGATTGCCTTGTATTTAGCTGTCAGGAGATTCGAAGAAATTGGTGCTGCTTTAATTAGCATCTTACAATTAATGTAAATTGTTTCTTCCTTTTTGAGAACATTTGCAATGTATAGCGAGTAACCTTCGTATAACGCGTAATAGGAATAATGTTCACACGAGGAACGCCATGTGGATACGAAACGGTGACCCTGGCTCACTGACCCTTTTAACCGGAGAGCCTTCGCATCGTGTCTCTCGTAAACATTGGATTCGATGTTGCAATCTCGACGGCAGCCTCGCGGCCTCTCGTCCTTTTCTTTCTTTAACCCACCGCATTGTAGGCGAGACATGAGGCTTAGCGTGGCTAAAAAGCGATTAAAAATAGACGAGTAGTGTTAGTGGAACAATAGTTGCGGTGACAGACCGCATCCGTATTTTATATCGCGTTAATTTCACTATTAAAACTACTCTTGAGATCGGTGTCATTCTACAAATTATTTTCTTTTCAATTTTGAAGCAAATATTTCCACAAGAAAAATGGCATGAATAAATTTGCACGAAAAATTATGAATATTCAAAGAAATTTTATATCAATTAGTTTTCATATCAAATACAATACATAACATCATCTATAAATTTTACTATTTTACGTGCTTTGGATTCTTCTTCTATTTCTTTGAAAAGTATAAATATCAATATATTCATATATCACTTTTATCTTCGGATCATTTATCAAATCTTCGACTAAAAATGTGTCCTTTCTCTTGAAATTTATAGAACGTTAATTATAGAACGTTAGTTCTCGATTAACGTATCTAGTGTGTGTGTTTCAGCTTTATTCATATGTTATCTGTCAATTATGTAGTCCAAGTCAGAAACATGAAACAAGCGTGTTCGCGGTGGATCGGTGATCCCTTTGACGAAAGGGGAGAGAAGGAGGTGACAGCGGAGCGAAAAGAGGGAAGACGTCGGGCGAAACCCTTCGGGCCGAGGGTTTCGAAAATTCGGCACCGCGCCAATTTTCCAAAAGCAGAACGGTGACTAAGTCCTCGTCGGGTACACGGCCAATCGCGGTCCAAGTTCAATTTTAGCACTGCCAATCGCGTACCACCTGCCTCGTGGGAATTGCCACCCCGAGCGTCAACAACAACGCTGTTGCTCTCTCTGTCTCGCGGTTCTCCATCTGTTATCCCCATCTCCTCCTTTTCTTCTTCGTTGAAAAAGCGCCAAAATATCATGTCCCATCGTTCGCTATTTTATGCTTGCTGTTAGATCGGGTATTAAAACATTTTTATCTTTCAATACGATCTGGAAATACGAGAAGATTGCGTAACGCAAAACTTACCGCGAGTGACTTTTAAGCTAATTGGATTTCATGACTAATTGGCTGTACGAGAAGAAACTTGCTATTAATATGAAATGGAATTGAATCGATAATTTTTTTACATGGCTATGATAATATCTTTCCTTGAATTATTATTAATTTTCCAATTTGTCGAACTAAAAGATTTCGATAAATATAGCAAAATATATTTTTTGCAAAGAACAAAAACGAGCGAGATATTTTCAGGTCATATAAAATTAAGATATATATAATTAAATTATTATTCTTTAAATTTAATTGTTATTATTTAAATTATCAAAATATATTTTTTGCAAAGAACAAAAATGAGCGAGATATTTTCAGGTCATGTAAATTAAAATATATATAAAATTAAAATATATATAATTAAATTATTATTATTTAAATTTAATTGTTATTATTTAAATTAAATTATTATTTAAATAATCTCATTCGCGATGTGGGATTTTGCATAAGACTTTCGAGCATGAAAGAGAAACACGTGTCGCGAGAAATAAAGGGTAATAATATTGATCGAGTGACGATTTTATCTTCGTATTCCTTTCCCCTGCATTCGATCGATCTGCTTCTATTAATCTCGAACACCTGGTCTAGCGTGGGTGCTAGCCATGACCCTCTATACCGGACTATTCACATCAGTGATCTCGCTTTCAGAGGCCAAAATGATTCTAACACTCGTTCGAAAAGAATCATCCTAAAAAAACTATCGACCTATTGAAATTGAAGCTTGATCGCTCAAAATCAACTTTTTCCGTTCTTTAAAAATGAATGAAAAATATCAGTATTTGAATAAATTGAAAAGTCCAATATTTTTTAATGTCAAAATTAATTCGAATAAGCCATATATGTATACTTAGTCAATATTATTTTTTCCAATTTATATTAAACATTTATCCTTTGTTATTCATTTATTTATTTGATTTCAAAATTGTATATAAATTTTCACAAATCATAAACATCTAAATCCTAAAATGCAATAAAAGTTCATTTTGAATATTTATTTGAATATTTTTTGAATGATTAAAACGCATTCTTTAATATTTTCTTTATGAAAATGGATAAGTATCTTCAAATGCAGACACATAACATAAATATTTAGGCTATACAGCGACTTTGTTATACCACGATGATTCTCTCGCCAAATAAACCGACCTCAATGACGTTTAGTATCGAAACACAAAGTCACTAGCACAGACGTCTGGATCGTTTATATAAATGTTCGCGAATCTCTGTGTGATTTTTTTTTATCAATGAAATTCATCATTTATTATTCATTTACAAAGATTCATTGACATGCAATTATTTTCGCAAACATTGAACGATAGCGAATATAATCTCCATTTTTCTAGCAACGAAAAAATATGAGTTGTTTTGCACGAGAAATCGTGAAATTTTTTTTATTTCGAAGTTTTTGAAATCGTGAAATTTTTTTTATTTCGAAACTTTTAATTATTTATTATTCACTTAGAAAGCATTGAATTATTTTCGCAAACATTGAACGATAGCGAATATAATCTCCATTTTTCTAGCAACGAAAAAATATGAGTTGTTTTGCACGAGAAATCGTGAAATTTTTTTTATTTCGAAGTTTTTGAAATCGTGAAATTTTTTTTATTTCGAAACTTTTAATTATTTATTATTCACTTAGAAAGCATTGAATTATTTTCGCAAACATTGAACGATAGCGAATATAATCTCCATTTTTCTAGCAACGAAAAAATATGAGTTGTTTTGCACGAGAAATCGTGAAATTTATTTTATTTCGAAACTTTCGAAATCGTGAAATTTTTTTTATTTCGAAACTTTTAATAAATAACACTAAACGTTCGGTAATATATGATAATAATTACGCAATAAAAACAAAGAAAGAAAACATACAGTATTTTACATATAGATTGAAGAATACTTTAAAGATATATAAATATATGGAATTAAAGAGTTAATATTTCAGATGTTTTATTAACAGATGTTTCATTACTTTACAATCTTTTTAATAAAAATAGAGAGAATAATTATGAACATTTTTGACATAAATAGAATTATTTATCTTCTCATTTATACGAAAATAAATAGAATTATTATCTTCTCAAAATATACGAAATCAAAAGCAATCGAGGCTTCAAAATTGGAATATGGAACAATTGACGGTTCTTTTAGAAGTATTTTAGATGATGCTAGTCGAAGCTCGTACATGATTACGCAAAGAAAGACAAAGGGCCCCCATAACGAGAGGTAGACTATGTACATTAAACAATGCTTTGTTTTATTACCACGGAAACGGTTCATTGTCGTCACGACTCGGCGAGCAAGGCTCTGTCTCCTCTTCCCTTCTTTATATTTCTCTCTCTCTTGTTTCTCTTTTTCTTTATGTCTATCTTTTTCTAGCGCTATTCTAGGGGGATAACGAATTTACTGTAAAACGTTCCCGGCAAGACAAATGGATCCTTCTTGTTGAAATTACAATATGAATCGCGCGCCCACCTTTTCGAGGAAGATCAGCGGGGAGGAGGGAGAATGTCATTTCTGGCTTCTTAAGCAACACAGCCTTTACCTATTCACGAACCGTGCGAGCTATTTGACGGGCATCTGAATAAATTTATGAGGAAAAGTCGACGTGTGTTATGTTACTATATACGTGGCAGAAACAAATGCCGCGCATTTTGTTGCTCGAGGATCCTGTTGCAGCTGAAAGCGTGAAATCGTAGCATCCGTTTATAATGCAACAAGATTTAGAGCCATGTTAGCTTTACTCGTTCGACCACATTCATTAAATAATACGCTCTATTATCATTCAAGTCATTCTCGATCAAACGCTACATTGTATGAAAACAAATCTAATTGGGAAAAAAAATTATCACCGCGGGTACGCTCGTGTCGCATAATAAATATGGCTGTTGCAAAGGGCGATTTGACATTTAAGAATATTGTTTTAAAAATTGTTAAGAAAACGCAAATGTTGTCACTGCGTTTAGATACTTTGTGTAACTATACCAAAGCTACACCCTCTTCAAGGAATACGATTGAAGGCCAGAATGTAATAAATTCTGGCTTAATTATCATGTGCGGTAAAAAGTCGTGAAAAAATTTATTTATTTTCCTTGTGTCTTCATTTTTTTATTTATTCTAATACTTCTCAATGCATTATTCACTTTTATTTCATAGAAACACACTGATTGCCGTATCTAAACAATATTAAGTCGCCCTTTGCGGCGGCCATATTTTTTAGTTTGCGTTTCGTCCACTAGTGTCGCATGGTAAATTTATATTCTCAATACTGTTTTAAAAATTGTTAAGAAAACGCAAATGTTGTCACTGTGTTTAGATACTTTGTGTAGCTATACCAATGCTACACTCTCTTCAAGGAATATGATTAAAGGCCAGAATGTAATAAATTCTGGCTTAATTATCATGTGCGATAAAAAGTCGTGAAAAAATTTATTTATTTTCCTTGTGTCTTCATTTTTTTGTTTATTCTAATACTTCTCAATGCATTATTCATTTTTATTTCATAGAAACACACTGATTGCCGTATCTAAACAATATTAAGTCGCCCTTTGCGACGGCCATATTTTTCAGTTTGCGTTTCGTTCACTAGTGTCACATGGTAAATTTATATTTCCAATACTGTTTTAAAAATTGTTAAGGAAACGCAAATGTTGTCACTGCGTTTAGATACTTTGTGTAACTATACCAAAGCTACACCCTCTTCAAGGAATACGATTGAAGGCCAGAATGTAATAAATTCTGGCTTGATTATCACGTGCGATAAAAAGTCGTGAAAAAATTTATTTATTTTCCTTGTGTCTTCAGTTTTTTGTTTATTCTAATACTTCTCAATGTATTATTCACTTTTATTTCATAGAAACACACTGATTGCCGTATCTAAACAATATTAAGTCGCCCTTTGCGACGGCCATATTTTTTAGTTTGCGTTTCGTTCACTAGTGTCGCATGGTAAATTTATATTCCCAATCTAACAAATTAGAGCTGTAAATTAGTCCATTTATTTTTAGCTTTCCTATATTAGCTTAGCTTTTCCTTTATTTTTCCTCCCGGTTGGCAAAAAGACGGAAGAAGTAACGGAGTGCGTTTCACCGAGCTCGGGTTGATTGTAACGAGTATTCTCGATAACAATAATATAGTTCGGTGTCATCTTTTGCACATCAGTTTTTTATTAACCAAGGATGGTTTAGAACATATAATTATTCTTTATTATAAAATCTTTTAACTCATTAAATTTTTACTTCCGACTGCTGCCAACCTACGATTGACAAAAAGACAGAGGAAGTACGCGTTTCACTGAGCTCGGATTGATTGTAACAAGTATTCTCGATAACAATAACATAATTCGGTGTCATCTTTTGCACATCAGTTTTTTATTAACCAAGGATGGTTTATAGAATAATCATAATTTTTTATTATAAAACCTTTTAACTCATCAAATATTTTTTCTCTATTCGTTTACATTATTCTTTTACACGCAATGCGGTAATATATCAAAGAAATTAAAATCCGCCGACTACCCTTGCCATTATGAAAGTGCGGTACCCACGCGAGAGGAGAAATATAGATAAGAAACACACTCTCGACTGGATGTAAGTTAGTGAACTTATACTAACGGCATGATCCTTATCCGAGGATCGAACCAACGGTCTGCGTTTCGAAAGAACGACTGGAGATGGTTTGTCGGCGAAATTTACGAACGGTACATCCGCTCCCGCCCACTCTTCCTCGCCTTTTACACGTGTACGCAAACAAACCCACGTAATGCGATTAATTCGGCGACATGGGTCGAAGATTGTACACGCTTTCGACCGTTGAATGCGAGGAAGCGGATTCGAGTGTCCCTTGCCATTTTTATCCAACGAGTTCGACGGACCCCCGCGTCTTCCATGCATATTAATCATGCGGGTAACATAAGGCGATTATCCACCGCGATGGAACAGCCAGCATCTTTCAACAACCCGGAAATAACCCGTCTCGTAATCGTGTCCTAGATTTATATTTATATCCGTGAAAAACGGAGTCTTAATTTTCTAAAATATTAGAAGAAATTTTCATTTTTTCCAAGCTTAAGAAAATTAATCAGAGTTAAAAGGGTGAAATTTATATCAATCTTCTTTAAAATTAATTTAATTTTCTCTTTCAGTCTTCTTTACAATTAATTTAATTTTCTTTTTCATTAATTTAATTTTCTCTTTCTAATACTTTGTGTGTTTAAATTTTGATAATTATTTTAATATAAATATATAAAAAAATATAGGTATTTATGTAAATTCAAACACTAAGCTAGTTGAACAAAACAAGATATTGCCACTTGAACGCAAAGAGTTAATTCTAAGATACATGAGATAAAAACACATGAGATATGCCTTCGAAATTATTTTTATTTTTTACTACTTTTATATCTTCTATATAAATTGTTCTCTTTCCCCTTTAATTTTCCCTACTACTCAAAAGCTCTACCTTATGTTTCTCGCAAATTATTGTTTTCACGTTTCATATCTCCGACGTCTCGTAATTTCGCGACTCGAGACATTTGAACGAGCAATAAATTCTATTCGCGGAAGCGAGGATGCGAGGAGGAATCCGTAGCCTTCAGGATACGAGAAGGCAGATTGCGCTCTAATCGACATTGTTTCACGCCTATTTCCACGATCCTAGGTAAGGTGAGGTTGACTGACGTCATTTAAACGCCGATCACTCGTGTCGGCTTTCTTCAATTTGCCTACTAATAACAATGCACCGAGAGACGATAATTCCACTATATTTCTCTCATATTTCCCTCCCCGTACTTCCCCCTTCTGGCGCACCTTCTGGAGCATTAAATAGCACGGTATGCAAAGTGACTCGATTATGAAATCATTTTGTCGCTCGAAGGGATTCGAAAATAATCATCGTGACAATCGAACCACCCGCGATTGGCCAATAACGTATCAATTTCCACCTGGCAAAAAAATTCGCACTCGAGGTTAGAAATGTCATGCATTCTGTTAATTGCTACTTGATTAATTGAATATTGCAAAGACAATGTAATCGACATACGATCTTTGCTAGATCGTGGTAAGATAACTGCATCGCAATCGCAATAAATCGCTGGTAATGGAAAAGAAAACGACAAACGTGGCTGGTATCGAGGATAAACGACTCCGAGATTGATCCGAGAAATCATTTAGCTCTCAGGGACACCTCAACGGTAGGTCGAATAGACACTCGTCATCGTCGATTTCGAGGCAAGCGGATTTTATGCAAAACGCACGCGATAAGATCTTGGAGTAATAATCGCCGTCGGCGTTTCTCCTCCATCAACGATTCCTTCGCATACATATTTTCTTCAAGCACCAGTCATCATCTCTCGAAATACATTTTTTTATCACAAATTTATAATAAAATTTTTCAAACTGCATCTCAGTTTGTAATAAAATAAATGAGATACAAAAGCAAAATGCACAAATAATTACAAGATATCCAGTATTTGCTGGTATTATCTAGATAAAATTATCTAGGTAAAATTATCTAGATAATCATCTAGATAAAGAAATGGTTCATCTTTATCTTTAACTAGATGAAGAAATATAAAGTATTTTTATCTTTCTATCTATCTATTATCTTTATCTTAGATGAAAAATATATGTCATCTTATCTAAAAATTGTCTAAGATGACGTTTTCATTATGCAAAAAAGTTTTCCAGGCAAGCTTCTAAAAATCTATCTAAAATATCTAAAATATATTTTTTAAATTATTATTATTAATATATTATAAATATATTATAAATATAAATAAATTAATAAATAAATATTTATCATATCATTTATATACCTTTTTGCTATTATTTAAATATTCTTTAGGAAAAGAGAAAGAATATATGTTTATGATTTTAATATCCTATTTATAATCTGCGTCACATTTTTTACAAATATTTATAGTCTTCTAAAATAAACAAAAATCTAGATAATTATCTAAAATATTCTAAAATAAAATAATTATCTAGATATTTTTGTTTATTTTAGAAGACTATAAATATTTGTAAAAAAATGTGACGCAGATTATAACTGGGATATTAAAATCATAATTTTTAATTTAATTTATCACAATAATGATTTCATCTTTCATCTAGATTAAGTAAAAACAAAATCATCTTTATCTCATCTAAGATAAATTCACGGATTTTTATCTTTATTTTTATCTAGATAATTTTGAAATTATCTACAGCAAACACTGAAGCTACCGCATGGTTGAAGACAAATTAATCACTCAGGATATGCAAGAGTTGCGAATAGAGATAAAATAGAAAATGACTGATCGTCGATTGATATAAAAAGAATCGGCGAAAATTCGTAACAGGTGAGTCAATCGCAGCTCCCGGGGAGGCTAAACCCATCATCGATGATCTCGATTTCTGGGCGTCGCTCCTTCATGCAAATCACTCTGTCAGGTACATCGATCATTGCGCACCCTTCGCGATCGCTCGCGCGCATTTCTTTCCATTGAATCAGCGCTGGCAAATAATCCAACGCATACAATCGCGTGGCATTGTTTTCGTAAAACATAAGAGAGATATCGGCGACGCGAACGTAGTGGTAGTCGTCAACAGTAAAGCAATAAAAATAAAGGATGTTAATGTTAAAGATGAGGCGCATAAAATATATACTTCGCTTTGTTATGATTTGACGTGTGCTCTGATGTTTTCCAAGAATAAAACAATCACACTTGGAACGTATTTTTCTGTTCTGACATTCCGTTGATTATTGTTCTAGGAAATTATGAGGTCGAGATGAAGTCTATGCTAATCAATGCTCTCTTTTCATACATCCGGATAACTATTAAGTGCAACGATATGTATTGTAAGAAATTTTCCTTATTGCTTTCTTTCGTTTGCTTTCTTATTTAACACACATGATACGATAAAGAATACAAAAAATTAATTAATTGTAATTTTTTTACTTTATGATTTGTTTTTTTTTCTTTAATACCAGATATTAAGATAACGCTTATATTGTCTTTTCTCATAAAAACTGATTCTGTCGAAATTGTGCCTCTTTACAAAATTGCTTCGTTCATCCGTCCTAATGAATTGCGTAAATCCCTACAGACACTTTCTCGACACACGATGAATATTTCAAACGTGGCGCAACATTTTCATTGATTAAAAATAAAGGTGATTTTATTAAAATGTTTTCGTGGAAAAATTCAAAATATTGCGTAATAAATGCGAGTAAACAGCAGTGAAAAAGAACAGTAATTCTCAAAAGATTATTTAATTATGCTGAGACTTATGTGCTTGGAAAAATCAGCAATATATTTATAACCTAAAAAAAAGCCTGCATAATTAAAAAAAATTATTTCATTAAAAGTATATCAATCTAGAGAATTATAAAAATATATATTACAAGGCTCTTTATTTTATGCATAATTTATTAATTTACATTTTAAAGTACCTAAATAAATTTATCTCGATTATTAGGTTTTAAATTTACGATACATTTTTAATTAGTCTCATTATTCTTATTATTCTAGTATCGCATAAATATATAATAGATTTCGTTATAAATATTTAACTTCGTTGATTTAGAGAATTATAAAAGTATATATTACATACACAAGGCTCTTTTTTTATGCATAATTTATTAATTTACATTTTAAAGTACCTAAATAAATTTATCTCGATTGTTAGGTTTTAAATTTACGATACATTTTTAATTAGTCTCATTATTCTTATTATTCTAGTATCGCATAAATATATAATATATTTCGTTATAAATATTTAGCTTCATTGATTTAAAGGTTAATAGAAAAATATTACATTTTCATGATAATATGATGAGATAAATTAAGTTGAAATATTTTATTATTCAAAAAAATAACTTTTTTTTCTTCTGCATTTCGAATAAAAAAAATGACTAGATGTAACCGTAAAAAAAAATACACGAGGCTACAAAGTCCACCTGGATGGCGCTTGCAGCTTGAGAATCACGGTGCAAATTAATAATCGCTTTCGCTATTGAGATCATTGTCGGCCTTGGCACGTTTTCTTTTAAGGACCAACCGATTAAGGCCCGCCTCGAGGTATTCGCGTCGTTCTCCTACGAATTCGCGGAACTGGAATGCAAGCGCATTACGCATTATCAAACGAATCGCGTGCATTATGCAGAAATGCAAATCGACATCCAGCTGCGAGTTCTCAAGGGAAACCATCGCGTACGTGCGACTTTTCCTTTTCACTTCACCGCTGTTTTCGAAAGACCTTACGCGCCGTTTTCGCGTGAAATCGCGAAATTACGTTCTCTTACGGACTGATTGGAATCGATGCGATAACGATCGGATCATAACATCGGATTAAAGAGATAGAATCCAAAGGTCGCGGCTGCAGAAGCGATTTCTTATCGAGCGTATAATTATCAGTCTTGCAAAATATATGGATTTTATTGTTCACTTCAGATTTGCAATATGATAATTGAGGTTAGTTCTTAATTAATTCTTAATTAATTTTTAATTAATTTTTAATTAATTAAGATTATTCTTAATTAATTCTTAATTAATTCTTTTCAGGCCGAGAAATCAACATTAACAAAAGAAAAAATTGTTATACTTACGTCTAGTTATTATATCTAACACGAGAAGCCTAAATATTAGCAATTTGTCATCTTATGAATAAAATTGAAATAAAATTACTTTTCTTTTTATAGGAACTCTTTTCTCTTTTTTCGAAGATTGTGCAGATTGAGGATAATTTTAATCATCATAAGTATTATTCGCTATATTATCTTTTCTTTGTAAATTAGTTTCATATATTTCTGTATATGTGCAAAAAAATATTCAATTATATCGTCAGCTTCAATTTTTTTAAGGATGTTTTGTGTGTACAATCTCAGCAAAAAGTAGCTGAAAATCAATATTAACGAATATATTCACTTTTGGTAGATTTTGAGTATGAGAAATTATGTTAGTAGATAATTATGTTAGTGTATAAATTTATAATTTTTTAATTATATTTCATATCATATGTTATTTCATGTATGATTTCAATTTAATGCTATTTATTATACACTTCTGATACTTAAACACTGATTATGAAATGAACTTTTTGTTAAACGGTTTTATTTCTACATATATATATTTATTTAGCTTTTGTTATGCAATATAATTGTTATATAATTTTATTACAATTTTAGTAAAGATATTTTGTATGTACAATCCCAGCAAAAAGTAGCTGAAAATCAATATTGACGAATATATCCATTTTTGGTGTATTTTGAGTAAGAAATTGTGAAATATTACAATTTGATGTTAGCTACAGTGCAGAGATGTATTTTTTAATATTTATTGCGTTTTTACTGAAATATTCCGAATTTTGTTAATCGAAATGATTAAATTATATTTTTATTATTTCTATTTTTTATATTTTATATTTTTATTTTTATTTTTATTTTTATTATATTTTTATTAATATTTAAATTATATTTAATATCTTCTTAACCAGTTAGTACTTGTATAATATTATTTGACCAAATATTTCCTATCTAAACTTTTGCAAATTTTCAACAAATTCTGAATATTATTTCCATGTGTTTTTGAATCGACGTGCTTATACATTTCCCATAAGAATACATGTTAATTCGATGCAAATTAAAATTCTTATAACTTGTAAACGCTTTAGTGAATCGATTTAAAAATTGTACTGAAAATTCTAAACATATATAAGGGACATTCTGTACAATTTTCATTAAAGTCTCAATATTTTGAAAATAGGTACAAAACATCCTTAAATTTCAAGATTTCTTTTTCATTTCTTTATTAAAAAAGTAAATTGGAAATAAAATCTATTGCTAAATTCTATTTAATAAATTCTATTGCTTTTGCCCCCCCCACCAAAAAAAAATTAAGAATTCCAGATTTGTTTTTTTTAATCATCTTATAATACTTTCGTATCAATCGATTGCCTTGTATTTAGCTGTCAGGAGATTCGAAGAAATTGGTGCTGTTTTAATTAGCATCTTACAATTAATATAAATTGTTTCTTCCTTTTTGAGAACATTTGCAATGTAAAATAAAACATCCTTAGATACATAATACGAAATAAAGAAGGAGAAATGAGAGATAAATTGAAATCAGTTATAATAACGTTAATTTCAACTGAAAACAAGGACCTTGCGTCAATCATCATATTTCCATTATAGAAACCTACGTCGTATCATTCTTACACGTGTCTATATAATCATCGAAATCTGAATCCAGCTAAATGAGATAACGGGTCTCAGTCCTTGAGCAGAGAGAACTGGCGGCGATCGAAAATTCGCCGGTTGAGTGCCACTGACAGCCCGGCAGGATGTGGGAGGCGAATGTCAAGGCTAAACAGTCACAGTGTCCCTCGACCTCCTCGTCCTCCATATCCTCCTCCTCCTCTTCCTCCTCTCGCTCGCCATCCTTCCTCTCTCGATTTTGTTTGTACTCCGATTTTCGCCTTCTTTTTAACACCCCCTCTTCCCCCTCTCGTCCCCGTCTTCGTGCGAGAAAGAGACGAGCTGTCTCTACAGCCCGCAGAAAATAATTTACGAAACAGCCGGCCGTTCTTGCGGCTTCTCGAGCCTCCTTCTTCTCCTCCTTCTTTTCCTCCTTCTTAGGCCTCGTGAAGGAATTCGTAAGAAATATGCCACACGTATTCTCGCGGTCCACATATGTTCTCCCGAGTGTACAAGGTTATTTACAAACGACGTAACGCGGCGGATAATCATGAATTTTAGTTCTTAGGCAATTTTTCATTAAGCAAAATTTTTAATATATTTTATACGAATTAATCGAAAATTATTAGTATATTATATTCGAATGAATTCTAAAGGTTTTTCATTAAGATGTAATGTATATAACATTAAAATAAAGATAAATTAAAAGTAAAAAAAGATAAAAGATAATAAAATTAAAAGAAAATTTTTCGAAATCAAAACTTTTTATGAGTTAAAAATCTAATGCTTTCTCGAGATACATTAAAATGATCTTGTCCTATTCGTGATAATGGAAATATGACAATTGATGTAAAATATACCTTATCATATTATATAGAAAATTAAATTCAGTGAAACTATATTATATAAATTAAATCCTAATTCGTATAGTTTTTATCAATGTTATAATTTTTTTAGTTTATAACATATTTATTATATTAGAAACATTGATTTTGAATCATCTTTTCATAAAGATTATATATTTTACATATTTTTCATAAAATATTTTATTTTATGAAAAATTAATATTTTTATTTTGTTATTGCGTAGCTAGCAAATTAAAACACTATCATTTTTATCATTTAATTTCTTTTCAATTGCACTGGAAACAGTTAACAACTGTTAATTACTTATCTGAACGCTACGTATCGTGATCTACAAGCGATCATAAAAGTGCTGCAAATAAAGAGCAGAAAAAAAATGCGACACCAACAACGCGGAGTAAGTTTTTAGTACTTTATCATATATATTATATAGAAAATTAAATTCCGTGAAACTATATCACATAAATTAAGCCTAATTCGTATAGCTTTTATCAATGTTATAATTTTTTTAGTTTATAATATATTTATTCTATTAGAAACAATGGATTTTGAATTATCTTTTCATAAAGTATTTTACATATTTTTCATAAAATATTTTATTTTATGAAAAATTAATATTTTTATTTTATTATTGCGTAGCTAGTAAATTAAAACACTATCATTTTTATCAATTAATTTTTTTTCAACTGCACTGGAAACAGTTAATAACTATTAATTACTTATCTGAACGCTACGTGTCGTGATCTATAAGCGTTCATAAAAGTACTGCGAATAAAAAGCAGAAAAATTTTTCGAAATCAGAACAACTTTTTATGAGTTAAAAATCTAATGCTTTCTTGAGATGTATTAAAATGATCTTATTATATTCGCGATAATGGAAATATGATAATTAATGTAAAATATACCTTATCATATATATTATATAGAAAATTAAATTCAGTGAGATTATATCACATAAATTAATTCGTATAGTTTTTATCAATGTTATAATTTTTTTAATTTATAATATATTATTCTATTAGAAACAATTGATTTTGAATCATTTTTTCATAAAGTATTTTACATATTTTTCATAAAATATTTTATTTGATAAAAAATTAATATTTTTATTTTATTATTGCGTAGCTAGCAAATTAAAACACTATCATTTTTATCATTTAATTTCTTTTCAATTGCACTGGAAACAGTTAACAACTGTTAATTACTTATCTGAACGCTACGTATCGTAATCTACAAGCGATCATAAAAGGGCTGCGAATAAAGAGCAGAAAAATTTTTCGAAATCAGAATAACTTTTTATGAGTTAAAAATCTAATGCTTTCTCGAGATGTATTAAAATGATTTTGTCATATTCGCGATAATGGAAATATGATAATTGATATTATGATGTAAAATATACCTTATCGTATGTATTATATAGAATATTAAATTCAGTGAGATTATATCACATAAATTAATTCGTATAGTTTTTATCAATGTTATAATTTTTTTTAGTTTATAATATATTTATTATATTAGAAACAATTGATTTTGAATCATCTTTTCATAAAGTATTTTACACATTTTTCAAATAATAATTTTTAAAATATTTTCTAAAATATTTTAGTTTATGAAAAATTAATATTTTTATTTTATTATTGTGTAGCCAGCAAATTAAATCACTATCATTTTTATCAATTAATTTTTTTTCAACTGCACTGGAAACAGTTAACAACTGTTAATTATTTATCTGAACGCTACGTGTCGTGATCTACAAGCGATCATAAAAGCGAATAAAGAGCAGAAAAAAAATGCGACACCAACAACGCGGAGTAAGTTTAGTACAGTTTGAAATTCGCACGATCACTAAAAACCACAAGCAATAATTATCATCGTTGCGGCGGCTGGACGTGGCAATTACGGACTCCCCATATAACGGGTAGTCATGGAAACCCCGTCGCCGGGAGCGCAACTTTTTCAAGCCCTTCCAGCATCGTCGGGCCATCGTTCGGTGTTGGAAATTGCTCTAATAAACTTAGCCGCACTTATACAGGGAAGAGATACGATATGAGGGAAAACGAGGGGGCGAAAGATAGAATGGATATTTATCGTTGCCGAGAAATCTCATTCTGCTCATTCTCCGATTGCCCGCCATCTCTCTCTCTAGAAATCGACAAATTACCGGACGTTAATCGGTTGACTTTATTGCGATCGATTATTGCATCGACAGGTCAAATTTTTTATATAAATAAATGATAAATATACACCTTTTTTCTTGTTAATTAAAGAGAGTTAGAAAATTAATTAATGCTCCAATACGAGGAAAACTTTCATATTTCAGGTACAAAAAATATTTTTGCTTCCATTTTTTTTTATCTAATTTATGTATCTAGGATTCATTCGAAAGACGATTTCTTGGTAAACCGACCAAGTTGCATAATCGACGAAATCTTCCTGCTTTCGAGAAAGCGAGACGGATGTCTCCTATGCGGAAAATATTGTCGCTCGTAGATTTTAATATGGGAATCATCACCACTTTTATTGTAAATTCCGAGAGGGGTCCTGGGTTTACGAATGAGACGGGGTAAGATATTAAATTACGTTTAATAACATTCAAAACCGACGGGACCCCTCTAGACCGAAAGTTACCGCCGTCCTTTGTCGACGATGACATCGTCTGACCTCATGTTTAATTGCACCACAAGACCGCTTTATGAGTTTCACTTACGTCGCCCCTAAACATTTTCTATGAGGTTTTTTGGCTCCTCCATTACGTATTTATAGTTCCTTAAAATTTTCACTTGTATACGTGTGTGTAATAATTAACTTAAAAAAACTCAAGTTAAATATATGTGATAAAAATAGCTTTTATATGTGGAAAGAATAGAAAGTAATAAATTAGCTTTCATACAAATTTTAAAAGCTATCAAGTGAAAGTAAGATAAAACCAAGATAAAATTCATAATATCATTCTCCGAATCTTTTATATCTCATTATTGTCCTATACAAACATATATATATATAACAAAAGGTAAGCTTTCCCAACTTTCTACGTACATTTCAAAAATTTAAATGGAATTTCTTTGGAACTATCTGATTTATTTTAGATTTATGAGCGATTTACGAACAATGGAAAAAATATTAATCAGGTTATTAATGAATCATAATGATAAAAATCGATTGCAATATTTATTTTAAGCACTTATTTTTCGAATCTTTTTCGACATACAAAAAATTTGTAAAAATAAAAAAATTGTAAAATAGAGACAGAAAGAGAGAAATAAATTCAGCGAAGAAATCAATTCCAAGAAAACTGGATTGTATCAATACGAGTTCGATTTTTCGACTTAATCGCGACGTCGATAAGAACGACGAACTTGGCTTAATGCTTTCTGGCATGTCCATTACGAGTTATCGTATTATAGCGAGATATATTTCGCATTGCGACTTACAGATAAATTACAGAATAGGCTGTTAGATAGATAACCGATAGACGATCGATATTTATCATTGATATATAGAATCGCTAATGGAATTAGTTGACGATTTTTATGGATGTTCAGAAAATTGTCAATAAGAAAATTAATTTTAAAACCTTTTTAAGAGTTTTATATTAGAATTTGTAAAATTAATTTTGTTTTTGCATGTATTATGTAGCAGAAACTGCTGTATATATTTATTATATTTGTTATTATTCTCTAATTTCTTATTTATTTAGTTTTTAAATTTTTATCATTTATTTTTTCTATCTATAAAATTATAAATTATAAATTATATTTTTTTTCAACACATAATCGTTCACTTTATCTATTTTTATAAACTCGCAATTGCGATTAAAAATAAAGATTCTTCGAACATGTATGTAAACGAACACTCGGTGGATGTCAATAAGAAAATTGTCAATAAGAAAATTGTCAATAAGAAAATTAATTTTAAAACGTTTTTCAGAGTTTTATATTAGAATTTGTAAAATTAATTTTGTTTTTGCATGTATTATGTAGCAGAAACTGCTGTATATATTTATTATATTTGTTATTATTCTCTAATTTCTTGTTTATTTAGTTTTTAAATTTTTATCATTTATTTTTTCTATCTATAAAATTATAAATTATAAATTATATTTTTTTTCAACACAAACTCGTTCACTTTATCTATTTTTATAAACTCGCAATTGCGATTAAAAATAAAGATTCTTTGAATACGTTTGTAAACGAATACTCAGTGGATGTCAATAAGAAAATTGTCAATAAGAAAATTAATTTTAAAACTTTTTTAAGAGTTTAATATTAGAATTTGTAAAATTAATTTTGTTTTTGCACGTATTATGTAGCACAAACTGCTATATATGTTTATTATACTTGTTATTATTCTCTAATTTCTTGTTTACTTAGTTTTAAAATTTTTATCATTTATTTTTTCTATCTACAAAATTATAAATTATAAATTATATTTTTTTAATAAGAATTTATATATGACATGTATATTTCTATCACAAAATCATTCACTTTATCTATTTTTACAAACTCGCAATTGTGATTAAAAATAAAAATTCTTCGAACACGTTTGTAAACGAACATCCAATGGATGTCAATAAGAAAATTTTAAAACCTTTTTAAGAGTTTTATTTTAAAATTTGTAAAATTAATTTTGTTTTTGCACATATTATGTAGCACAAACTGCTGTATATATTTATTACATTTGTTATTGTTCTCTAATTTCTTGTTTATTTAGTTTTTAAATTTTTATCATTTTTTCTATCTATAAAATTATAAATTATAAATTATATTTTTTTAATAAGAATTTATACATGACATGTATATTTCTATCACAAAATCGTACACTTTATCTATTTTTACAAACTCGCAATTGCTGATTAAAAATGAAGATTCTTCGAACACGTTTGTAAACGAACACCCGATGGATGTCAATAAGAAAATTGTTAATAAGAAAATTTTAAAACCTTTTTAAGAGTTTTATATTAAAATTTGTAAAATTAATTTTGTTTTTGCACATATTATGTAGCACAAACTGCTGTATATATTTATTACATTTGTTATTGTTCTCTAATTTCTTGTTTATTTAGTTTTTAAATTTTTATCATTTTTTTCTATCTATAAAATTATAAATTATAAATTATATTTTTTTAATAAGAATTTATACATGACATGTATATTTCTATCACAAAATCGTACACTTTATCTATTTTTACAAACTCGCAATTGCTGATTAAAAATGAAGATTCTTCGAACACCCGGTAGATCACGGCACGATTTAATGCGGCGAAGCTGCTTATACTGCTGGTCGTGCTAGTCGTCGGCAATCATACGGCATTAGCACTTTAACCTACTCGCTCTCCAAGCTCTGGCCATTTTAGTCGGGGAACTCTTGCCATTCTGACGGTCAACAAGACGTAGTTGTTGAAAACGTGCGAGAGAGCAAGACCAAAAATAGAAAACTGCCGCCATTCGTTATTACATATTTCAGCTATTAGGCACTTCGTAAAGAGCGTTTACCTGACGCTTAGGCAAAATCTTGCGCACCTAAGTAAATTTCAATCAACTTTTTCTCGCTTATTATTTTGTCGAAATTTTAAGTTAAATACTATAATTATGTAAATATAAATAATATAAAAATTATACAATAATAATATAATAAAATAAATATAATAATAATAATAATATAAAATAATATAATAATATATAATATATAATAATTATATTAATATATAATAATATATAATAATTATATAATAATAATAATATATAAAATAAATTATATAATAATAATAATAATATAATAATTAAAATATAATAATAAAATTATATAATAATATTTATATAATAATAAAATTATATAAATAATATTATAAATTTGCGGCATTTTTCTGTCTTTGTTTCTCTCTCTCCTTCGATTTACACACATACATATTTATAAAAAAAAAAACTAATAATGCTATAATTCACACATATATCCATAGAACATCACATTAATAGTTATGTATTTTTTTTACGAAGCAAAAATGTTCCTGTCCAGTTACGTTTATACGGTAATTGTAGATGTCAAAAATAATTCTTTCCTTGTCGCATGGCAATTAACGATGAGCAAACGCATTTCTCTCAAGATAAAGACTAAAGTCGCCGCATAATTACAGGATGTAATTCATGCGAGCGCGTTTATGTACGCGCCTCGACCGGCTTCGAAGGTCCCGACTTTCCGAGCGTGTTCCGCGCTAAACAGGACGACACGTTCATCCTGTCTTCGTGTAACAACGGCCGCGACAGCGGATCGCAATTTAATCTCTCGAACGTCCTTGACGGGAGTACGTCGCGCGAAAAGTGCGCTCACGCGTTGCAATCCTCGCGGATGGAGCGATTTTGCAGCGAAACATGCATTTGGCACGAATTTCGGCTTCGCCGACGATCGATATCCTCGAAGGACAAACTTGCGCGAATCGATGCACGAGTGGCAAAAGTGGGGAATTATGCGAAGTGCCAACGCGCGAGATAGCGGATCTCGCTGTTGCGTTTTATGCGCGTATTATGCAACAAGAATGCAATAAAACAGCAGGCGCGCTAATAAATAAATATACGTGAAAGGTCGGCAAATAAACGTATGCGCGATATATATTTTCTTGTGGGTTGACATAGTTCCAACAATATAGTTAAGGATGTATTGGAGATATATTACAATCAATGAGATGAATTTTTAATTTAACATTCTCAATAATATTTTAAGTCGTCATGAATTATTTCAAATTTTTTTACTTGCTCCTTTAAAAGTTATTAATTTTTGAATCTTGCGATTTTAACATAGGATCTTATGTAAACGTTCAAGAGACAGGTAATAAGTTATTCACAAACTATAAAAAAAAAACAATGATAAAAATTTCATTTTGTAATATTATATTCCTCATACATGTAAAAATGTTCCCACAAAGGAACGATTTTAAAACGATTTACTTGCTCGTTTTGAAATTATTATTAAAAAATAACTGTGATTATCGGTTTGACGCAATATTGGTGATAAAACGTGGCAACATTTTCTTGGAAATTCAGACCTATTTATATTAAAGAATACTTTGAAGTATGATTTCATGATTTTTAAAAAATTTTTGATCAATTAGAATTCGTATTCTGCCCAACTTTAATTTTTTGATGCTTTGGATTAACTTTTGAGACAGACGGTCCGTCCAATACATCCTTAAATCAAACAAGAATTTCTAGTTATCATGATAAGACTCGATTTTTTATAACTAGAACGTTTGATAGATTTTACTAGAAGGATTTGGTTAGTATTTTCTGGTTGGATCTATAAAATTTCTTGTTATATTAATTTCTTTGCTTGCTTCTTAAGGATGTATTGGAGATATATTACAATGAGATCGCCGTGAATTTTTAATTTAACGTTCTCAATAACATTCTAAGTCGTCATGAATTATTTCAAATTTTTTTACTTGCTCCTTTAAAAGTTATTAATTTTTGAATTTTGCGATTTTAACATAAGATCTTATGAACGTTCTATAAACATTCTATAAACGTTCAAGAGACAGGCAATAAATTATTCACAAACTATAAAAAAAACAACGATAAAAATTTCATTTTGTAATATTATATTCCTCATACATGTAAAAATGTTCCCACAAAGGAACGATTTACTTGCTCGTTTTGAAATTATTATTAAAAAATAACTGTGATTATCGGTTTGACGCAATATTGATGATAAAACGTGGCAACATTTTCTTGGAAATTCAGACCTATTTATATTAAAGAATACTTTGAAGTATGATTTCGTGATTTTTAAAAAATTTTTGATCAATTAGAATTCGTATTCTGCCCAACTTTCATTTTTTGATGCTTTGGATTAACTTTTGAGACAGACGATCCGTCTAATACATCCTTAAATCAAACAAGAATTTCTAGTTATCATGACTCGATTTTTTATAACTAGAACGTTTGATAGATTTTACTAGAAGGATTTGGTTAGTATTTTCTGGATCTATAAAATTTCTTGTTATATTAATTTCTTTGCTTGCTTCTTAAGAATGTATTGGAGATATATTACAATTAGATCGCCGTGAATTTTTAATTTAACGTTCTCAATAACATTTTAAGTCGTCATGAATTATTTCAAATTTTTTTACTTGCTCCTTTAAAAGTTATTAATTTTTGAATTTTGCGATTTTAACATAGGATCTTATGTAAATGTTCAAGAGACAGGTAATAAATTATTCACAAACTATAAAAAAAAACAATGATAAAAATTTCATTTTGTAATATTATATTCTTCATGTAAAAACTTACATGTAAAAATGTTGCTACAAAGCAGCTTTTAAAACGATTTGCTTGCCCGTTTTGAAATTATTATTAAAAAATAACTGTGATTATCAGTTTGACGCAATATTGATAAAACGTGGCAACATTTTCTTGGAAATTCAGACCTATTTATATTAAAGAATATTTTGAAGTATGATTTCGTGATTTTTAAAAAATTTTTGATCAATTAGAATTCGTATTCTGTCCAACTTTAATTTTTTGATACTTTGGATTAACTTTTGAGACAGACGGTCCGTCCAATACATCCTTAAGGTCAATTCGCGCGCTTCAAGAAGGTGGAAATTAGATTAATATGCATATCTTGGAGAATTTTATTCTTCTTTTTCTACCTATCATCTTTAATAATAATAATACTATTACACGTGTGATATACAGTATTTGGATACATCATATTAACGAATTAATAATAATTTATTTGCATAATGTTAAGACAAAGCTGCTCTATAATAAAAATATCAGGGTTGGCATGTTTTAAACAATGTGTTTAAAACTGTTTGATTAAAACTTGTTTAAAACAGTGTCCACTGTTTCAAACATTTTTGTTTTAAATTGTTTTAAACTATTGTTTAGAACCGTTTAAAATATCGCAAATAAAATATATGATTATTTGGAAAAGAAATTGTAAAAAAATTAAAAACAAACAAAAACTAATAGATGTGTATGTTGCAAAAAGTTTTCGTTTTAGTATTTTTAATTTTTTATCTATATTTATGTAATATATAGATATAAAAATATAAATAATAAAATAAAAATGATAAGATGGGTATTATTTTAGCAGAATATTTATTTTTGGATATTAAATAACAATCAATACAAGAAAGATTACTTAGAAAATATTGATTGACTTTACATTTTACATTTTAGCATTTTAAATTAATAGTACATAACTCATAGCAGATCAGTAGTTCTAAAAAAAGTTCTTCTTTTAAAAAGAAGAATTAAGGTTTTTTCTTTTATTTAGAATTTATGTTGAGAATTAAGCATGAGGCTACTTAATACGAATAGAAAGGGAACCAAAGTATTATATATTAAATATTATTAACTAGAACTTTTTTTTAGAACTACTGATCTGCTATGAGTTATGTACTATTAATTTAAAATGATAAATATAAAATGTAAAGTCAATCAATATCTTCTAAGTAATCTTTATTGTATTGATTGTTTTGATTGTTTTATTTAATATCCAAAAATAAATATTCTGCTAAAATAATATCCATCTTATGATTTTTATTTTATTATTTATATTTTTAATAGCGTTATCAATTTTGGCAATATTATTTACAATTTAATGCCAGCGAAAAATTTAAATATTTACACAGATCAAAGTTATTAAGTGTTTTTTGCTTGTTTAAAACATGCTTTTTTTGTTTAGAACGTGTTGCTTTTTACTTTACTTAAAAACACAATAAAACAAAAAAACACTGTTCTAAACAAAAAAAACAATGTTTTTTGTTTAAAATAAAAAAAACCAAGTTTTTTGCCAACCCTGAAAAATATACAAATATATTTCATAGAAAATAATTGAAAAATATGTTCAGAATAATCTTATAGCTTTAAGTTTTTATATATATCCAAATTATAAATTTAATCTGTCTTCCGTGAAATAAAATATCTGTTATTCAAATTTAAATTTACATTATAAAAAAAGGATATTACATTTACATAAGATAAAAAAAAATAATTAATGCATAGATATCAATAGGTCACCTGACTACAGGAAATTGATAAACAAAAATCAATTTAATTACGCATCTATAGCGTCCAAATTATTTTCTTGCAGTTATACTGATATTGTATGGATTCGCACAAATTCCGATCGATCGCATCGAGAGAGTATCGATCTCAAGAGCATCGAGAAAAAGCTGAACGCTCGAAAAAGTGTAAAATTATGTCGGCGCTGCGATTCGTTCCGGCGCCGATAAGGTAAACGAAACAAGAGAACCCGTTTTCTAGAGAATTTATGAGCCTCCGCGCTGACGCCACGGGGGTGCAGACGTGGCGCCGGGCGTCCCGACGCCCAGACTAGTCGGGGCCGCACGCACGTTGACCGTGAAAACCTTACTGAGCCGGTTGTATGCGACCGGATTATGTGTGCAACCCGATCGGGTTTCAATTGATTTGCATCGGGAGAAAATTCCCATTTCTCTCAACAAATAATTTGTAAAAATTATTCGCTGCTCTTGTAAAAAATATTAATTTTTCTCCAAAAAATTTAAAAAAAATAATCAAAGGAAATAAAATGTTATGAAAAATATTCTTAAAAATATATTTAACACTCTATTTATGGAGATTTTTATTTTTTTTTAAATAAATAAAGATGTTGTACTATTAATTATTTTTCAAGTTACATCATTTTATTTTAATATTATTAAATTGTTAAAATTAATCAAACAACTGTATCTAATATTATTAAATTATTAAAATTAATCAAACAATTATATTTTAATGTTATTAAATTATTAAAATTAATCAAACAACTATATTTAATATTATTAGATTATTAAAATTAAATAATATTTTAACTTTACTATTAATATATTTTTCAAGTTACAGCATTTTATTTTAATATTATTAAATTATTAAAATTAATCAAACAACTATATTTAATATTATTAAATTATTAAAATTAATCAAACAATTATATTTAATATTATTAAATTATTAAAATTAAATAATATTTTAACTTTACTATTAATATATTTTTCAAGTTACATCATTTTATTTTAATATTATTAAATTATTAAAATTAATCAAACAACTATCGATGCAGGGAACAACAATCAAATAAAGATACTCCCCTTTCGCCTCAAAATAAATCTACAATTACAATAATAAATCCGAAATTACGTATACCGGAAACAAAGAAATGAGCACTTTTCGATTTCAGATTCGCGTTTCGAGGGGAGAGGATAAAAGGGGGTGATAAAATCGATAAAATTCGAGGGTTCTACGCGTGCACACGAGACATGCCTCTTCCTTCTTTCCCTCTGTCTCGCCCCAACGTTGAATTAGGAATTCTTACGTGGGAGGGTCTCCCGCGAGCGATATTTATCCCGCGATTCGGGGGTTGCTATATTCCCTTTTCATTCACCCTCGGTGACGGGCAATATCCGCGGGGGGTCACTGAATCGCCCTAGCAACACAATGGCAGTAGCAATACGCGTCGCACCCTTGCTTGCACTCTCTTTAGCCCTGCTCTTCGATATCGTACGTACAACTATATGGACAAGAATACGCTGCGATCAAAATTTCACCCTCCCCGTCGCGATATCACTTTCGTCGCGAGCGATAAATCGCCTCCCTTGCGCGTAAATCCGCGATGATTATCATACGAGAAAGAAAAGGGGCTATTGGTCTGTTTGAAAACAGTACGTCATGTCCAGGAAATGATATGTTTCTTTGCTGTCTCTTACAACGACGAGATAATATCCTTTTTTTTTTATTCGAAATGAGGTATATGGTTTATCTCGTTGAAATTAAAATCATTTTTATTTAAATTATCTCGTTTTATTTAGAACATATTTTATTTAAAAATTTAATAATGCATATAAAATGAACGAAATTATACGAAAAAGAATAAAATGTATACAATCAAAAATAATTTATCACTCACCGATACAGAAGTGGAGTTGGTCCATCTGTAAAAAATAAATAATTGTATTATGAAGCAGTTATTTAAAAAATAATATTTATTTAAAAATAATTATTTTGCGCAATTAAACATTTTTTATTTATTTAATCTTTTCTTAAACATAGTTTTTTTATATACAAACACATTTATACAAACACAGTTATAGCATAATTAGATATTTAATAATAATAATAGTTCACTTATTTGAGTAATCTAAATAATTATAAATAATAATAAATCTTAAATATTGGTAAAATATTACAAACATGCGTGCATATAAAATTGTTTAATTAGTTTAAATGTTAATTGTTATGGAAATATTTTATTAAATATTTTAATTTTAATTTTAATTTTAATTTTAATTTTAATTTTAATTTTTAATTTTGTTAAATATTTTAATTTTAATTTTAATTTTAATTTTAATTTTTAATTTTATTAAATATTTTATTAAATATTTTATTAAATATTTTAAATGTCTCAAAATTTAAAATATTGTATGTTTATAACATGTATGTAATATTACATTATATAACTATTATATTATATCATTAATATAGGAAGATAATTATATTTACAAATAATAAATAAAAATATTAAATTATAAATTATATTTACCACAATTGTGTGCTTCATCATTTTCCGATGCTTTCCCGGACCTGTTCGTCCTTTTTTATTCATCGTTGCTTCTTCATGACATTCATACACTCATTCGCGAAATCCGATCGTCCACAATCAATAGAATATACGCGGCACTTTATATGACTCTCAAAATTAATGTATAACATGTGATTTATTATCTTGCGATGAGAAATGAAATTTACAAAGCTAGACGCGATTCATTCGACGAATCAAAAATTATACGATCAAATTCACGCGTATCAAGAATATATCTCTTGTGAACAGCTTGGTATATTGCATTTGAAAGCAAGATTATTATATTTCGCGTTATAATATTATAAATGATTTAATTAATTAATTCAAATGAAAGAGATATACATGAGTAGTATTTTACGAATGTAATCATATTTGACTATCCATTGTATTTTGACAGATATCGTTGGAATAAATCTCGCAAAATGCGCCTTTTTTAATAAATTATAATCTAAATAGTACTTTGAAAATTAATATAATGAGGTGAATCTCGCCGAGTGAATGATAACAACGCGAGGAATGTAAATAAACAGTATGTAATACGTCACAAAATGCCGAATACCGAATATCGAATATCGAATAAAGTTGATTCTTTATCGCCATAAAATATATTTAACACGCTATTAAATAAACTCGCAGAATATTCTATATTTTTCTTTGAATTTTCAATTAATTATTAATAAACATGTATCTCTCTGTTATGATTTTTCGTAATTTATTTGACTCTGAGATTTGTGTATTACTACGCGTTCTCAATTCAAAAATTAGTAGTAGTAAATTTTTTAGATATATTCGAGAAAATGAAATAAAAAATTATCGATTATACAAAATATCATGAAAAAATATTTTATAATTATCATCTCATTATTTCCTCACACGTTCCGTTCGCTTCTTTTCGCTTCAAAGCGAATGATATACTCAGAGAATATTTCGCTTGGAATTAGAGACGAATATAACGTAAAGTTCACCTTCCATCGCGTTTCGATTTGGAATAGTGATGTGTAAGAAATAGCGATGTTTACATACTTGACGGTATGTCGTAGTCCGACGTGGGGAGAAGAGAAGTGGGGGAGACACCCCACTACTCTTCCATTACGCCTCGAGGCATCGAGAAGGAGAAAAGGACAAGAACCGATGCGTAGAGAGACGAAAGAGTTATTTTTTTCAATATTTATTAAAAAATTAATAAATAACATCAGGAACATCAGGATGACCATGCGTGTTAAGAAAGCACGAGATGCCGCAAAAAATTAATTTATTGATCCGAAAATTTAACATTTTAGTAATTGTTTTGTGACGTACACAGTGTTATTATTTAATAATAGAATATTATTATTTACAAATGGTCAAGTTGTTATCACTCACGTGGTAAGATGACTCGGATAGAAGAGGCGTTTCATACGTCATCGTATTATCTCTCAAACTACGATTGCGACATATTTTAACAATAAGGAAAAAATGCTAAACGATTATTCTCTACAACATGCTAATTTTGCGTTTTTTCATTACGATATGAAATATCGTATCGGGTAAGAATTCTTCTAACTTCTAAATTATTATCAAACTATATTTTTGTAATTTTTATTATAAGATTAATATTAGTACAATGTAAAATGTGCGCGCGATCTTAATTAATCGTGTTTTCACAAGTGAGTATTATATGAGTACCATAAAAAAAGCAACGAAAGACAAAGCAAAAGAGAAGAAGAACAGAGTAGTAGAAACATTGAACGATACAGAGCATCTCTATATTGTGAACAATCCATAATTTTATTAAATTATTATTTGTTATTTTTAAATTAAGTGAAATTAAAAAATCTTGTAAAATATATATTTACTAATTTTTTAATAAATATTGAAGATTTATTATGTATTTAATAAATTTTCTACTGTAATTATTTACTATAATTTGTAAATAATTGTAATACAATAATAAATTTTAATTTAATAAATTAATAAATTATTATAAATTAATTTTAATAAATTAATAAATTTTCTACTGTAATTATTTATTATAATTTGTAAAAGGGTATTAATTTCAATCTGTTGATGTTAATATTGTAACAAACTTTTTTCTATTAAAGAGATATTTCCCATTTATATACATACAATATAAAAGTAAATAAAATATTTATAATTAATAGTTATACATATATTGTATGTGTGTAAGATTTTAGCATTACTTATATATTAGTTTTATAATACATATCAATTGATTTATTCTAAAATATTTTATGTACGTAATAATGTAATAATATAAATGTAAACTGAATATACTAAGTATTTCTTGCATCTCAAATTAATTTAGATAAATAGATTGTTATCGCACATTTAAAATTTAATAAGTATTGAAAGAATGAATGAATTACACTTTTTTCGATTAAAAAATTTATCAAAATAATATACAACAATTTAAGATTTGATTGAGGAGTTCTCTCTTCCAAGAGTTGTGATACATTTTTCGACAAATAAGAATAAGGAGTATATTATAGTAATTATGAATATTTTGACACAAAAGGTCAAGGGCCAATTTTTGTTTAATTATGAGTATATTTATTTCAGAATATACGGAACTCTTTGAGTTTCTGTTATTAAATTATTTTATTTTTATTGCAAGATATATAAAAAAAATTAATAAATAATTTTCCTGACACATAATGTTGATTTTTCTCGAAAAGAAATATATCAATAATTTTTTAATAATTTTAATTAATTTCTAAAAAGATTCTTGTTAAAAAGATTATTTTTCTTAATAAAGGTAATTAAAACGAGTCTCTAATTAATGAATCTTTCAAATTAGCTCTTATGAGTCGGTTATGTCGGTGCGTTAAATGGGAGGTCCGTCTACTATATTATTTCTTGGTGATAATGGTGACAGAGCTTTTAGAGGGAAGAAACTTGAAGGACACGCAAAGGGACGACGAGACAAATTAAGGGTAATTGCCAGATTATGGGGATGTCTGAACCGTCAAGCATTGTCTGGACTTTAACTCTTTCAAGCCATATTCGATTTCGTGTAAGAAGTGCGAGTAATTTTAACCGACAGCTGTATCATAAGAATGCGAAGTCTAAAAAAAGTAAAAGTTTGATTTCTTTCCGAGGAAAAGCGAACAAAGGGACGCACAGATGTCCCTCAAAGTTGTTTTTGTCTAAATAAAAAAACCGTAAAGCGACGTATCACGCGCACAAAAATGTTATTTGACATTAAATTAATTATATTTTAATTGCTGATATCGTTCACTAATGAATTATTTATTACATACACTTGTTAAAGGATTGAGTGGGTTTAATGAATAGATAATATCCATACAGAGCGAATAGACCGCATAATTTCGCAAGACGTTGTATATTAATTATTATCGCATAATCCTTCGAACGTTTGCTAGAAACATTTTGTTGTCAACAGTTACGCAGCAGTTTATAATTTCTTAGCGACAAAAGAAATGCGAGGACAGAAGGAAGAAAAAAAGAACGAGTAAAAGGAGCGGCAACGAGTAACGAGCCTCGGTTGGCGCCGCAAAGTGAATCACGCGTCACGAAATAAACCGCGCGACGCGTGTCGTTTGTAGACCTCTGACAGAAGAAATATATCGCGAGAGACGATCATCGTTTCGCGGGCCCATTTTTTCTTCGCTCACGACATTCGCATAACACGACAATGCTTCAATCTCGAATGGTTTATTAAAAAAAAAACTTAAAAAAAAGAGTACAAAAAATCGAGACAAATGTATAAAGATCTTGCAAGAAAATTTAAATGATTTAAACTGAATAATAACGATGATTTAATGTGATAGTTGAAAATAAAAAGTGAAAAACAATGCTAATTTCTAATGAAATGTCTCAATGTTGATTGCTTGTCGAGTGAAACAGATTTATTGGGGTGTTTCTGTCTGTCAAGTATATTAACTTCCAATTTTCGTCAAATCAGTTCGACTTCCACCACGCTTCAAATAGTGGCAGGAAGTCGCTGAAAGCGTGCCACCGATGTGTGTGCGTGTATGTGTGTTTGTGTGTGTGTGCCTCTGCTTTTATTGGCAATCGATCGATAAACATTTACATCCCCTGTCAACGTCCCATTTTCTGTAGACGCTAAAACAATCTTTCCGTTACTTCAACTCGAAATCGCGCGATCGATTTGTTTCGTTATCCGAGAAACGAAAAGTTTCAATATATACGCTTAATTCTATTTAATATTAATAAAATTTAATATGGATAAAATAAATCTAATTAAATTATATAAAGAGCGTAAAATAAAAATTCTCATTCTCCAAAATAATAAATTTTTTTCTCTGAATTAATAAATTTTTCTTTGAATCTAGAAATTTATTCAACAATTTTACGTCATCGAAATACACTTTTTGCAAATTACAATTTAACCTAACTTAACCTAAATAATGAAACATTGTTTCTCTTAACTTAATCTCCGAGATAAAGTTTATTATTCAAATTATCGGAAATTCAACGTCCCATTTTCTGTAGACGCTAAAACAATCTTTCCGTTACTTCAACTCGAAATCGCGCAATCGATTTGTTTCGTTACTCGAGAAACGAAAAGTTTCAATATATGCGCGTAATGCTATTTAATATTAATAAAATCTAATATGGATAAAATAAATCTAATTAAATTATATAAAGAGCGTAAAATAAAAATTCTCATTCTCCAAAATAATAAATTTTTTTCTCTAAATTAATAAATTTTTCTTTGAATCTAGAAATTTATTCAACAATTTTACGTCATCGAGATACACTTTTTGCAAATTACAATTTAACCTAACCTAATCTAAATAATGAAACATTGTTTCTCTTAACTTAATCTCCGAGATAAAGTTTATTATTAAAATTATCGGAAATTCAACAAAGAAAAAGACTCGCAAAATTCTCAATAATAAATAAATCTAATTAAATTATATAAAGAGCGTAGAATAAAAACTCATTCTCTGAACTAATAAATTTTTTTCTCTAAATTAATAAATTTTTCTTCGAATCTAGAAATTTACTCAACAATTTTACATCATCGAGATGTAAATTACAATTGAACCTAACCTAATCAAATTACAATTTAACCTAACCTAAATAATGAAACATTATTTCTCTTAACTTAATCTCCGAGATAAAGTTTATTATTAAAATTATCGGAAATTCAACAGAGAAGAAGACTCACAAAATTCTCAATAATAAATAAATCTAATTAAATTATATAAAGAGCGTAGAATAAAAACTCATTCTCTGAACTAATAAATTTTTTCTCTAAATTAATAAATTTTTCTTCGAATCTAGAAATTTACTCAACAATTTTACATCATCGAGATGTAAATTACAATTGAACCTAACCTAACCTAACCAAATTACAATTTAACCTAAATAATGAAACATTGTTTTTCTTAACTTAATCTCCGAGATAAAGTTTATTATTAAAATTATCGGAAATTCAACAGAGAAGAAGACTCGCAAAATTCTCAACAATAAATAACTCCCTCGATATTATTCTCGGAGAAAGATCTGATCTACTTTGAACGTATTAATGATTTCGCAATTCGTTTATCGCTGCTGGTCGGCTGATCAGCGTCGAAAGTTGCGCGTTAAAGCTTGATCGATTCGTTATTTTAGGCGCATCCGACGGGAGTTAGACCGTCGGCGCATTGGCAGATATCCAAATGGGATAAGCCCTGACGTAGCCGCGTGAAAGCGACCTTAGTATGCGTACGTATACGTGTGATGCGTCCACGATTTCGCATCACACGCGTGAATTACGCACCCGTTAATTCGCATTATTCGCTCTACCCGTTTGATCTGTGCGTGAATCGATCGTCCTACAAATGATGCTAATTTAATCGATCCGCACCTAGGCGTCTCTCGTACTCGCAAACAGGCTATAAATAAGGAAAAAAGAAACGGCAAATAACGGCTTCTCTACGGATACAAGTTAAATGACAAACAAACATCGAATCGTGCCGAGGACGACAAATTTCTACGTTTACCACTATTTTCGCCATCACTTAGCATCGAATATGATCCTCTATATTCGCCAAATATATCATTTAATAAAGCTGAAATTATCAAGATTTGTAAAGCTGGGAGGAGGGCAATTAATAAAAAACTTTTAATAAAAGAAAATGAATATTCAATCATTATACCTTGTATTATTTATTTATACACTTCGTATTAATAACGTACATATTTTAAGAACAGGATATAAATGTATCTTGTAAAGAACATAGAATGTCCCGATTTCAAGCCTTTGCCTGCCTGTACGTGAAATACTTCTCGGCCTTGAGAGCACCGTTATTAGTTTATAAGCGGCTAAAAAAAAGTGGCGTAACTGCGTGCGCGTAGGCGTGGGAGCGCGCAGCAACCCGAAGGTCACCGAGGTTGTCGTCATTAAAAAACCATTATCGCAGTGGCGATAAAGGCCGTCGCGAGCGGAGATTTCGAGGAGAGTCCTCTTATTGCGCGCCGCAATAAAAGCACTCCTTTCGCTTGCGTAATCCCGCGGCGAACGCGAATCCTTGACAGATCGTCTTCGGTGGTCGACGCCGATAAAATGGCGGGGCGAGACGCTGCCCTGGCACGCATGTCGCCTCTGTATCTTCTAATTGCACGTGATTCTGTGCGTTTCGGGCGCAATTAATACCTTCTCTTGGCTTGATATCAGCTTAACGTCATTTTATAACTCTCTCGAGAATTCTCTCGAGATATTTTGTTCAACTATTGCATTTACCGGATCTAAATTATGCTACAGAAAAAATACAAACTAAAAAGAACTTTACAATGGTAAAAAAAATACGCCAAGTATATAAAAAATATTCTACCTTGTATGCATGTTTCATTAAAAAAATTCCTTAAAAATAATTTACAGTAATTTTCCCTCAAAAAATCATTTTTATGCTACAGAAAGAATGATTCTTTTTTTAGAAAGTCAAAATATTCATAAAAATCATTTTCTGTTATGTCTATTGTAAATGTCTTCGTATTTGATTATTTGTTAATATTTTTGATATGAAATCGATGAGTCAAGTGCCCCTTGGCCGATGATTATACTTAGTCTTTTACCTTTGTGCGAAAAATAAAGTAAGTTGGCGAGGAAAAGAAAGGCGCGATTTTATGAGAGAAAGAGAAGCAGAACGGCGTAGAATTACAAGAGTGAACACAAAGAGAGGCAAGAAAAAGAAAGCCAACGAACGCAGAGCAACGACCACCTGAGCCAACAATAGTCTCCCGTTTAATCCACTTGATGCACTGCCGCGCAGTTATTAACTTTTTATGCGATTCCCAGCTGCGCTTAACACTTCGGATGAAAAAAAATTTCATTAACGCAGAAATATGACCGGCAATTAGAATTTATTCTATGAAATTCATTGAATATATGTGTGTGTGTTGTGTGTGTGTGTGTGTGTGTGTGTGTGTGTGTGTGTGTGTGTGTGTGTGTGTGTGTGTGTGTGTGTGTAGATAAAAACTATACTCAAACAATGATAAAAGACTCCGCTCCGCAGACTAATCTTTCTTAACATTAATTCTTGATTTCAAAAAAAAAGAGATAGAAATAAAATTTCTGTGAAAATAAAATTCAACAAAATATATATTTAACAAAATATATACAGGGTGTCACTTAATTGGCGCCCATTATTTATATAGCGATATTCCTCGTGGAAAATTGAATCGAAAAGTCCTGAACCATTTTTTTCTATAATGCTTAATAAAGCGGTAATTATTGAGTAAAGTTGCACCAATAAGCATCAATTTTTAGCCTCTTTAACGAAATTTTCTTTAAGGAAACGCTTTTAATGGAAGAAATATGATTTTTAATGTAAAATAAAGTTTATTGCATTATAGAAGAAAAAAATAGTTTTAAGAAAAATGGTTTCAAAAAAATGATTTCAAATTTTTTTCATTATAGAAAAAAATGGTATTATATATATGTATATAATTTGTAATATTTGAATAGAGAGAGAGAGAGAGAGAGAGAGAGAGAGAGAGAGAGAGATGTGCAGATTTATTGTTTTGCAAAGAAGCTTATTTATTGTTAAGAAAAATTTTAACTATTTTAATGTCAAATTTTAATAATCAAAACAAGAAACAAGAAACAACTGATTACGTAGTTTCTCGAAATTTATATTCATTTTTTTTTATACTGTTTGTATATTTTCATTACTTTATATTCGTTATATTCGTTTTCTTCGAGCCATCGCATAATTTGTTGACAGATTCAAAAGCTGTATTTCCGACGCAACAAGATGCAATATGCATAATGCCAGAAAAGTGTTTTGTCGGTATACTAACGTTAAAGTTAAAGGTGATTTCTGGCAAACGTGGCGATTCTCTCTTTCTCTCTCTCTCTGTCTCTTGGCATTAACTGCCCGATTCTGTGTACAATATAGAGCAGAGATCGTGATTTATAATCGTGCGTTAATGATACATCTGAAATGTAATCTATCCGTCGCCAGACGATAAAGATATGGAGCTAAAATTAAATCGGGGGATGCCCGAATTCGTCATCACGCAGGATGCGACGTGTAGTAATATCAGTGTTTGTCGAGCTGACGCCGGATGCAGCGCAAAACGACGACAATCAAAAGAGGTCGACGCTAGTTATGTGTTTAACGCGATCGCAATTATAACATTATCTATATTTACGTATCTCCCGCGTTTGCCAAATCAATGAATATTTCTCACAGCTATTTATTCAATATAAAATGTTAAGAATTTATTTTAGAAAATCATGCAATTCTTTTGATGAAACTTGCAATTTTTGCGAATGTTTTTATTCTCATAAAGATGTGCTTTTTTCAAATTTGATTCGCATCCGTCAAACTTTACGGGAAGCTACGTTTAAAGGGCCTACTTAAGATCGGAAAAATTACGTGATTTTCAAGAATTTTTTTTGCCATTTTAATAAATATTTATTGAAATTTACAAAACACTATCGAAAAGTACATATTTTGAGGTACACGTACAAATTTTTTTATGGAAAAATATTTAAAAATGAAGGAAATATGATACTCTTCTCTGTCTTTTTACATTACTTGCGGTGATTCAAATTTTACGCTTATTTATTATTACAATAGGCAGGGCCTGAACGAAGGATTTTTTATTTCGGTTAGAATTTATTTGCTTATTGCAAGAAAACCAAAATCAGTTCACCTCGAAAAATTGACTTTTTCGTAAAATTGTTGTCATTTTTGTAAAAATCAAAATTTTACCAAACCCTTCATTCAGGCCCTGCCTATTGTAATAATAAATAAGCACGTAAAATTTGAGTTCGATCGGTGCAATAGTTTATTTAACAAACTTTGGTCACCGCAAATGATGTAAAAAAACGGACGTTCTAGAAAAAGAGCCATATTTCCTTCATTTTTTAATATTTTTTCATAAAAAAAATTTATACGTGTATCTCAAAATATATACTTTTTGATAGTGTTTTGTAAATTTCGATAAATACTTATTAAAACGGGAAAAAAATTCTTGAAAATTACGTAATTTTCCCAATCCCAAGTAGGGATAACCCCTTATCGACTTGCAACGCGTACCAATGGCCGCTATCGTCGACTCGGATCGAGCATACGTATTATGAGTTTAATTCGATCTGGCAGCTCGCGCGAGCTATACACATATACACGTGCACATGCACCGGCCACGTGTATGCCTCGCTCTGACTGACCACCTGCAGCATCGGGAGATCTTTGTCGCATAGGCATCGCGTCGCGACGCCGCCAACCCGCTCGTGCGCACACTTCGCTCGCGTCGACGCACCCGCGTCTCGAATTCCAAAGAAAACAGCACGCGGGTCGTGCCAACACGGAGATACGACATATCGTGTGCCACGAATAGAGCCTCGTTTGCGTCTTCAAAGCGAAATCTTCGCCGAATTTCAGGGCCCATTTGCCACTGCTCTCCATTTTCATCGGCACAGTGAGGATATTGTTATTTACTAGAGATTGGTTTAAGAGATGTGGTCAATCTATGGCGTTGTGCTCATCGGTGTCGTTTTTTACGGAAGACCAATCGAAGAAGAAGTTTGCATGCAGTGCGACCGGCACTTATTTGATCAGCGAGCGATTATTTAGAGCAATTATTTCCTCCGTGACAATCGACCATCGAGCAAGATCCAACATCGCTTTGGGGTCGCATATGTGTTAAATAGCGGCATTAAGTGGGGTCTGGATAGCTCAGTGGTTTAGAGCACTTGCCCGGAAAGCAAAAGTCTCGGGTTCGATTCCCGATCCAGCCACTCGCACCTTACCTCACATATCTTCTCCATCATAATAGAAAAGTAAGATGTTTATATGTATATATTTCTTACCAAAATAAAATCAAACAAGAAAAACCAAATCAAATCAAAAAGAAAATCAATCAAATAAAAGAAAACATTAAAGAAAAAAATCAATCAAATGAAAACATTCAAGAAAAAAAAATCAATTGGTAAAACCAAAAAAAAATTTTGTCAATCAGCACAACCGAGGTAGCACGTCTTTTTGGCGTTCCAAACTAGTCATTTTTGTCATATATTGTCGTATATCAAAATGACTGATTTGTTACATGACTTTATATTGACGTCTTGATATAACATTATTTTGACGTCATTTTTCAGTCATAAAGTGATGATTATTTTATTATTAATGTCATTAGTTAATACATCGATCCCATAAAAAATTATTTAAAAATTTTTTTTTATATAACATGACTTTCGCAATCAGACTTTAACAATTATTAAAGTAAAATTCACTGTAAAATCAGTAAATTTCACTGTAAAACCAGTAATCGCGTTCGTTCATTTAACACTATCATCGCTATTTCTCTCGTATTTAGCTTTAATCAAGAATTATATAAAATTTGCAAAGAGTGACAGATAAAATTAGAAATATTACTTCGATTTAAATTCTGATAATCTCAATAGAGAGACTGCAGATATTAAATCGATCTTATAAGTCGGACATATAAATGTCTGACTACTTAATGAAAATTATTCATTCGTTATCTATTTAAAATAACAAGTTCAATATACATGTAATATAAATAAAATAAAATTTTTAATATAATAAATATTTAGTAAATATAAATAAAATTTTTAATTTTACATATATTTATTTATATTTATATATATTTATTTATTTTTATATTTATATTATATTTATGAAATAGATATAGAGATGAATAGAGATATTACTGGCAATAACGAAAGAATATTACTGAGATATTACTGACTGAAATAGTCAAAATTATTAAATGATTCTTTCAATAAATATCACTGATTTACAGTGCTGTACTTATAAATGCTGTAATCAGTGTTTATTTACTGTTTTTTCAGTGAACACTAATTCACTTTTATTGAGTGCTTTATTCGACAACACTATTAAATATATTATTATGCTAAAAAAAAGACGTCAAAATATGGTACATGTGATGACGTCAAGAATCTGTGACATTAAACCGTTCACTTTTACGTCATAAAAACGTCAATTCGTGACGTCAAGAATAATGAATGACCAATTTGAAACGTCAAAATGACATGTGCTTGTTACCTGGGAAAGAGCTTTGACAATCATCAGATTGAGGAACTTCAATCTTAATAACAAAGCAGAAAAAATACAAGTCAGGTCCAATGAACAAGAATGCAGAACCACAACCAAGCACGAGTGTCTATTTTTTTACAAATATTATTTTTCATTGAAAAATATTAGTTCTCTCGAAATTCTCCAGAGAAATTATCTTATTTAATTAATACAAAGTTTTTTATTTATGTTTTTTTATTTATTTATTTTATTTATTATGTTTATTTCTGTTTTTTTCCTCTCCATATTATTATGTTATCATTGTAACTTTTATAGTAATTATATTGTATTTTTTATTAAAGAAGCTACATTTATTTAACAAAGTTTTTTATTTATGTTTTTTTATTTATTTATTTTATTTATTATGTTTATTTCTGTTTTTTTCCTCTCCATATTATTATGTTATCATTGTAACTTTTATAGTAATTATATTGTACTTTTTATTAAAGAAGCTACATTTATAGATTGAAAAATGACATTTAGCGTATTATATATATATATATATATATATATATATATATATATATATATATTTCTTGAGTTACAAAAGGCTTAAGAGCACTCTGTTCCAGTTTAACTTTCATAATGTGGCGGGGCTTATATTACATCGTTTTTCAGCCACGCGTGTGCTCGTGAAAGATTAAACAGCAAAGTTTCGCCGCGCGCGAAAGAGAGAAGGGGGAATCCCAGATACGTCACGGTCGTCGTCTTTCTCTCTCTCTCTCTTTCTCTCTCTCGCTCCCTTTCTCTTTATCTTTCATGTTTCCTCTCGCTGTTGGCAAGCAGTCCTCCCGCACGAAATCCGCATCGACCGCCTTTTCCTGCCCGAGATACGGCCCTGTTTTGATGCGTGACTAATCGTGACAAAAGTCCGGCGCGCGTCTCGTGTCGTATCTTACCGAATGCTGGCGGTAGTGACTCTTGACATTTCCGTTTCGCGAGATCCGAATCCGCGGCAAGATGTTTCTAGTTCCCGGAACTTTCGACTTCGCCGAATTTCTGTGGGTTTTAACAGATTGACGTTTCCGGATCTTAAATATTATCTTTTTTCACCATTTTATTTTAATGCGTGATCTCTCGACTCGCATTCCATTACATTTATACGTGTTGAGATTATAAGAAACATTGATATCAGACTCGAGAGTTTCCTCCTCTCGCGCGCATTAAGAGACATACGCGTGCTAATTCGCTAATTACTGATCAGCTCGCCGAGCGTGCACGCGTGCGAGCGTAATGACGGTGCGCAAAGCACACCGCACAAACGGTCTCTTCTTCTCTTTCTCCTTTTTCTTTTTTTCCCCAAGCGTTGAATAATGGCGTGCGCAGCGAGTGACGGAGTCCCCGCCTCCGCCGCTTCGCTTGTTAAGATTAACGACTGCCCGACGAGCGCCAAGAACGCGCGGTGTCCGGGGACACCGAGAGAAGAATCCGGAGACAAGGGAAATCCCCTACGCGACATGCACCCTCTCCAAACATCGCGCTTCCAACAAACATCTCTTTCTCTCGTGTAAATTCTCTATAGAATTCTCAAGAGAATCAAGAAATAATATCATATAATTTATCATTAATTTCATTTAAATATCTCTCCTTCTATTTTATGTTCTTTTGTTGATTTATATATTTTGATCGTCAATGTTTTGTTGGCATGTTTTAAACAATGTGTTTAAAACTGTTTGATTAAAACAACAGTGTCCACTGTTTTAAACATTTTTGTTTTAAACTGTTTCAAACTATTGTTTAGAACCGTTTAAGATATCGTAAATAAAATATATAATTATTTGGAAAGGAAATTGTAAAAAAAATCAAAAACAAACAAAAACTAATATTATGTATGTTGCAAAAAAGTTTTTATTTTAGTGTTTTTAGTTCTTTTATCTTTATTTATGTAACATATAAAGTATATAGTATATAATAAACATATTTGTGTAAGATATAAAAATATAAATAATAAAATAAAAATGATAAGATGGATATTATTTTAGCAGAATATTTATTTTTAGATATTAAATAACAATTAATACAATAAAGATTACTTAGAAGATATTGACTGACTTTTACATTTTAGCATTTTAAATTATTAGTACATAACTCATAGCAGGTTAGTAGTTCTAAAAAAAAATTCTTCCTTTAAAAAGAAGAATTGAGACTTTTAATTTTTTTTATTTATAATTTAGTTGATAGTTAAGCATGAGATTACTTATAATTACTAATAAGAATAGGAAAGGAATCAAAGTATTTTATATTAAATATTATTAACTAGAACTTTTTTTTAGAACTACTGACCTGCTATGAGTTATGTAGTATTAATTAAAAATAATAAATGTAAAATGTAAAGTCAGTCAATATCTTCTAAGTAATCTTTATTATATTGATTGTTATTTAATATCCAAAAATAAATATTCTGCTAATATCCATTTTTATTTTATTATTTATATTTTTAATAGTATTGTCAATTTTGGCAACGTTATTTACAGTTTAACGTTAGCGAAAAATTTAGATTTAGATTTAGATTTTATTATGATAAATATAATAATATTTTATATGTGTAATCAAATATAATGTTTACAATAAAATATAATTATTTAAACTTTGCAAAAAATCAAATTTTTAGAGAATGAAGATTAACTCTATATTAATCGAAAAATCATAGAATTTGTGCGCTAATTATAAACTTAAAGTTTTATTTAAATGTGATTACAACTTTATTATAATAAATATAATAAATATTATAATAATAAATATAATAAATATTATAATAATTTATATGTGTAATCAAAGTAAGACGACGCGTGCGACGGACATCCAAGTCTCGCGGCAGATGCGCAGCTTGCAAAAAAAATGTATAACAACATTATAAGTCCAACGTGTGTGTGTATAGTCAGAAAAAAACATAATATAAATTTAAAAAATAAAATTATTAGATTAACCTTATATTTATAATTATTAGATTAACCTTATATTATTTTAAATATATTGATATTTAAGCTTGTCATTGCCGCCATCTAGAATCTGTCATTTTGAATGTAAAATTTGATGAAATTTGGAATCAGCACTTCCAAAAACCTGTAAAAAAACTTGTCTTCATATGAAACACACTCTTTTGAGAAAGCCGGAGGTACGAAAAGGTTAAGTTATGCGTAGTGCATTTTCGGACATGTTCGCCGTGTCACTTTTGCAAACCGCGCCATAGGCAGGATCGTAAAATCCACGAGGATATCGCGAACGCGCGACGCGGCTTTATTTCGGTCGTTCCGAAAGCCAATCGTGGAAGGAGAACCGGTCGTTTCGAAATCCGCCACCGCTGTACCGGATAAAGAAACTGGTCCAGAGTTGCGGCGGTCGCAACGACGCAGAGAGAGAGAGAGCAGCCACACGGTGGTGCTTGGCGGTCGTCCAAGACTCGTGATGCCCGCGAATTTATCGCGAGGAAATCCTGACTGCGGACGCGTGCAAACAACGTCGCGCGGAAACGAGCGTTGGAATAAAGGCCGTTCTACGACGAATGGATTTTGTCGACGTCAATTAGGCTCGATTGCCTAACCTAACCTCATCGATTGATTAAGCAATTTCTTCTGAAGCAAGAGGAGGAAACAAGAATTAAAATGAAAAACAACATTGTATATTTTTTTAAATATATATCGTTAAAAGTTTAAACATTTTAAAGTGATTAAAAATGTTTAAATTTAAAAATTGAAATAATTAAGGTTAAGTTTGTAGCCTTAATTATGTATTGATGAATATAACCTTGAAGTAAGCGTTTCGCAAGGATTTTTCACGTTCTTGCCTCTTCTGATTTGCCTTCTGTGACATGAAACGAGCTTGAAGTATCGGTAACAAGAACGATAAGAAACCGCTCGGGGCCTGTCGCGCGCGGTTGATTAACACGAGGAGGAGGAGGAGGCTCACGTCTCTGACCTAGATTTCGTTTCTTCCAACGCACGATTAATGAGCAGACGTTACGCCGCGCGCTCGCTTTCTAAACGATCGCGTCTTATGTCGAGGAAATCGAAAACGCGAGCACATCGTAAACGTGATTTTTCCTACTTGCGTAATATCGCGATAGGATCTAGAAATCGGAATTTTTTATCGTTTCTTCCTTCCAAAGCTAGAATAAAATCCGCACGTATCGAGAGAAATTATAAAATTAAACTAAAAGGAACATTCTTTTTTAGAAAAGGAAAAATCTTATAAAGTAAAAAATATTATGTTTTAAACTCTAAGGCCCGTTCCAACAGTGGCCAGTTAGCTTAACTAGTAGTTAAGTAGTGATGCCAACCACTGAAACAAAATTCGGTAAGCTAGATTAGATTTTGACAAGTTGCATTTTCACAAAATATACATAAGTGAAAATTTATAAATTTTATAAATAAATGTATATATATTTTCAATATTTCACTTATGTATATTTTGCGAAAATGCCACTTGTCAAAATCTAACCTAGCTTACCGAATTTTGTTTCAGTGGTTGGCATCGTTACTTAACTACTAGTTAAGCCAACTGGCCACTGTTGGAACGAGTCTAAATGAGATTTTTTTTTAAATCTTGAATATCCAGAACATGTCTGTGGAACAGTCGCGTTCGAGAAATAGCGCATTTAAAATGTTCTTCTCGAACAAACGATTTTCTTGCACTCCCACTTGAAGCGATATAGGGTATAAAAACGATGTCAGCGAGGAGGTCGACGAAGAGGGACCATGTTCGACGAGCTATTTGACCCCGAGGGGTTACGCATTGCGTATATAACGATCGCCGGCGCACGCATACATGGATGCAGACACCCATATACACAACGTACACACGTGCATTGAATTCTTCCGCTTAAGTGCGTACACGTGCAAGAACTGCCAACGCGCACCACGTGCGTATGGAAGAATGTCGGCGATTATGCCCGATCTCTCGCGGTCGGTTTCGCTTCTGCGAATTCGTCTTGTAGAATTACGACGGGACAAATTCGCGCCCGAAGCTCCTCCTAACTGGCAAAACGTTCGTCTCGCCGGGCAAGAAATTACGAGCGACCGTTAAGGCGTGTTGGCGTTACAATATCGTCAACATTGCAGCTATGTTGACCCGCGGGAAAATAGTTGGGCGGTAACTCGAAGGAGTGGAGACAGAAATGCCTTAAGATATTTGCAGTAGTCTGAAGTTTGACGATTTAACATGGATAAATATAAATCAGCTCTGTTCAAAAAGAAAGAAAGAGAAAAATTAATTTTAAAATTTTTAATTTTAAATTTAATAAATTAATAAATTATTTAATTTAAAATTAAATTATTTCAAATTTAAAATAAATAGTAATTTTAAATTTAAAATAGATAAGTGATTTTAAATTAAATTAAATTTAAAATAAATAAGTAATTTTAAATTTAAAATAAATAAAGAAAATGTTAGTAAAGAAAAATCGTTTGTACCAATAAGACGTATATGATTGAAGGCATTTTGTTTAAATCAAACAAGAATTTCTAGTTTATCATGATAAGACTCGATTTTTTATAACTAGAATTTTACTATAAACTAACTAGAATTTTACTATAAGGATTTGGTTAGTATTTTCTGGTTGGATCTATAACATTTCTTGTTACATTAATTTCTTTGCTTGCCTCTTAAACTTAACTCGTATTCAATATTTACCATGAAATGTATATAAAGAACTAGTATTAACGTTAAATCCAAAGTATATTTTTTTCTCTTACGAACAGTAGTACTAGAAAGAGGACGCTAGCGCTCTGATTGTGTGTGTTTGAGTTGCATCCTCTTCTTGCATCACTGTTTATCAATTTAATTTCTAACGAATTGAATTTAAAATAATTTATTCAATAATCTGGATTGAATATATCCAATAATCTTGTTGGAATTCAGAATTAAACAGACTTTTGAGATTAAATGGAAAAAATTTTAGACGACTTGGTGCTGGAGAGTTTAATATTATTAACCAGAAAATTTGGTAAATTTAATAGGAAGAAATTAATCAGATTCATCTGGTAATTCCTACAAGAATTCTGGTTCGTCCATTTTCCAATAGACATACTGATTGAATCTATCAGCATTCTAATTAATGCAACCAGATTTTTTTTTTCAGTGTGTGAAACATAATATTTGTTAGTGTTTCTTTAGAATTCACGGAAATAGAATGGAATAATATTAAAACATAATACCTTTGATGAATTTATTAGGTAGTTAATTATAACTTTACGTTAAAATATACATAGCACACATAGCATCTTTTATTTATTAGGACAATTTAAATATAACTCTCTACATTTTTTTAGAATAATATGCATATATAAATGCTTCCTGAAAGAAACTTTACGATTATTATACACATACTATGAAAGATTTTACTATAAGATCATAGAAAAGATATTTGATTGAAGATAAAATCAGAAACCTGAATATGCAAATGATGTAATATAGGATTTAATGAAGAAACGTTCGCGAGTTTACAGCGAAAAAAGTGATTTTGTCCCTGGATACATCTGTTCTCGGAGATGCATGTTTTCTTATCCTACTTTTCGACCATCCATTTCTCGATAGCCTCGTAGTACTTAGCATGCTGTCACATCATGAGTATAAATCTTACCGCTGATTTATTATACACGCAATATAACACATATGGCAGTATGATATGCTTCTCTTTACAATAAGAAAGCAAATATTTCCAAGAAGCGTTTTTCTTTATATGTTTCGCGACAAGATGATAGCAAGTGTCTTCAAAAACATCGATAATATTGATTCTCGAATGCTTTTAACATATGAATAAATAAATATAAAATATACAAGAAAAATAAATGAAATCCAAACATGTGGTAACAAATAAAAATACTGATTAAAAAAGAATTTAAATAATGTTTATTATAGTTTTGGTCTATTTCATCTTTAATAAAATTTTGATTAGATAAAACACATTCTGTACTTATATTTTATCTAATCGGAATTTTGTTATTAAAGATTGAAGTGGATCAAAAGTATAATAAACATTATTTAAATTCCTTTTTAATCAATATTTTTATTTGCGTCTATTAATGCATTTGACTCTTATTAGTCCGTTTTTATTATGTACTTTATATTACATTATTAAAAGCTTTTTATTTATTGTTTATATATATATAGTTTTATTTATATTAATTTTTTATAAATGTTAATAAGAAAATTTAAAAAAATGCGATTTGAAAGGATTAAATATGACATATATTTTTAATAGAAACTATTCACTTTACATTATTTGATTTATTGCAAAAACAAGATTCTCTATCAAGATCTCAAATGTTGAATGATTCATCGATCAATGTGATTTTAATCTTCATATTCAATGCATCCGGAAGAAAAGTATGTTTATTTTATATCCTCTCTCCTTTATGTTTTAAACTAAAAAAAACTCATTACTTCGTTAACCTTGATTGTCTACACGCGACTATTAGAAGCCGGTAAAAGTCACTGCAACCTTGATTGCCATTCGTACGTCAAACTGGCAGAAACCAGCTGACTTTTAAATTGTTGAAATTCCAGTCGTTGAAATAATATCTATCTGTAATTTAGAAATATCCTTTAATATTCTTCGATTATTGCAGATAATTAGCTGCATTATTGCAGTTTGTAAAATTTTATTATATTTTTCTTTATATATTTTAAAAAATGTTTTAAAATGTTTTATAATTAAAAAATGTTTTAAAATGTTTTATAATTAAAAAAGTGTGCACACAATAAATGGTAATAATAATAATAGTAATAATAATTAAAATATTCTCTCAGAAATTTCAATATACATGTATATATATGTATTTTTCGCAAAAATTTGCAATTTAAAAAAAAGGACTTTTTTCCTCAAAACTTTGCTCGCAAAACAAGAATATATGTACGTGCCATCGCAGTAACCTTGCGCAAAATTTACGAATCGTCTCTTCAAATATTTCGATGTGACCTGAGATCTCCTCTATAAATTAAAATACGAGCTTGAAATAATCTTGTTTCTCTCCCGAAGAGAAAAAAGGTGCGCTATTCCGTTATATTAAAAATAAATATATTAAATCACATGGGATGCTTCTCGTGTGACGTTTATAATTCAATAAAATACCTCAAATTCTTGTAACCAATTAGAAAAATAATCCATTTTCATTTTTCTTCCATTTTTTCATTACAAGTGAATCTTGAAGAGTCGATATTAATTGATTATACACGAAATGGACAATTCTATTACTTTTGCCAAAGGAAAAATCTTTCAAAATTATATTAAAATTAATAAAATATTTAAAATGTCATTGTGTATCATTTGCGTGTCGCTTTTGCTTTTAAAAGACTGAATTTTATTATATCACATCCATATCCAAACATTTTGATGTTGTTTTGAAACGCCATTAGAGGCAACAACTCCACTCTTTATAATCTCTAAAATTATAATCTGAAAAAATCAACGAAGGATTACTCGGGAAATCTGGTTAATTTCGGATGGATACGAAATTGCGAGGATGAGAGGACGCATTTCTTCAATGCACCCAAATCACATTCAGTTTCATATGATTATTAGCCAAGCAGATTTTGCTGCTTCGTTCTGAACTGGTACCATCTTGCGCAATCGAAAATGTACCGGAGCAAACGAATAATATTGAGAAATACGTAACCATGTGTAAAATACGCTATGGGAACACATTAGCGAGAGCACAGTGCGATCCTGACATAGTTGCGTCTTAACGATGCATTGTGAATCACCTTGAGAAAGCCTCTCTCGATCGTGTTCCATAATAAAGAACATCGGTGGTTTTTAATGTGCTACATTTCAAGTATGTACGTAAATTGGACTTTGATGCGTTCATTACTGAAACGAGCGTCCCTGAAAAATTGATACTTCGAACTGATAATAATGAATGATTGATTGTTTTGGAATGCGTTGGTCTACCGAATGTTAATAGATAAGCGCATTCGAAAAATATATATTGTATATATTTCATCATATTTAAGGATGTTTTGTGACTTATTTTCAAAATGTTGAGAATTTAATGAAAATTGTACAGAATGTCCTTATGTTTAGAATCTTCAGTACAATTTTTAAATCGATTCACTAAAGTGTTCACAAGTTATGACGATTTTAATTTCCACCGAATTAACATGTGTTCTTATGCGAAACGTATAACCACATCGATTCAAATGACAAAAACACATGGAAATAATATTCAAAATTTGTTTAAAATTTGCAAAAGTTTAGATACAAAGTTTAGAAAATATCTGGTCAAATAATATTATGCAAGTACTAACTGGTTAAAAAGATTAAATATAATTTAAATATTAATAAAAATATAATAAAAATAAAAATAAAAATATAAAATATAAGAAATAAAAATCATAAAAATATAATTTAATCATTTCGATTAACAAAATTCGGAATATTTCAGTAAAACCACAATAAATATTAAAACATCTCTGCATTGTAGCTAAGATCAAATTGTAATATTCTACACAATTTCTTACTCAAAATATACCAAAAGTGGATATATTCATCAATATTGATTTTCAGTTACTTTTCGCTGGGATTGTACATACAAAACATTCTTAATAGAAAAATAATTTTTGTGTTGCAAAATTGACTTTATTTTCTTATTCTGGTAAAATTCATATGTAAAATAATGTATACATATATCAGCACTAATAAAATTATTCACATGAGATAAAAACAGTTTTTCGCCACGTACTTTCTTCGCACTTTCGTTCCTTTGTTCCTGCTGCACGACGATGCACGAAGAACCGCGTATGTTTAAACTGCGCAGCGAGTGGAAGATAAGAGAGACAAGAGTGAGAGAGGACGAGTATTGGAAAGAGGGAGAAGAAGACTCGGGAACCACAGACAAACAAGAGGGGAGAAACAGGCACGTGGCAGTGCTTAGGTTAACTGCACACAATGCCCGAAAGCGAATCGAGAGGAGTATCAAGAGAGTGGGAGAGGCTTGAAATATATTATTAGCGAAATACAGTCATTTTGGACTAAAATTTCTCAGTTACCACTTGTTTAGGCTCTTCAAGTTACAATCGTAGTCTTCCTATACGTTTCCGAGATTGGTCTAGGATATGGATGATGAGCGTAAGATGAGTAAAACACAAACAAAGAAAGAGAGAGTCGCACTATTAGCTTTCTAAACATCTTTGTCAGCTGTAAAATGTATTTATAATTATTCTCACCATCTTTATGCGATTGTAATTCTAATCATGGTAATGACGAAATTCTAGAAAATTGAATTTATAGTCAAGGGAGATTATATAATTCAATCAGATTAGACGTATTAGAAATGTATACATGATATTTCTAAATACTTGATAACGAACACAATAATAATATTATTCTTTAAAATATTATTCATTAAAAAGGAAATATTTTACATACGAGGATTAAGTGTTGTGATTATATTATATAACATTATTCCTGAGTAAAGAGAGAAAAGAAAAAAACAGCAGCGGAGCATTAATCAAGAATCACGTTACAAAAAGATCATATGACGTATGGCGCGTGAATGCATCTCAAACATTTCTCTACAGAAGACTCGGAATATTTTCAGAGAGTCGCTCGTGGTATTGTGCGTAGTAACGAGAACTTCCCAGTTAAGAAGCGGCCAAATAAACGGCGGTTTGAATTAAGCATCGCTCTCGTAAGGGTGAAATAGAGGAGGCAAAGAAAAAGGAAATATGCGCGAAAAGAGACAAAAGCTCGCACACGTGCGTGAGAGAAAGAGACAGAAGGTTGAAAAGAGAGAGAGAAGAGCAACACGAACCATCGGATGAAGAATCCTCGCGAATAAGAAAAGAGGAGGCAAACTAAAGAGAGAATGACACAAGGTGGTTGCGAGGGAAAACCCCTTCTTTCCTCGCGCTCTTGCCTGTCCCAAGTATGCATAAACGCAAAACAAAGCGTCGTGGAATAACGTTGAATATAACACGGAGGGCAACAGCACCGTCGAACAGTGCGTTGAAGAGGAGGACAACGAACTTGCACACCGTAATACTGCCCGCCGACATTCTGGGTTAAGCGCCGCTGCGCAGAATGCGCCACGTGCGCATTTGCTGGGAGAAATTAGCCGGCGAAATCGCGAGGAGAGATTGCTTCCGAAACAAGGCACGACCTTCGTCGCGACTCGCGTCGGGAGAACAAAGTCTGAGTCTCACGTGAGACGTTGCACGCAACTGCGCGATTCTCTTGTCACGTTTGACGTACGCTTTTTTTATCATTTATTTTTTTGTGTATATTTGTTAGCTCGATCATTTTATTCGAAATGAAAACTTTTTACTTCACTTCAGTATATTGAGAAACGCTGTCTGTATAATCTTACAGAATATTGTTTGATGTTAAGGATGTTTTGTTTACCTATTTTCAAAATATTGAGAATGAAAATTGTACAGAATGTTCTTACATATGTTTAGACTCTTCATCTACAATTTTTAAATCGATTCACAAGTTATAAGGATTTTAATTTGCATCGAATTAACATGTGTTCTTATGGGAAATGCATAACCACGTCGATTCAAATGAGAAAAACACATGGGAATAATATTCAGAATTTGTTTAAAATTTGCAAAAGTTTAGATACAGAGGAAATATTTGGTCAAATAATAGTATACAAGTACTAACTGGTTAAAAGGATATTAAATATAATTCAACGAAATTAGCCATGTATTTGTCACAAGGTGAAATTCTCTGTCAAAAGTTAATTATTTCGATTACAACAAAATTCGGAATATTTCAATAAAAACGCAATAAATATTAAAAAATACATCTCTGCATTGTTAAGATCAAATTATAATATTCCACACAATTTCTTACTCAAAATACATCAAAAGTGAATATATTCGTCAATATTGATTTTCAACTACTTTTTGCTGGGAGTGTACATACAAAACATCTTTAAGAATGTTTTGTATCTATTTTCAAAATATTGAGAATTTAATGAAAATTGTACAGAATGTCCTTACATATGTTTAGAATCTTCAGTATAATTTTTAAATCGATTCACTAAAGCGTTCACAAGTTATAAGGATTTTAATTTGCATCGAATTAACATGTGTTTTTATAAAAAATGTATAACCACGTCGATTCAAATGACAAAAACACATGGAAATAATATTCAAAATTTGTTTAAAATTTGCAAAAGTTTAGATACAGAGAAAATATTTGATCAAATAATATTATACAAGTACTAACTGATTAAAAAGATATTAAATATAATTTATATATTAATAAAACTATAATAAAAATAAAAATAAAAATAAAAATATAAAATATAAAAAATAAAAATAATAAAAATATAATTTAATCATTTTGATTAACAAAATTCAGAATATTTCAATAAAAATTAAAAAATACATCTTTGCACTGTTAAGATCAAATTGTAATATTCCACACAATTTCTTACTCAAAATACACCAAAAGTGGATATATTCGTCAATATTGATTTTCATCAATTTTTTGCTGGGATTGTACATACAAAACATCCTTAATTGTTTCCGCAATCGCATTTGATCCTGACCGTAGAAACAAAAAGGATTGCAATGCCTATTTTAATGGGCATTGCAATCCTTTCGCAACCGGACGTTTTCCTTCTCTCTCTATCTCTCTTTTTTTCTCTTCTCGGTGATACAGAAAATCAAAGTTTACATTAGATAAGGAGTTGCGTGCTTGCCGGCCGAACGGAGCTCTCGAGCGCTTTGTTTGGAATCGCTGACAAAGATCCAGATTGTGCGAGGCTAGCACTGGGAATTGCGATAAGGATATAGCTCGAAGGCCAGATACACCAGCCGGTTATAAAATAAGGAAAATAGAGTGTAGAAAGAAAGAAAAATATCTCTATCTCCTTCGCTCGTTCTCTCGTTCGGATAAACCGAAGACTAGCGTGCGAGTCCAATAGTACACTGATTATCATTAGTTTAGAAAGAGAAAGAGAAGACGAGAGAGAAGGAGAGTAGACTTCTATTTAATATGATAAATACACATCAAATGGTTGTCTATATGAGAAACGATAAATTTTAAATACCGCTATAATCTTATAATATTTTTTTTTAATCATTTTTATCTCTTTCTGAAGTTATTTTAACTTCGACTTGATTATTTTCATTAAAAAAAACGCGTTATCTTGTAACAAAATGAGAAAATTAACATTTATAAAATTTTATTTATTTATTTAAAGTAATTCCTTTCTTGAAGATTGCTTGCTTATACGAGTCGAGACGCGGACCTTCAACACACGTCGAGGAAAGATCTGTTTCGAGGAAGTCGGCAAGGCCGCTCGGACCCTTTTGGGTCTGAGGTTAGGTTCTTGGGCTCGTTCGGAATGCGAATGATTAAAAAAAAAAGAGAAAAAGGAAGGAACGAAACCGCCAAATACCTCGACGGAGCCACTTCCTCGTTCTAAGCCCTCTTGAGACGACCGCTGTGTAACACTCGCATTCTTTGTGTCCGCCCTCTTTTTCATGACTTCTTTCTTCGGCATTGCCCCGTAAAATTTTGGAGAGAGTGTTAACGCGTCCGTGAACCGGAGCAGTTTACACCGATTCTTTTACGACCTTTTATCTCTTACGGAAAAAAAAATCTTAAGAGATATCGGGGCTTTTGACATTGTTAAATATTAGCTTTCAGAAGAAACAGAAAAATTCCAATTGTGGATGGAAATATTATTAATATATTTTCTTATCTACTCTTTATCTACTTTATTACAATATGTACAATGTCTATATATGTACAATATTACAATATGTATGATGTATATGACAAAAATTTTATGAAAAGTTTCAACATTTTTTAGAGGTCGATTAGCTCGCTTATATATCAGGCTTAAACGTTAATAAACAGGGTTGGCAAAAACTTGTTTTTTTATTTTAAACAAAAAACATTGTTTTTTTTTGTTTAGAACAATGTTTTTTGTTTTATTTGTGTTTTTAACTAAAGTAAAAAAAACGTGTTTTAAACAAAAAAAGCATGTTTTAAACAAGCAAAAAACATTTAATAGCTTTGATTTGTGTAAATATTTAAATTCTTCGCTAGCGTTAAACTGTAAATAACGTTGTTAAAATTGACAACGCTATTGAAAATATAAATAATAAAATAAAAATGATAAGATATTATTTTAGCAGAATATTTATTTTTAGATATTAAATAACTATCAATACAATAAAGATTACTTAGAAGAGTGACTGACTTTACATTTTACATTTTAGCATTTTAAATTAATAGTACATAACTCATAGCAGGACAGTAATTCTAAAAAAAAGTTCTAGTTAATAATATTTAATATATAATACTTTAGTTCCTTTCCTATTCTTATTAAGTAACCTCATGCTTAACTCTCAACATAAATTATAAATAAAAGAAAAATAAAAAATCTCAATTCTTCTTTTTAAAAGAAGAAATTTTTTTTAGAATTACTGACCTGCTGTGAGTTATGTACTATTAATTTAAAATGCTAAAATGTAAAATGTAAAATCAGTCAATATTTTCTAAGTAATCTTTATTGTATTGATTGTTGTTTAATATCCAAAAATAAATATTCTGCTAAAATAATATCCATCTTATCATTTTTATTTTATTATTTATATTTTTATATCTGTATGTTACATAAATATAGATAAAAAACTAAAAACAGTAAAACAAAAACTTTTTTGCAACATACACATCTATTAGTTTTTGAATTTTTTTACAATTTCTTTTCTAAATAATCATATATTTCATTTGGATATTTTAAACGGTTCTAAACAATAGTTTAAAACAATTTAAAACAAAATGTTTAAAACAGTGTCCACGTTTTAATCAAACAGTTTTAAACACATTGTAAAACACATTTAAAACATGCCAACCCTGGTAATAAAATCGTTCGAGCTTAATTTAAAATTTCCGGGAAATGTGATATTTGTGAGCTCCTTTTCAAGTTTATCGACAATTAACGCAACTTTATCTTGTCATTGTGTTCTGTACATGTTTCGTTCGAGAGCTCGCCGATACTATTGTCTACAAAACCGACTGTATTCGAAGAAAATAAACGATTTCGATATCGCAACAAATTTCGAAGTGACTGTTTTAAAACAATCAACGAATTCGGGGATCGAGAAACGATCGCGACAGTAGCTTTCTCGTATGCATTTAAAAAAGGCACATCCGGCCACGTGTGGAGATTGATTCAATCGGAGAAAACCATCATTTCGATGTAAATGCGACCCGACTGCATAATATTGTCGCCGACGCAAATCGCACTCGTGGCCGAAAAATACAAAAATATACTTCCAATCTTCTTATGCTAATCCATGCTATGCTTATTCCGAGGAATTTTTGATAATTTATGATACCTTTAATAAAACATTTACATGAAATATATTTTATTATTATTTTACAAATGTATAGATGAAGCTATATAAAATTAATAGGAATTCTATTAGCATTTTATTATTTTATTACTTTATTTCTTCGAATAATTTATCATTCACACGTTTAGTTTGTAAGAATGCGAGATGAATGTGAAATGTTGGTTTTGTACGCTAAAATCTGTAAGTGTAGTACTTTTTGTGAGAGTTTTATGAACAACAAATCTATGGAATTTTTCTTAATCTCCCCATAAAAAGTCACTTTTTTCTCTCGAAAGTCGAGTCACGAATTGGCGGGTCATGAAAACATCTTTGTATGTTTCTTCGTCATTGATCTTACGCAATATTTGACGAGTCTCTGGGCCGTCTGCCAATTGCGATCCTTAACTTAATACATGTTGCGAGCAAAAGGAGGACAAATATAATATGAATCATAGACTAGCGTCAAGCAATTGTGTGTCGAAAAACGTCTAGAAAATCATTAAGAAACATTACTGCATAAATTCGATGTTATATTAATTATTGCAAATCGAGAAATTTTTCTTTAACCCTTTCGTACCTCCACAACACATATGTCCCACCTATGAAAAAATCATAACTTTTAAACAAATAATCCTATCGACTTTTACCTCGGTTTGTTTTAAAGAAGAAGGTTCAAGCTACATGTAAAAAAATCGCGCACTTTGAAATGTAACGTTTACAATAAAATATAATTATTTAAACTTTGCAAAAAATCAAATTTTTAGAGAATGAAGATAACTATATATTAATCGAAAAATCGTAGAATTTATGCGCTAATTATAAACTTAAAGTTTTATTTAAATATGATTACAATTTTATTATGATAAATATTAATAATATAATATTTTATATGTGTAATCAAATGTAATGTTTACAATAAAATATAATTATTTAAACTTTGCAAAAAATCAAACTTTTAAAGAATGAAAATTAATTGTATATTAATCAAAAAGTCTTTATTTTTAGAATTTATGTGAAATTTATGCGAATTATAAACTTAAAGTTTTATTTAAATGTGATTACAATTTTATTATAATAAATATTATATTTTATATGTGTAATCAAAGTAGGACAACGCGTGCGACATTCAAGTCTCGCGGCAAATGCGCGGCTTGCAAAAAAATGTGTATAACAACGCTACGAATCGAACGTGTGTGTGCATATTCAGGAAAAAACATAATATAAATTTAAAAAATGAAATTACTAGATCTAAGCTTATATTTTAAATATATTTTTAATGATATTTAAGCCTTTCATCGTCATCTTGAATCTGCCATTTGAAATTTAAATTTTGATGGTAAATTTGGAATCAGCACCCCCAAAAAGTGTCTTCATATAAAAACATCTCTTGTGGAAAAGCCAGAGGTACGAGAAGGTTAATATAATTTATAATAATAAATAATAAAAAATCATAACATGAAAAAAAATAAATTTTATAAAATTATTGATATTAGAGAAGTAAGACTAATTTACATTTCATTTGTAAGAATAGAATGATAAGTTTTTACTTCTACGAGATATATCTGCATATTAAAAATTTCACTATATTATTTAAAATATATATATATAAATATATATAAACTAAATAAAAATATATATAAATATATTATATATAAACTAAATTAAAAAAATATATATATAAATATATATAAACTAAATAAAAATATATATAAATATATTATATATATTAAATTTAATTTAATTAAATTTAATTATATTATATTAAATTATATTATATTAAACATAAAAAATATATTATATATATTATTTAAAAAAATAATCAACTCGAAATAACGCAACATTACTCCCCCCTCCGCGCCTTTCGAATTCTGATGTAAAATTCAGAGGAGCGTCAAGGGTCCAATGGTAGCACATAATACGCTGGCCCTGACTCCGCGTCTGGCGCGAAGATACGATCGAGCACAGACTCTTTTGTCCCACGCATGCATGCGTGTTCTTTGTTTACGTGTGCATTCCGCGGTTCGTCGCATCGCGCTAGTCGTACGATACGCATTCGCGTATATCGCTCCGCGACAACTTATCTGCATCATAAAGCCTGCCACTTTAGTTTGGCCTACATATCCCGCGACGCGTCTCCCCGCCTTCTTCCCCGATAGTAATGACACATCGTCGAGATAACATTGTCAGAAAGATGCGAGGTAAAGCGAAATTCTGCCCGGAGCTTCTCCCGAAGCGACGTTCGTTAAAATGCGCGATAATCGACCTTTTACGATTCGGCAATCGTACTCTTTAACAAGATGTATGTATTTGACGTACTGGTTGTGAAAAATAAAAGATGACGTATGACTTGAGATGTATGACAAGAGAGTGAATAAGCATGTTACTTATTTATGAAAAATATATTTATAAAGAGAGAAAGAGGAGAGAAAAATCGTTAGTTAAACAATAATTATCTTCACGATAAATAAAAATATTGGTAATTATGCATAAAAAGGGCCCACCTTCGCATAAATGTGTTATTGACGTATGTTGTGAAAATATTATCCCTTAATATTCTGAAAGTTTTAGCCGGCGGTCGTTCAAAAATTATTAACAAATAAATGTGAGAAATATTGACATAAAGAATCTACTTTATTTGTTCACCGATTTGCTTCATTTTTAAAATTGTTATAGGGGACATTTTCCTGAGTAATTTCATATATATAAGGGTCGGACTCAAACAGTTTTGGAGATATAGGCTGAAAAAGAATAAAAATAATAAATACAAAAATAAGGTAAACTTTCGGAAAACCTATCTATATAAAATAATGGGTAAAAATATTCAATTTCTACGTATTTTCACCTCCTGAACACGAATATAAAACTTAAAAATAGCGATCGAATTCGCAAGTCGAAGAAAAACGCAAAAGAAGGTAAATTAAAAGTAAATAAAAAAAGGTAAACAATTTAAATTTATATTAATTAAATGTATTTAAAATTATTATTTTTTCATATAACAGCTAAAATAGTAGGTTTACGAAAAAAATGCATATAACATTTTTTGTAGTTTTTAGCGGCTTTATATTTTGCTTAAAATTTTTTTTCTCAAATCAACATTTTCGGAGATAAAAAGCATTAAAATTGTGAAATCTTTTTGTTAATAACTTTTTAATAAACAACGACCGCCGGCTAAAAACCTTCAGAATATTAATTAGAGATATGACCTTGACAACATATGTCAATGACACATTTGTGCGAAGATAGGCCCTTTTTATAATTATTTTTTTTTTTATAATTATTTTATTTTATAATTATTTATAATTATCGCATAATTATCGAAATATTAATATAATATTAATTATTGCTGTAGGGGGAGATGTAATTCAAATATTATTTAATTCTATATATATAGGAGATAGACAAAATAATGTGAACATCTGAAAAATACATTATATTTGTTTATTAATAAAATATTAGGTCACAGGTTTATTAATAAAATATTATTAATATCACAGGTTTTGCTTTTACAGTTTTAATTCTCCTTGAAATAGAGTCATATAATTTTTTAATAGTCTTCAGTGGAATATTGTCCCATTCTTTTATTAAAATATCTGTAATTGTTTCAGAGATATTGGAGGAGAAAATCTGTTTCTCACTTTCTCTTCCAAAACTGATATTCGATTTTAATTCGATGATATTTAAATCGGGTAATTATGCCTTATGCCAGAGAAGAAGTTCATTTTGATGCTGTTCAAATCAAGATTGAAATTTTCTAGTTACATATATGCATACGTTATTATCTTGAAAAGTGGCATTATTTGATAAAAGAATAAGACAATATTTAGAGACTATTCAAAAATTATTCTAAGCAGAATTGAAGTTATATTAAAGGCAAATGGTGGCAATATCTTAACAAAGAAATATAAATATATTAACAAAGAAATATAATTTTTACTTTTTAGATATTCACATTATTTTGTCTATCCTTTATATATCCAGAATTAAAAAAAAAGTTTCTTCAATCCTTTCATTAAAATCTCTCTTAATCGATGCGTGGACCACATTTACAATTTTTTTCACGACAGTTCTTGCACAAAAATTGCATGTAAATGTAAATGTAATGATAAATATCTTCGCGTTTATATACTTCTGTATCGACACTGGAAATCTGCTAAAAAAAAGTGAAAAGATCTCTCTCATTGGTAGTCCATTGTGCGCAAAGGGTAAACAGATGAAATCTATTATCCCACGCGTCTCGTCGCTTAATAACACAGAGAGCCGGTACATCGCGATAAGCCGGTTAAAATACAAAAATCAAGATAACGCCGGAACACGGCGCAACTTTTATACGATTGCATAAGAGCGACGACGCATAAATTAAATACAAACACTCGATTGGATTTACGCACTCGAGTTAAAAAAAAAATAACACAGATAAACATCGCAACAAATAATTACTTTAAATTTATTACTCTTAAATTTATTACTTTTAACACATTAACATTTATGCAGCAATTGCATATGTAAATTATTTGAAAATGGAGAAAGATAAGAAAAAGGAAAGATGCTTTTATCCGGAATAATGTAAACGTGGAGCGCGTAATAAACAGCCTGACATATCTCTCGATACAAGATAACATACTAGGTGTTAAAAAAGTCTGGGCAAGGTCGAATATCTCGATAAGGAAGAGTTTTACTAGAAAGTGTTTCAGACAAAAGTTGTATGGCTTCAAGGGGGACATAAGATGGTGCCATTAGTTTGATCTTGAAGAGTAACCTGAAGATCACGTGAAGGTCACCTCCAACTTTTTAAATGGAACTGCCTACTTTTTATCACATATTCTTGTAGTCTATTTCAAGAGCTTTCCAAAACACTATAATTAAGTTAATTTTCATTAAGTACTTTCCGAGTTATGAAGCTTGAAATCATTTCTTAATTTTATATAAATCGTAAAATGTCTAGTAAAATATTCATTTTTCGATTATCTTATTCTCTTAATACTTTTATGTACAAAATAATGAGAGGAATCAATTGGTGTAAAGAAAACATACAGTTGTTTTTAAGAAAAAATATCTAATTGTTAATTGCAAAATTCCATATTTTTTCTTAAAAACAACTATGTTTTTCTTTACATCAATCGATTCCTCTCATTATTTTGTATATAAAGATAATCGAAAAATGAATATTTTATTAAATATTTTACGGTTTATATAAAATTAAGAAATGATTTCAAACTTCATAATTCGGAAACTTAATGAAAATTAACTTAATCATAGTGTTTTGGAAAGCTCTCGAGATAGATTGCAAGAACGTGCAATAAAAAGTAGACAGTTCCATTTAAAAAGTTGGAGGTGATCTTCATGTGATCTTCAGGTGTCTCTTCAAGATCAAACTAATGGCACTATTTTATGTCGCTTTCGAAGCCATACAACTTTTGTCTGAAACACTTTCTAATAAAACTCTTTCTTATCGAGATATTCGACCGCGTCCAGATTTTTTTAACACCCAGTATATACTCATGTGAAAAATACTCCGTGAAAATGTAAGGTGGCTTTATATAATTTGAGAGTATATTTAAATTCTATAGGTAACGTTGAAAATATCAAAGTGCTCTTGGCAGTCTCATTGACACGGTAAACAATGTTATTTAAATCGGAAGTATCTAAATCGAGGTATTCGACAAGAGGGGAGGGATTATTAAGCCACCGTTAATTGGGCTATAATTCGCGCGTGCAGTTAGATGAAATAAAAGGCATGCTCACAATTTCGCGTGGAGAGCTACAATTAATTCAAGGACACGCGCCATAATGAGACACATCGTTCGTCGGAATTCGCGATAATCGCGCGTTCAAGTCGCGGATTAAACGCGCACGCGCGTGCTTATTTGTAACTCTGTACGGATATATCGACGCGATCGCGACCTCGCATTTTTCTCCATCGCGATGTCGAATCGTTCTTCTTAAGGAGATCTAGATGCGCGGAGCTCCGGCTTCTAAGACGCGCAACCTTCGCCTGGAGAGCCGTCCATTTTTCAATGGATTTCGCGGAATCTCGCTCGCAGAATTGCGTTTTATGCACGTTTGTTGTTGAATTTTGCGACGACATGGTTTTCAGACACATTCTAGTGCATTTCTCGTGATCCCTTTAATATTTGTCCATTTATCCATTTATAATATTTGTCCATTTTTATAATGTTTATCCATTTATTGTTAAACACGGTATAAATTTAGTCGCGCAAGATGTAACGATTACGATTTAGGTAAAAGTTGACAATTGAATTTGGCGACGAGTACAAATCCTTGAGGATATTTCGTATTTACGATATATGCTAGAACGCGCATTTAAAGTCGTAAACACAGATTTTTTGCAAAGTTGCATACATGCATAAATATGTTTCGCGCATAAATTTCCACGAAACTTTGAATATTCAATTCCTTGTACGCTAATGGCTATATACTTTTATGATTTTCTGTGCGTGGCGGTTTTTAATATGCACTAATCGAATTTTCCGTTAGCTCGTTGTTCCTCAAATCTTACGATTTTATTCGGATCAAGCCGTTTTATTTTAATTTCAATATTTTTTATTTTAAGTTTGTCCATTTTGTATTTCGATAATAAATATTATTTAATATTTTCTAAAATCACATACTTACACTGAGGGAAAAATTATTTTAAATCAAATAAATGTTTTCTTACTTTAAATGAAAGGAATTGTTTATTTCATTTAAGCAAAAGCATTTAATTTTAATTAAATATGCATGTTATATTAAATACATTATTTTCATTTATATATTTTTTATATTTATAAATACTATTTTCGTAAAATATATACTATAATTTATTAAATTAAATATATTATATTTTAAAATTTAAAATTTTTGGGAATAAAAAATGCATTTTATAAATATTTAATAAATATTTAATAAATATTTTGTAAAATTAAAATAAAAATATTTAATTAAAATATTTAATTATATTTTTTTAAGCATATATATATTTTTAAACGTATGTAAATAAATACTTAATTTAAGCAAACAGATGTTTTGAATACAAATAAATACGTGATTAATATTCACCGAATAAATAGCTTTCTTGAGTGAATTAAAATTTTTTTATTTCAAAATAATTTTTTCCTCAGTGTATTTAAAATATATGTTTTTTATATGTTATATCTATTTAAACCTTTACATCATGATGAGTCGCTCAATGATCTTTTTTTGCAGTTTTTCATTTTCAACTACTTTTTTTAACAACAAATATCAGCCTTTCAGTTTTATAAAGTTCTTAGAATATTAATAAATATAAAAAAATATGAAGTTAATTGTTAATAGCAAAAATACGATATATGTACAAAAATAAATACTGAAAATTAGTACTTTTTCATGGAAAAATAAATTTTCCACTAATCTATTACGAAAACCAAAAAAACAATTTTTTACAAACTTAGTATACTTTAAAGTATTTTTCAGAATTTTTTCAGAATTTTGTATCATGTTGTTTTTATTATTAATTCTATATCTAAAAATACAATATATATTATATAATATACTATTATATATGTACAATATAAATTTTATATAAAAAATACAATATTTCCTGTAAAATCTAGATCCAAAGTAACAACTGTATTTTCTTTCTGTCTGAGAGTTGTTTTGGAGGTCATAGAATTCGAATCTAAAGGAACAAATTTATAATTTTAAAAATTTTTATATTTTTTATCATTTTCTGCCATATTTGATCAGCCATCTTGAATTTTTAGAAATCGAAAATTTTCATATCAGATTCCAAATATATCAGCGACCAAAAAAAAAACAAATTTGCAAAAATTTTTGTAAGAAAAAGTGGCTGAAAGGATTAATATATTTTCGTTACTAAGCCAAGTTACTCCGCCTTGTGGCGAAGCGCGCTCCGAGAATTCTCGACGATAAAGCGAAATCCGTTCCACATATCGCACGCCGCAAGTCTCCCTGCAAGTTCTTTCAGGAAAATGATAACAGTCTACAATCGCTCCGCGGTATCGTCCTGCGGAGGAGAGAAAAATGTCGCACAATTACGCGGAAAATCTATAAATATATAGTGGCCACAAGTTGCGTGCGAAACGCACCTTTAACGTTGGTGAAACAGCGACGCGCGTTTAAAATCCATGAGCTCTAATGCCGCGAATAAACACGGTATACAGGGCGTTCCTGTAGACACCGATCAATCGGCGAATAACGAAATTCTCATCACTGATTATCAGTGTTTGCTGTAGATAATTTCAAAATTATCTAGATAAAGATAAAGATAAAAATCCGTAAATTTATCTTAGATGAGATAAAGATGATTTTGCTTTTGCTTAATCTAGTTGAAAGATGAAATGATTATTGCGATAATCTAGATAATTATCTACATATTTTTGTATCTAGATAATTATCTAGATATTTTGTATTTTTTTATTTTAATTTTATAAGACTATAAATATTTGTAAAAAATGTGACGCAGATTATAAATGGGATATTAAAATCATAAACACATATTCTTTCTCTTTTCCTAAAGAATATTTAAATAATAACAAAAAAGTATAAATATTTATTTAATTTATATTTATAATATATTTATAACATATTAATTTATATTTATAATAAATTTATAATATAATAATCAATGTGTAACAATACATATATCATTTTTATAAAATATACATTAATACATTGCACAAATTTAAGTAAAACAAGTACAAAATAAAGTATATTTGTAATATTATTTTCTAAATAAAAAATATATTTTAGATATTTTAGATAGATTTTTAAAAGCTTCGCTGAAAAACTTTTGCATAATGAAAACGTCATCTTAGACAATTTTTAGATAAGATGACATATATTTTTTACCTAAGATAAAGCTAAAGATACTTTGTATTTCTTCATCTAATTAAAAATAAAGATTATCCATTTCTTTATCTAGATAATTATCTAGATAATTATCTAGATAATTTTATCTAGATAATTATCTAGATAATTTTATCTAGATAATTTTATCTAGATATCAGCAAACTGATTATTTACTAAGTTCAACGAGATTTATTTGTCCTTTGTATTTGAATTTTAATTTAATTTAATTTAATTTAACTTTCGTTGGAGAGGGGGATACTCGATATGTGTATAATATCGATGCGATTGATTTCTCGGAAAATTTCAGGCACCTCTTGAAACACCCTGTACAGCAACGAAGATATGGGAAGCAATTTATAATCTTATCTCGTCTCGTCGTATGTTCGAACACAGGCACAAACACGCGCCGCGACGGCTTCGTCCTCGTCGCTTCGAACTCTTGACTCTGAACGATCGATAAATTATTGTATATCGCTTTTGACTTTGTGCGAAATTCAAATTCTCGATTATCGAGTAGATGCGAGAGAAAGAGAGAGAGAGACCCAAGTCCAAAATGTTCCATTTCCGGGAATCGATATCCGAACGTCTTCCAAACACTTGCGATAAAATATTTTTATCATCTTGGTCAATTCGAAAGCAGTTTTAATTACAACACGAGTTTGACAGTTAATGATATCTATCAATACGATTGCCAATTAGCAATAAAAATGTCAATAATAACACAGAGACATCTGCATTAATTAATTTAAAAAAAACATGATTTGCGAAACTGTTATTTCTCCCTCAAATATTTAATATTAATCAACTATGATAATGATCAGCTGTTTTTGCGGTTAGAAAAACAGTCGATTATTTATATCGGTTTATGACGGTGTTTTAAATAAAAATTCGTTTTCTTGTATACAAATAAACTGTCGACTCTAAGTTCTCCTAAAAGATAACACTGACATTTCTCTGCATACATAAATTATATTCGCAGTACAGTTAATTGCGCAATCAATCACCTCAATAATCGAAACCGGCAAGAATGATCGAAGGTCAACCCTCGTTGAATATATTCGAAAGTCAGCATAAGACGTTCGTATGGAATACTTAAAATCTTTATTCATTTGCATTTCGCATTCATTTATGTAATCACGTTTCCACATACCTTTTGTTTTTCCACATACTTTCCTGGTATTATCTCGTCTTTAATCGTAATATATCGATTGTTAATCGTATGGTATAACAGGACCAATAAGTTTGTGCGATACTTCTGTTTTTTTGAAGCTAATATTATTCAGAAAAATATAAATATATTTCCAGTACTTACCACATTTTTAATTTTTAATAAAATTATTCTCGTATATTATTATTATTCTCAATTTAATATTATTATGATTATTTGTATTACTGTTTTAGATTTGTAAAATATAGTAAATGTAAAATTGTATATAATACAGTACAGTTGAAATTTTCATTTCAGAAATATTTTAATCATATTTTAATCACAAAAATTTTAGAAATTTTAGAAATATTTTAATCGTATGGTATAACAGGACCAATAAGTTTGTGCGATATTTCTGTTTTTTGAAGCTAATATTATTCAGAAAAATATAAATATATTTCCAGTACTTACCACATTTTTAATTTTTAATAAAATTATTCTCGTATATTATTATTCTCAACTTAATATTATTATGATTATTTGTATTACTGTTTTAGATTTGTAAAATATAGTAAATGTAAAATTGTATATAATACAGTACAGTTGAAATTTTCATTTCAGAAATATTTTAATCATATTTTAATCACAAAAATTTTAGAAATTTTAGAAATATTTTAATCGTATGGTATAACAGGACCAATAAGTTTGTGCGATATTTCTGTTTTTTTGAAGCTAATATTATTCAGAAAAATATAAATATATTTCGAGTACTTACCACATTTTTAATTTTTAATAAAATTATTCTCGTATATTATTATTATTCTCAACTTAATATTATTATTATTATTTGTATTACTGTTTTAGATTTGTAAAATGTAGTAAATGTAAAATTGTATATAATACAGTATAGTTGAAATTTTCATTTCAGAAATATTTTAATCATATTTTAATCACAAATATTTTAGAAATTTTAGAAATATTTTAATCGTATGGTATAACAGGACCAATAAGTTTGTGCGATATTTCTGTTTTTTTGAAGCTAATATTATTCAGAAAAATATAAATATATTTCGAATACTTACCACATTTTTAATTTTTAATAAAATTATCCTCGATATATTATTATTATTCTCAATTTATAATAATATTATTATTATTTGTATTACTGTTTTAGATTTGTAAAATATAGTAAATGTAAAATCGTATGTACAGTACAATTGAAATTTTCATTTTAGAAATATTTTAATCATATTTTAATCACATATTTTAGAAATTTTAGAAATATTTTAGTCGTATTTTAATCATAAATATTTTAGAAATTTTAGAAATATTTTAATCATATTTTAATCACAAATATTTTAATTTTAGAAATATTTTAATCATATTTTAATCAAACATATTTCAATCAATTTTTTAAAATACATCTATAAACATCGCAAAAAATTTCGTGAAGCGTATATTCGCGGAATAAAATAAACCCGTAATACCGCTACTGCAGCAATGCGACATGTCGTAAGCACATTATAACGTTTCTCTTTATCCAAATAAACCAACCGCTCTCTTCGAGATATACGTCGACCATTTAGCTCTTACATTCCACCAAAGCCAAGGTAAATGGAAGGAAAAAAGGAAAGAAATGTAGAAAAAAGGAAATATTACACGCGCCTTCTCTTCGTCGGCAATCGTCCCCGACCTGGCACCAAGGTTCTGGTCCCCCTTCTCTCTTCGTGTGCCCCTTCCACAATATTCACGATCGCGAGGTTTAATTAGAGACTGATTAATTCGAGAAAGGGGTCACGAAAAACCGCACAATCACGGGCAAATGATATGGATGTCGATATCGCATAAATGTTTGCGATATAGTTTTATTGCTCGTTGAAAAAAATATATGATTTCATATATTTTTTATTTAAATTTCTTCCTCCTCAGCGAAATTTTCACTGATTGCGTAAAGCAATCAGTGAAAAATGCAATCGATCTAAAGGACGCAGATTAGTGGAACGAATCGTTCTCTTTTCCCCTTGCGATAAGACGCATTCAATAACTAAATGTTTTAAAGAACGTACTAGGCCGATAATGGCCGCGATAACCGAGCGATATCCGATAACGCGAGTGATAGGTATCTTCCTCCAAATTTTTATCTTCGGCTTAAATTGCGTGAAAAACATGGCAAGGTGACGCATTGTAATTTGGCATTTTCCCCTGACAGCCGCCAGTTATTAAAAATGTAATATTAATGTGTAATTATTAAAAATATGAGACTCGAAAATTAAACAAATCAGTTTTAATGACAATGCGAGTCAAGTGTCGATCTTATAACACATTATTTATTATACAAACAAATAAATGTGGAACAAAATACAATGAAAAGTTTGCGAACATTTCGACCCTACTTTTGGACCATCTTCAAAGCAAATGTGATGATGTGATTAAAAAATAACAAAAATTTTATGTCGAAGTAAATTGTAAAGTGTGCCGTCTAAAGTAATAAGGAATGCTTCGGTATCTCATTATTTTAACGAAACTTTACATAATAACTAGCAGTATAAAGCTATTCTGTAAAATGGCGAAAAATGATCTTGCGAACATTGATAACCGTTGTTAATTGTAATATTATTATGTAAAATACATGTACATAGCTCGGATCAGTTACTCTAATACCAGAATTGGCAAAAACTTGTCTTTTTTTATTTTAAAGAAAAAAACATTGTTTTTTTGTTTAGAATAATATTTTTTGTTTTATTTGTGTTTTTAAGTAAAGTAAAAAAAAAATATGTTTTAAACAAAAAAAGCATGTTTTAAACAAGCAAAAAACACTTAATAGCTTCTGTGTAAATATTTAAATTTTTCGCTAGCATTAAACTGTAAATAACGTTGCCAAAATTGACAACATTATTAAAAATATAAATAATAAAATAAAAATAAGATATTATTTTAACAAAATATTTATTTTTGAATATTAAATAACAATCAATAGAATAAAAATTACTTAGAAGATATTAACTGACTTTACATTTTACATTTATCATTTTAAATTAATAGTACATAACTCATAGCAGGTCAGTAGTTCTAAAAAAAAGTTCTAGTTAATAATATTTAATATAAAATACTTTGATTCTTTTCTTATTCTTATTAGTAATTATAAGTAACCTCATGCTTAACTTTCAACATAAATTATAAATAAAAAAAATAAAATGTCTCAATTCTTCTTTTTAAAGGAAGAATTTTTTTTTAGAACTACTGACCTGCTATAAGTTATGTACTATTAATTTAAAATGCTAAAAGTCAGTCAATATCTTCTAAGTAATCTTTATTGTATTGTTATTTAATATCTAAAAATAAATATTCTGCTAAAATAATATCCATCTTATCATTTTTATTTTATATTTTTTATTTTATATTTATATTTTCATATCTTACATAAATATATTTATTATATACTATATACTTTATATGTTACATAAATATAGATAAAAAACTAAAAACACTAAAACAAAAACTTTTTTGCAGCATACATAATATTAATTTTTGTTTGTTTTTGATTTTTTTTACAATTTCTTTTTCAAATAATTATATATTTTATTTGCGGTATTTTAAACCGTTCTAAATATAGTTTAAAACAAAAATGTTTAAAACAGTGGACACTGTTTTAAACAAATTTTAATCAAACAGTTTTAAACACATTGTTTAAAACATGCCAACCCTATCTAACACAGAATAATTATTCTGTGAGAGATTCTTGTTTTATAACTTTTTTAAATATAATGCCACGTATGTTTCTGTTTTCTTCTGATTAGTGATTATTAGAGAGCGATTATTATTTATTTGTGTCACCAGAGTTCACGAGTGTGGTTGCATGCATTTTTTATCGCATTCGGAGCTCGGCCTAAATTATGCCGCATCTTATCGATTCATGTCCACGACCATAAATGCGGCTCCCTATCTCATCACCTTTCCCCCGGCTTTCATAAAACCTTGCGATTTCTAGAGCTCGCACATCTTTGTGTTTCACACGCTCGTAAGTGTCCTTCCGACTAAGAATAACGCGAATTATTAATGGCCAAGTGCGCCGGCCGTAATCTTAAACGCGATAATCGCGCACACGTGTCTCCTAAGGCCACAGAATCCAAAAGCTGATGGATAACTCTCTTAAGCAAGAAGAGAATAACGTATCTTCACTCGTGACATTTTAATTCTAATGAACATGACTTGTACTTTCTATGCCTATTTTCCTTCCAAAGTAACTTTACTTGTTAAATAAGGCTAAATGCACGAGTGGGAAATCTAGGAAAGTATTGCATCGCAAGTCTTAGATTATATATTGCATACCGTAAATAACGATTTCCGCGATATCTCTTTTTATTTTGCAATCGTGAGAAACTTCGCTCACTAAATCTGCGTAGGAAACTAATTATTAGCATAAATATCGGTGAAAGTCTTATATCGCGTCTTGAGATTGTTGTTCATTTGTTTTCGCAAAATGTAATTATACATCTCAAATTGGAATATTTAAAGAAATATACGCCATTCATTACAGTATAATCTTATAAATGTATTGCTAAAAGTTCGCTTCGCTGTCCGAGTTGCGCGATCAATTAATAATCGAGCAAAAGTGAAAGAGATAATTAAACCATTAGCAAAATAAGATAACAAGCATTTTATTATAAATTTGCGGATATTAATAAAAAAACAACATAATTCAATATTTATCAAGTAGATAAGAGATCATTAAACCTATATTTATTTTTTATAAAAATATGTAATATATACATATAAGCACAAATATTCTTTTAGTATGAAAATATAATTAATCATTGTTTAATTTAATCTAATCAACATAATTAATCATTGTTTAATTTAATCTAATCAAAATGATGATTTAATAATAATTTTGTTTCAAGATGTTCGTTTTATTTTTAAGGATATTTTGTACCTATTTTCAAAATATTGAGAATTTAAAATTGTACAGAATGTCCTTACATATGTTTAGAATCTTCAGTACAATTTTTAAATCGATTCACTAAAGCGTTCACAAGTTATAAGGATTTTAATTTGCATCGAATTAATATATTCTTATGGGAAACATATAATTCAAATGACAAAAATATGGAAATAATATTCAGAATTTGTTGAAAATTTGCAAAAGTTTAGATACAGAGGAAATATTTGGTCAAATAATATTATACAAGTATTAATTGGTTAAAAAGATATTAAATATAATTCAATGAAGTTAATATGTATCTGTTAGAAGGCGAAATTCTCTGCCAAAAGTTATCATTTCGATTAACAAAATTCAAAATATTTCAGTAAAAATGCAATAAATATTAAAAAATACATTTCTGCACTGTAGCAAGATCAAATTGTAATATTCCACAATTTCTTACTCAAAATACACCAAAAATGGATATATTCGTCAATATTGATTTTCAGCTATTTTTTGCTGGGATTGTACATACAAAATTTCCTTAATTTGCAATGCATCGATTGGAAAGTAAATAAAATTCGGAAAATAAAATTCGGAAAATAAAGTTTTTAGCATTTGTTAAAAAGAGATTCCCAGAACGAAAGGTCATTCCTAAAGCATTTTTAAAGCTGCGCTCGCTGATTTTAATTTGTGCCGAGAACTTTCTCAATTGAGCCAATTAACCAATTGCAATAATTAACGCTGACAAAAGGGGGAGAGGGAATGTAGCTGTTTTCTGCTCGAAATCATCTTCTTTCTCCTTTACTCCTTCGTCTCTATCACTTTCTCCAGAAGGAAAATATTGTAATAATTATTAATCTGATATTCTTCCAGGAAAATAGTTCCTCTTATGAAAAATATAATTGAAAAAGTAATGTATTGCTGCGCATTAAAGTGCATTCGAGGATTCAATGATATCACTTGTAATTTATGTATAAAAAAATCGCAAAGGATTGGGAAATAAATAATTATTCTTAAGACTATATATTAAGGGTAGAAGAGAAAATCACACAACTTGATCACATTTAATATATATATGTATATATATATTGAAATTTTATTTTCGTCGTATTTCATTCAAAAATAAAATTATTCGTAAAAAAAGATTTCTTCGCTCTGTCGGTAGACAATATATAACATATATATATGTGTATATATATATAATATTATTAGATTTTCATATATATATATTTATAGCAATATATTTATACTCTCATGTATAATGTTATATATAACTACGGCGCGCGCGTGTGTGAGTGTATGTGTATGTTATTTTTCTTTCACGGGCGTCGTTAACCACCGTACACAACATCTCGCCACGCGATATTATACTCTAATGGGGGTTTTTCTCGCTTACTGACTAAATCACATGTGGTTTTCATTACTTTCATACGTTTTGCGCCACCGCTTTCCTCGCCCGCTAACGCCCGGAGAAAGACGCATGCCCTTGAAAAAAATGTCGCTCGCACAATTAACTCGAGGAGAAAAAGGCACGCTGTGTATGCGAATGTCTGATTCGTACTCGCGAGTCTGTTTGTGTACATCATCTCGTTCTTATTTAATCACTCGGATGAGAATCCATATCTAACGCTAAACGCTCCATATAAAGCAATACGAACGAGAAAATTGATCTTGGAATTTTATTAGATTTAACCCTGAATTCTACATCTCGCGATATTCTTTTGTACACATTGGGAATATAAATTTACTATGCGACACTAGTGGAAACGCAAACTAAAAAATATGGCCGTCGCAAAGGGCGATTTAATATTGTTTAGATCGGCAATCAGTGTGTTTCTATGAAATAAAAGTGAATAATACATTGAGAAAAATTAGAATTAAGAAAATGAAGATACAAGGAAAATAAATAAATTTTTTCACGACTTTTTACCGCACATGATAATTAAACCAGAATTTATTACATTCTGGCCTTCAATCATATTTCTTGAAGAGGGTGTAGCATTGGTATAGCTACACAAAGTATCTAAACGCAGTGACAACATTTGCGTTTCCTTAACAATTTTTAAAACAGTATTGGGAATATAAATTTACCATGCGACACTGGTGGACGAAACGCAAACTAAAAAATATGGCCGTCGCAAAGGGCGATTTAATATTGTTTAGATCGGCAATCAGTGTGTTTCTATGAAATAAAAGTGAATAATACATTGAGAAATATTAGAATAAACAAAAAATGAAGATACAAGGAAAATAAATAAATTTTTTCACGACTTTTTACCGCACATGATAATTAAGCCAGAATTTATTACATTCTAGCCTTCAATCATATTTCTTGAAGAGGGTGTAGCATTGGTATAGCTATACAAAGTATCTAAACACAGTGACAACATTTGCGTTTCCTTAACAATTTTTAAAACAGTATTCTTAAATGTCAAATCGCCTTTTGCGACAGCCATATTTGTTATGCGACACGAGCGCCCTTCTACCCGCGGTGGTAATTTTTTTCCCAATCTTACAATCTTCCAAATTCGAAAATATTTCGTAATTACGCCGAAACGTTGGAATTGCCAAATGACATCTTATCTAAGACATAATCTTTTATTTCTATTGCATCGATCGCAAAGAATGAAATATTAAAATGTACAAAATGTGGGGCGAAGACATTCGCGCGTGTTTTATTTCCGGTTTTGCTTCTTCTTCTCTCTTCATCTCGTTCTCGTGCCAAGATTTGTCTAATCGAGTCCGAGATTCTGTGATCGAGAGTACGAAGCGACGATTGCGATAAATAAATACAAAGAGCGAGAAACTAAGCGAGAGGAAACAGCGCGCATTTAATCCACCGTTACTCGCTACTATAATATTATTGTGTATAGTACAAGTATTTGTAATAATCCAGCGATTCGTTCATAATTCTTTCCATAAAATATACAAAAATGTTATAAATCTGTTTTACATATTATATATAAAAATTTTTGTCGAAGAGAATTCTTAACTATGATATCTATGCGAATTATTTTCTGCATTATATTCAATTTACTTTCCGTAAAATACTATAGATTATCATAGTAATTATTGCGAGTATCGGAAAATTAATCTTGAGAAATAAATACATTTTCGACTTACGTGTTAATGTTAAAAAAAAAATAAAGAGAGAAGGAGAACGAGATTGACGGGTAATCACAAAAGCTAAGCGCGTAAATTTGCGCAAGTTTTTTATTCTGGCGTCCTCCTTCTCCTTCTCGAATCGATAAAACGTGCGTTCTAAAGTATAAAAGATCGATCGCGATCTCCGTCGCGAAGAGAGTCGATTCGCCTATCGTTAGCGCGTTAATCAATTAATTTGATTGAAGCTCCGTTGTCCCATCGAAAGAGCTTTCGAATAATACGAGACGAGCGTCGTACTCAAAAAGATCAATTTTTCACATATTTATAGACGTATATCGTTTCCTTGCGACCGTCTATTCCAACATAATTCGAAAAATATTTTCAGCGAAATATATTTCCTCGCATGTCGAAGACACGACTCGCGAATAAATCGATAGGTGTGGTCCGCGCCGCGTTCGCATGCCACGCACACCGAGTAAATTTTGCGTCGATGTTACGCAACATCCGCATGAAGAAAAATACATTTTGTCGAGTGACAGAGGCTTTTTACACAATCCCTCGTATTAATCAAACATCGATTTCATGTTGCGCGATTTTTAAATGTCTCTTTCCGTAAAAATAAACATAAATAATAACATAAAAATAAACATAATAAATATATATAAATATATATTTGTTATGTTTATTATAATGCTTAATAAAGCGATAATTATTGAGTAAAGTTGCTAAGCACCGATCTTTAGTCTCCTTGACGAAATGTTTTTTAAGGAAACACTTTTAACGGAAGAAATATGATTTTTAATGCAAAATAAATTTTTTCCATCATAGAAAAAAAAATAGTTTAAAAAAAAATGTTTTCAAATTTTTTTCATTATAGAAAAAAATGGTTCAGGACTTTTCGATTTAGTTTTCCACGAGGAATATCGCTATATAAATAGTGGGCGCTAATTAAGTGACACCCTGTATATATAAAAAAAATATATATATTTTTTTTAATTTCTTATATATATTAAAGTGATTTTACTGACAAATAGATGATTTAAAAAATTCGAAAATTCTCGTTACATGAACGTTATTTACGAAGAATTGCGTAACAGCCCGACCGATATAGCGCGTAATCGCAATTTTTCCTCATTCACTCGTCAAGTATTTTTCTTCGCGATCGGTCTCGTATAGATAATGCGCAAAACGGAGGTAAAATTGCTTTGTTATTGCTCGCTTGTCTCTATAAGGTGCCTCGCTTTAATCTTTCCGTTTGCTATATCTACGATCCAAAAAGTTCCTCGAGCTTGCGTGATGCAAGTTCTTCGAAGAGAGACTATGTTAACGAGTTCTTTACTTGAGAACTTTTCTCAGACTGCAAATAATTTTATCGAGGATCGAACGGAGAGATTAAAAACACATTGGACATCCGGTATACAATTCTCAAAGGGGAGTTGGTTTCTTTTTATTGCAGATATCGAACCGTCGCGATAACGATAACTTGCGAGCATCTTCGGACTAAGCCTACGATCTTGGTATATTAAAATATACGATCTCCTATGTTACTAATGTATGAATGTACGAAGATGGCGAATGTGTGTGTATTCGAGCAATGCGGGCGTCTTTCATCCCGGTATGATGACCAATGCCGTAGAAAACCAACGTCGCGATGTCTCTTGACAGCTTGCGACACGTGGTGAACGCGGTTCCGGCGATCATTGTGTGTACTTCTGTATATATATCGTGTGTGCATGTATGTATATGAGTGTGTTTAGTATGCGACCACGCGCATACGCACTGCGCGCAAGTTATAAGGGCATACTGGACAAGACTAGATGCACATATGACAAATGGGTTCTACGCGATGTGGTCGCGTAGAAGAATCAAGGAGAACGTGACTCGCTGGCTTAAGAGCTAAGGGATTTTCCCGGGAGAGTCGCGCGAACGAACCCGATATTGCTGATCGCGGTGATAAGGACGACCTACGTCATCTTCAAGAAGGCGCACCAACGGACGAGCTTCATGTATATAAGGCAAAATTAATTTTTTTTTTTTCAATTTCAGTTTATCATAACAGATTTTTTTAAATTTTATCAGCGACAAAAGCTGTAACATCTAGCTGTAATATCTAGCGAATATGTGTTTTTGCATATAAAAAAATGAATCATATTTTAATAAAACAATCGTTAGATTAATTAAAATCAGTTCTTGGAATATCTTGTATTGACAAGATAAGCATGATCGCCTCATCGTATAGTTTTATATACATGATCGCCTCGACCGTAACCCTCTATATACGTCATTAATCGCGCATAATCCGATTAATAGATGCATGTTATATAGTTAAAGAATGTTTACCACGAGTCTACATCGTGTTCATCCTTCTTATTTAGGATGACAATTCTTTGACAAGTTCAGCACGACTGGTTACAAACAAATGACTGCTCCCGGATACCGTTCCATTTGTACAACCTTAATAGCGCTAGTTATTTGAAAAGCGGGGTTCAAAAAAACGAAGTCATTTCGATGCAATCCAATCAACGCGTTGTTGGCGAAACGACAACGAGGCACGTCGGAAAAATATCGAAGAATCGGACCACGTTAATCGGGTGCACGGGCGAGGTTATAGTGAACGCGTCTTCTGGCGACACTTTTGTTAATACGTTATATAGATATATTGAATATATATTTATAGATGATCTTTTAAATCAATTAATTTAAAATATTTATAGAATATACAAAAACAATTCTTTTTACATATTTTTACATGCTTGTAACAATTCAAAATTTTTTACATATATGTGTATACATGTATATACACTAGTATATACTCGATGCAAAAATCTTGTCTTTTAATATATACATTTTATATATAACTTCCTTCTTTTTAATCCTAAAAAAATGTAATGCCTTATTTTATCATTCAAGATTCGATAATATAAAATCATGTAAGAGAAATGATTATAGCGAAAATGTAAAACCGTATATAATATTAAAAAAAAAGAAAGATGTATTGATTTATAAACTAAATTCTTTCATTTTTGTAGAATGAATGCTCAATTGCCATCGATTTTGTCGTCTGATACGTTTAGAACACGCGTCATTATAACATACCGCCCTAATACACGTTCTTGCTCAGTTATAATACAGCACCGTACTCCTTAGAATTAATTTATCAATTTGTATGCACCAAAGTATGTAGAAGTTTCCAAAACTAGCGGAATGCTCGAGTCTCTCGAAGGTGCATTCGGTACAAGGCATGATCTCCCAGTTTGATTGCGTTTATCACAAGTAATCCGTCGCACGATTCTCAGCGTAATCGCGCCAAAAAAGGTAAAATCTCTCCTTCTGATTGATTCATAAGTTATATATCGAGTCGAAAGAAGAGCGAATAAGAAACGCGATCGAGATCGTCGATATTCGACAAAATGTACAATCCTCGCAGCTCGCACGAGGCGTTTACTTTTATTGGGAATAAATAAATTTACCATGCGACACTAGTGGACGAAACGCAAATTAAAAAATATGGACGTCGCAAAGAGCGATTTAATATTGTTTAAATACGGCAATCAGTGTGTTTCTATGAAATAAAAATGAATAATACATTGAGAAATATTAGAATAAACAAAAAAATGAAGATACAAAAAAATAAATAAATTTTTTCACGACTTTTTACCGCACATGATAATTAAGCCAGAATTTATTACATTCTGGCCTTCAATCATATTTCTTGAAAGGGTAACATTAACTATATATAACTACACAAAGATATAACTACACAAAGATATAACTACACAAAGTATCTAAACTCAATGACATTTGCGTTTTTTTAACAATTTTTAAAACAGTATTCTTAAATTTCAAATCGCCTTTTGCGACAACCATATTTGTTATGCGACACGAACGCCCCTCTACCCGCGGTGGTAATTTTTTTCCCAATAAGTGATTCGAAAAATCTCTCGCGGAAAAGTGTGAAAAATATTTCGCGCTTGATAACCGAGATCGTATCTTCCTGTACCGAGGAAATTTGGAAACGTGATTTATGTCACTTTCGCAAAGCGAACGCCTCGTATCGGAATTTACAATGCAAAATCGACGCGAGATCGCGAAAGATCTGCAAAAAGAAGAAAATCGGCGCTGTCGTTCAGTGCCAGGTTAGAAAGAAGAGAGTCGCTTTACAAATCATTCCCAAGATAAATATTTACACAATGCGATCGAGAAATCGATCACGCACAGAGAAAAATGTATACTGTATTCAAGTGAATATTATTTATTTTAAGTATATCATAAGTTTACCACAAGCATTAAATTTAATTGAATATATTTTGAATTTTAGTAAGTGCCGTATTTTAGTCAGAAATATTAAATTAAAAGAAAAATTTGATTTGTTTACTACAAGAGTTGACGTAAAGTAAGTTCGATTTTTCTTTGATACAATATACTTTACAATATTCTTGAAAAGAAAATAAACTCTTCTTTTTGAGTTCATGATAATGAGACTTTCTAACACTTGTGATGAGTATATTTTAAGATTATTATCAAGAATATATTCTTTGTTGCAGAAATCTATTGCTTAAAAAAAGAAAAATAAATTGAGTAATCGCTTCTCATGGCAGTAGAAATGATATTTTTCTCTGTGCGCCCTAAAATACAAAGGGACGTGAAAATGGGACTTCTTCGATAACAACGGGAAGAATGAAAGAAGAGCCTGAACCTTCCAGTAGAAAGATTCGTATCTCCCGCCGGCTGTGGAGCGTTCTCTAAAATGGCTGTCGCGATGCTCCCCCCCCCTCGCGCTACCTCTCCCTCTTTCTTGCACGCGTGTATATTCTCTTTCGCTCTCTCATACGGACTCTTTCTCCCTCTCGTACATGCACGCACGCATTCGTCGAGCGTGTTCGTGCGCATAAAGTCTCTCGCATGCGCAAAACACGCACGCGCGCACGCCCGCCACTCTTCTAAAAGCATTCTTTACGTTTCACGTTTCTACGAAGGCACTCCTTCCTCCTTCTCCACTTTGACCGTCACCTCCTTCTCCTGCTCCGCCCGCTGCTGCTGCTGTTCCGTCGCGCGATGGTGTCTCCTTCCAGTCAAGTCACAAAAGAATTAAGATAGAAAACTGTAAACATTTTTCAAGTCAGTCACAAGGATCGAAAAATCCGACCACGGACGATTTTGGGATCTTCGTTCCTCGTCGCTTTAGGAGAGAGCGGCGGAGTTCAGACTTCCTTCTCGCTCGATTCCGACTCTTGTTAGTTTAGAATTTAGTTTAGGATTATAAGTTAGTTGCGGCAATTGACTGACTTCTTTCTCCTCCTCCTTCACCTTTCTTTCTTCTTCCGGGATGGAGACACTTTGTTTCCTTTTTCAAGAGCGTTTCCTTTGTGTGTGTATCATGAACTTTTCCATTAGCAGTATCAATAGGCAAAAGTGGACTTTGCTTTTTTAATTGTTTGGTTCCTTTCTCATATGAAAGGAAAGGAAGCTTCTAAATTTTCTTGAGGTCGAAATAGAGAGAACATTTTTCATATGCGAAACATAAGCCTGTCTCCACGCGATGATAAAGATTCTTCCTGGTTACAGTCGCGGAAGAACGAAGCCGAATAACAATTAACAACTGTTGCAAGAGTTCAGTGTTCAAAAGCTCCTTCGTGGAACTACGAAAGGCAAGATGACGAAGAGCACGAGTCCGACGAGAGGATAATTGTAAAAGGAGCGAGCATTAACATTCGCAGTTTCGTCTCTGGGGGGGAAGGGGCGTTTGAGAAACTTCAGAATTGACCAGGCACGATGTGACAGCCGGCATTCACGTGGTCCATAACCTGCTCCTTGAGCCGGCACACGTGTTCCTTGAGCTTGTGCACAATACCGCTTAGCTCGGTGTTCTCGCCCTTGAGCAGTTTGACCTTGTCCTCGAGCCTGGAGATGCGCTCGAGTTTGCGCCGTCGGCACTTGGAGGCGGCCACGCGGTTCCTCTGTCGCTTCCTCTCCAGCTTGATCTTCTCCTGGTTCTCCATATCGATCGGCGACATCGGCGGTGTGCTCGATACACTCGGTACCGTCTGCGGCTCGTCCTTCACGTGCACCAAATTCGGATTGCTCATAGTGGATTCTGTGCTCTGCACGCTACCGGGCGGTTCGAGAGTTGTATAAGTCGCACCGTGCACGCTGCCGGGTTCCTGCGAGCTGTCGGAGTGATGTAGTTCATTAAGCGCGTCGATGAAGCCGCGCGCGTACAATTCCTGATCTTCAGTGACCGTCTTGGGAAACAGAATTTGGGTAGTCGGTGTAGGGAGACCGGTAACCAGGCTATCCGATTGTGTCATGATGAACTTTTCCAGCTCTGGCGAAGCTAGCTTCAGCATATTGAGGTCCGGCGAGCTCAGGATCGGTGTGACGTTGTTCAGGGCAGGCGGCAGCGGACCCAATCGCGGCCTCTTCACCTGAGGTCCCTGCCTCTGGCAACCGTTCAAGTCGAGCGTGAGGTTCCGCTTAAGCTGGCCCATGCTGTTCTCGCGACCGTTCACCGCTCCGTAAACGCTCGCGTTCTCGTAGAACGTCGGTTCCATCGTCAGGCTTCGCACCATGGATACCGCCGGGCTGATCAACTCGTTGCTCGATGGAATACCGATTCTCCCTGGCGAACCACCGTTGCCTTTCGCCTCCGGAGCGAGCACTCTCTGCGGCTCGCTTATCGGATCCGAAGAGTTCTGTGAGTCACAAGACGAAGAATCTTCTTGCAGTTTCCAAACATCCAACAACTTGCTCCTACTCTTCAGTACACATGTATGTATGTTACACGTTATTTTATACTGCAGTATATGTGTAGGCGATGTATCTATCTTCCTTCTTGCTTCTCCTCTTCCTTCTCTATCTCCCTTTCTGTCTACGTCAATTCTCGCAAACACTTTGCTCCGCGCGGCGATTATATAACTGCGCGCGCGACTGTAAAAATCCACCAACGGTGATGATATATATCTCTCTCTCTGTACTTCACGGTTCGCGACACTCGGTATATCGCGCACAATTACCGACGACACTGATCGCGAATCGACGTCGCAGAAGACACGTCGTGTCGACGTTTGATACGGTTTACCGCGCGGTAACACCGTGCATGAGGAGCGACTACTTGACGCTACGGGTGTCAACACAACAATGACTCACGAACGGTGCGCGTGTGCCGTCTCTCTGTGGCGGAATGCAGAGATCGCGACGATCGTTGCGCGAGCAAAGGCGTATTTACCCGTGCACGACGATGGCTCGACAACTTGTGAACACCCAACTAAACGTACTCGCTTATATCCCGTGAGTCACGTCGGCTGAAAATAGAGACGTCGTCACCGATCGCATCGCCGAGTGGCCGCCGATGACGTTACCCGGAGCGTCCTATTGGTCGGTGGATCGGCGCTGCTAGGAATTGGTAAGCGCATGCGCACCGCCGGCCATCGGCGTCGCTGGAGGGAGCGTTTGAACGCCGGCACCGCAAGATTAAGGTGCGATTACACCGATTGAAATTTCGAAGCAGCCACGTGACGCGAGCTGCCGTGAACTGTCAAAAACGTCGAAGGTCGTTTCTGATGGATTCGCGGCGCGGGCGAGACCGCTGAAATTAATCTCGCGAATTGATAAGCTCTCTTGAGCGATGCCTAAGGATCTGGCGCGATTAAGTGGAAACGACGTTTTACATTCGCTGTCCCGCTCCCACGCGGCTATCTATCGCCGTCTCTCTTCGTCGTGTACAACTTTGGACGAGCAAACGGGCTTATTATATACGTTTCGCGTGTCGAAGTTGATGTTTTCGAAAAGTTACGGCGATAATAAAAAATAAGCAAATACAAAATGTAAGATATGACATATTATATATCGAGTTTCGTGTATCTTCGAAGATTTTAGAAATATATGAAATCCTTTGCCTTGGTAATATAATGATATGACTACTCAAAGTTTCGAAATTTATATCTTTAAATCTACAAAATGTTGTTTTGTCATATCATTTTTATTAAATATTGAAGTTTATTATGAAATTTTCTTCGAAAAAAGAAGTAATGAATCTTTTAAATATTTTTTTACCTAATGAACTTTAGATAACAATATTTATTATTTGATTACTTGTCATGTTAACATGCCAACATTTTAATTGCGTAAAATGTATCATAATAAGTACTAATCTCAATTGTTCCATATTATCATATGATTGTTGCATATGTCCATATTCGTCTGTATATCTTATGCAATTATGTCCGCGATGCATTAAACGGTTTTCAAGCCGATCAAAACATTCGTCATTATCATTTTCGATTTTAATTTTAGTGTAATCGACAAACTCTGCACAAACTGTGCAAACTTTATGCATTGACTGCGAGATAAATTTACAACTCAATTTATTCATTTGCTGCAAGTGTGCCATTAGAAAATAATCAAAGTAAGTGATTTATCTAAAAATATATTTTATTTTCCAAAATAATAATACACCTAAATTCTCATAAATTTTACTCTTTAACATTTTATCAAAATTTGTAAAAATTTTATAAACAATATTTTTAACTTTTGCTTATCAATTAATATTTTTTATTCGATGTTTTATAATGTTTGCTGTTCGTGGAAATTGGAACATGTCAAAATATAATATGAAAAATACAATATGATATGAAAAATATAAAATATAAAATTATAATATGAAAAATATAAAATATAAAATTAAAAATTTAAATTCAATAAAAAATGCAGTGCATTCGATTGTCGTATGTGTCCTCGAATAAATCCACATGTTACTGCATTCCGGCTGCATGCATTTTTCCGGGAAAGATCTTTTGATCGTTTCGTGTAGCGATTATTTCTCGAATCTTTTCCAGGAAACTCGCGTTTCTGTTGTAAAAGAGCGTTTTAAACTGCGCGTGTGCTATTTACTGTATCATTATATTCGGGTCATTTATTTACAGAAAAGCAATACTGAAAGTTGTAAATATTATCGCGCTCTGTTGTTGGATTTGGAATGCGTTCCAAAGTCTTAAACTGGAAGAGATATTTAACGGAAAAATTTATCTCTTAGAAACCTTTATTGATATTCTTATCTTAAAAAACAAACCATAGTCGTTATCGCCAAAATATTCTATTCTATTGTGTAGGGTATTGAACTACACAAAAATATTCCTGTATATTCAAATTGCGCAATAATTAACCTAAATTTTATTTGTAAATAGATTAGATAAATTTAGATAAAATTATGCGCAGTTGTGGAATTATGTTTTTAATAGAGTTTAATAAAGTTATATATTAGAGTTATATATGTTACTTCACAAGAATTACATGACAATGAAAGTGTTTTTTTATTTGATTCTTATTTAATTTTACAAAAAAAAAAATTTCACTAAAAATTTCGATACGTGTATAAATTATGTATTTAAAAAAAATTCCACGTATGTTCATGTCTTCTAAAATATGAAAATAATCACATGTCTTTCGAAGTGAACATAATTATACGATTACATCGGTACATAAAGCTTATATACTTATCGATATTAAGAATGATAACGAGAAATGTTTTGGTCAAAAATCATTTAATGCATTATGGACGCAATTGTATAAGATGCAGACAACAAGTATAGTTTTGTCAATACGCAGCATAGTTAATAAGATGCTTATCTCGAGTTTCGTTCCATTTTCTGGCACGCATAGGGAAATGTGAGGCGTTGATATCCGGTAATCGACGAGAGCAACAAACACACTATGTTGCAATGTGACTGATGGCACATCGATATCGGACAACATATATGCGAATGCAGGCATAACGACACACAGTACACGTTGCATCGATATGATGTAACGATTGATCATGTTGTGAATAATTCTACCGCTACATATCCGTGATATTACATTTTTATCAACGAGCATTTTGAATTGAATCGACCTACAAATACTATATTATATTAATATATTAATATATTAATATATTTTGCGCGGCTTTAGGAAAAATGTTCCATGTTTTATAATATATATAATATATATAAATATAATATATGGTTTTTCTTCTTAACTTTACAATAATTTCATTTTATAAAATCACACATTTTCAGATTTGTGCTCTGTTGAATTGTTTCGAATCGTAAAATTAAATCGTAAATTATCATCGCATCTCAAAATCTATGCGACGATAAAAATCCAATTATCCCATACAGCACAAGATATTCCATAAACATTCTAGGACATTCGTAGAATATTCAAATATTCATAAAATATTCTAGGATGTTCACAGAATATCTTGTGCTGTATGGGATTGAACAATTCTATAAATATTATTATGTAATTGCATTTTTATTCTTAAAACAATACATTAATCTTTCCGAAAAACGCAACAGTATTTTATAATTTGAAGTAAAAAGGGAGAAAGCAAATCTATGATTTAATAAATTGAAATTACTGTAAAGTTGAAGAAGATATATATATTATTATATTTTTAGAAAAATATTTCTTAAAATCACAAGCTGTATATTAAAATTTATAGCACAAAAAATATCTGTATATATATATATATATATATATATATATATTTATATAGCAGATTTTTTAAAATTTATAATTGAAATTGTTCAAAATTTTTTAGTGTTTTCGTATATAAAAATTTCAGCAGTAACTTCTCTCTCTCTGTCTTCATTTATCTCTTTTTCAGATTAAAGTCATGCATGGGCGAGGCAATGCCAGTAGCTTTTTTCATCTCGAAATTAAACAAACATAATTAATTTCTGTCCCCGCGCCCCCTTGCATGGAAGCGCACGCACGCGCAGGGCGGAAGGTTAAATCCATTACATATATAATACTACTCTCGAGTATGCGGAGGCCAAGCCTTTTTATTTGCGCACAAAAGCTGCTGGTCGTTTCCGACGCCGATCAATCATTTCGGGAGTTGAGTGGAACCGAAAGTTTCACCTAGCACTTAATTTCGTATTGTCGGTATTTTTCCGAATACAACATTGCAACAATGCAACATTAAGCCTTTCTTAAAATTTCAAGTCAAGTAAATGCTTCGATAATTCATAAAGAAAATAATCGGCATATTAATTATTATTAATACTATACCATCCAGATTTATTAAAGCTTTGTGTGTGAGATGAATAATGAACTGTATTTTTAAATCTATTGTTAAATACTATGATATATATGTAGAATAGTATTTGGAACTTCATCTCTAATACACAAATGCGTGACTAAGTGTAACGGCAAAAGAGTTAAAAATATATTGTCGGGAAACTATAATTGTCATGAAGTACATATTTCTATGATTTTAATGTATTAAAATTTTATTTACAACAATTTTAAAATACTATGTATATTATTGTTACGTAATCATCTTTTGGCGATATACTATAAAGTGTTCACTAAAGTCATCTAGCGTAAGCTTGTATAACCCGAGAATTTTATCTACATGCGATATTTCTGTATTATCATGTAATAAAAAATATCTGCGTAGTTGTGGTCGTCGATAACATTACAATAATAAAGATATATCATATCGATAACGTCACAATAATAAAGATATATCATATTAATATAATATAATTGATTAAAATATTATTTGAAATGAGAAATAAATAAAAGGAAACGAACACATAAAAGATTAAAATAAATATAAATAAAATCTTTCGCAAATCTTTCGTGTCTAAAATTCGCTTTAAATATATAATTAAACTTTAATTAATTAATTTACTCGATAATTGATTTACCAAATAATAACTGCAAGATTGTGTTAATATAGAAAGTTTTATCAATTTTTTGTTTTCTGGCATATAAAAAGAAAGATTACACAAGAAACGTATATATTACAATTAAAAATTTTAGTATGTTTATATAAATAATTTTACTGATCGCGAATTAAGATTAGAATTGATTGAACTTATTTCTAAACAACAACAATAATCGTAAGAAATTCGGACGTCATATCGCAACGCTATGATAAATGAAAATCGAATCGTGTTTAAGATATATCGCGATTTTTGCTCTCTTAAAATGTTGAAAATTCTCTCAATACAGTTATAAGTTATTCAAGTAGAAACTTATTTTCAATAATTTTTCAAAAATTTTAATAAATTATATATTTAATATATTATATATATTTTATATAATTATAACTTTATAGCTTAAAATGTTTTAATACATTTTAAAAAAACTAAAATATGAGGATTATTGTTCTCTATATAAACAATAAAAATATATCATTTTGTATCATTTATATTAAAAGATATACTTTTAATATAAACAGAAAATTATTTTCAATTGCGCACAACTGTTGCATTAATATTCTCTTCTATAAAAGTCTGTTCTTATGCAATAGAAGTAGAAATAAAATATTATGATATGTCATATTTTAAACAAAGCGCCAAAATGTCGCCAGACAAGATGGCCAATTCCTTCCCGCGCCAATATCGATTCTTTCGCCCTAAAACTAATTTTACGCTCCGTCCAGATATATTTATACGTTCATGGTATAATGTATGGGCTCCTGCACACAAGACGCGGCCGCGCGACGGAAGCTAGTACAAAAGTTGGATTGAGTTCAACTTTGACGCGCGATGGATGTTATATATCTGCTGATTGGCTATCGCGTCGGCTTCCGCCGCGCGGCAAATGTTGCCGCGTCCTGTGTGCAAGAGCCCCATATATATAATACTCCTATATTGTCAGTTCAGTAGGAGGAATGAGCGAAAATATTACGGTGCAGACGATATCTTCTCTCTCGCACAATTAGTCTGTTTTAGCACTTTTGCGCATGAGTTAAATATATATATGCCATATATATGTATTTGACGCATGCGCAAAAGTGCTAAACAGACTAACTGTGTGAGAGAGAAAGTATTGTCTGCACTGGGAGCGTTTAACCACGTTGTGATTGACCACAGCCAATCATATCGACCTGTGCCTAGGGTAACCAGCAACGATTAACCAATCAGAGAGTCCTATTTTGAATTGGCGACGTGGTCAATTGGGTGTCACCCGTCTGCACTGTAATGTTTTCGATCATTCCTCCTGAACTGACAATATAAGAATACTATATATATCCCAGACAGCACAGGATATTCTATGGACATTCATTTTATGTCCATTTTATGTCCGCACGTCCATGGACATAAAATAAACGTCTATCGTACATCCGATTTAAGACATCCGTTAATGGTCAATATTTGGATGTTCACAAGATGTCCGGTCTTGGAGGTCAAAGTTTCTCCCGAGCACGCAAGCAAGTATTAGTTCGTTCATTTACCGCTACGCGACGTACGATGCGCTACCTTTCTCGTATTTAAGATTCAGTTATGAGAATTATATAAAGTTTGCAAAAGGTAACAAATAAGATTAAAAATGTATTGTTCAATTTAATTTCTGATCTAAAAGGACGAGTTTCAGATATTAAATTGATTTTATAAGTCGGACAAGTAAATGTCCGGCGACTGAACGAAAATAATTTTTTATTATCTATTTAAGATGTAAAGTGCAATATGCAAGTATAAATTATAAATAAAACGTTTATATAAAATTTTTATGTAAAATTTTATATGAAATAGATAAATTATATTATTATTTAGGGATTGAAATATATATGTTTTGTTTAGAAATTATGATATGTTTAGATCATAAAGGTTGTTCTTTTTTCACACATTTAATACACATTTTTTTTAATTATCTGTTTTATAATTATCCGTTTTATGCAATAAAAGTAATATTTAAATAATATGTGATATTGCACTAATGTACATGTATGTGATATAAATTTTCTTTAATAAATGTATTGCTTAAAAAAATATATATTTCATCTTTTTAATATGTAAATTCAAATTTTGTATGTAACTCCTTTTTCATCTCCTTTTTATAAAGTTTTTGTATATCTGTTATTGCTAATTTATGTCCATTGGATACCTTTTGGACACGTCAGGGATTAAATTATGTCCACCAATTTCATATTTGGATATGCTATGTATATGCACTGTATATTTGAGAAAACGGACATTTTATGGATATTTTCAATATCCTTGAAGGATATTTGTAGAATATTTTATAGATATCTGTGTGCTGTCTGGGTATGCTTATTTGACGCATGTGTTAGTTTTGTACATAAAAATTGATTACATTTAGACCAATATTCATAGGCTGGTATTCATAGTCCGATCTTATATTTGAGATCGTCTTAAGTTCGAGCTTAAAATGCTACGCAGCTATTTGATTGGTTGAATGAGGTCTTAAGTCAACCTCGAAGCAGACTTAAGATATCTTTTCATGGGACGCTAAAAAGTAGCGTCAACCATTAGTTGAACAATGAAGCAATTACTTACTTCTTTGTTTAACCAATGGTTGACGCTACTTTTTAGCGTCCCATGAAATTGTACCCTTAAGACGATCTTAAATATAAGATCGGACTATGAATACCGGCCTTAGTCCGGTTTTACATTGGGTGCTTTCCATTTAACAACACAAGTCGACACAAGTGTCATTGTATCTTTGTTTATTGTATTCACTGAAAAAAGATAGAATGACGCTTGTGTCGACTTATGCCGCTAAATGGAATCACCCATTTAAAACCATCTTAGAAGAACTCATTCTACCAATCAATAGTTGTATTGTAGCTATTTGATTGGTTGAATGAGTTCTTAAACCTCCCAGGTAGCAAGATGACGTCAAATGACATCTTAATAACGTCTTAATTACGTCATAAACGTCTTTAGACGTCATCTTGTTACCTGGGCTGGAGCACATAAAAAAACTTAAATAGTAAACTTAAGATTTAAACGAATCGACCAATCACAGTCGAGCAAGGCAGTGACTGCGATTCGTTTAAGTTATTATTTCATAATAAATATACATTCGTTTAAGTTATTATTTCATAATAAATATACATTCGTTTAAGTAATTATTCGATTCGTTTAAGTTATTATTTCATAATAAATATACATTCGTTTAAGTTATTATTTCATAATAAATATACCAAAAAAAAGCCCAAATTACAATTGCACTAGCTACTGCTGCAATTACAACTTTTTGTCTTCGCAAAGTTTCAATATTATGTTTTTGAATGGTATTCTCACATTCTCTGTGCCATTGATACAATTTTTGATTATATGACATTATTAAACTCAAAATTAAATTCAAAATTTAAATTAAACTGTTAAAAGCTCAACTTTGCAATATTATTTTTAAGTTATAATTTGTTCATGTACTACTGCTGTCTTCCTTAAATGCCCTGCTGACATGTGATCTTGCCGGCCAGTGCTGCTATTGCAGCTATTCCTTTTCATGAACAGCAAATATTCTTTAGTAAATTTTGATCACGTGACTGATTTGCTGCTGCTGCATGCTGCGTATGAAAAGGCACCTTTATCGTACAGTGGAAGCCGACGCGATAACCAATACAAAAAGTTGGATTGAGTTCAACTTTGACGCGCGGATGTTAAGCCCGTATCTGACAATGCAATTTTTCGTGCAACTTATTGCAGCGACTTAATTGCTACAACTTAATAGTTGCAGCAATTATTTGAATGTTGATCACACTACAGGCAACTAAAATAAGGTTAACTGAATTATTGTTAACCGGAACAAAATATATTAAATAAGATTATGGCTGCGTTCGTTTTGACGGTTTTAGCGCTGAAAGCATCGCTCTATCTTTGTTTGATATTCGACGTGCAATAAAGACAGAATGATGCTCACAGCACATGAACGTGGGAAGCGAACGCAACCTATGTTGGTACAATATATAAGATATTATTGTCTCTTTTTAAAGCAAATGTATATGTAACATATATAATATAAGACTTATGTTTTAAATTCTTAAAAAATATTACTACAATTGCATGCAACTAGTTGCCAGAATTAGGACTAGATCTAAATCTTATGCAATCACTGCAACCAAATTGCTTTTCAAAATTGCATAGTATGATATAGAAAAAATTGATGCAATTTATCGCAGCAATCAAATTGCTGCAACAAATTGCATAGTCTGTGTTCGAAAATAGTTATATTTACTGGCAGTAAAACAGGGGCTGTTGGCAGCAGTGAAAATTACTGGTGCTCCGTTCTTATTGTATTGCCAGTAAAGTACCAGTAAAAGTAGTGTAACCCAGTAAAAAATGATTAATAATATGATTTAATTAAAAAAAGAAGTGTAGAATTATATACCATAAATATTTATTATATTTCTATTTTATTGTAGTTATTTGTAAAATATATTTATCAAACACACATATAAAATACAATATAAACTATTTTTTCTCAATACAATTATAAACTTTTTTAAACTTAATATAAATGTATTTACAGATCTTCTTTTTACATTATTTTTTCATTTTTAAAACCAAATGGAAAAAACCCACTATATATAACACGAACTATTCTCTTTACGCTAACCCATGCACATGATTTGGATACATCAAATCGTTCACTTATATGGAGCGATATGAATCTGGCGTTGCTAACACATAGATAGTAATTAATATTTGTTTTGTTACATCAATTTTTTTCTCTTCCTTGGAATGGAATATTATCCAACTTTGGGCCAATTAAATATACTAAAAAATTAAAAGTATTACGTTCCATCCTGTAAAAAAATATATTATTAATATAATTTTATTGTATAATGTATGCAACATTTCTTATGTATAAATAATATATATAATATATACTTACCTAAAATGTGACTTACATAAAATGTGATTTAAATTCAATATCTGTATATCGTGCAAACAACATAAATAATTTCTAATTTTTGGTACTCTTCTTCTATTTCTATTATCTTCTATAATATTTAATAATTCTTCATTATTATCATCGCTGTCACTTGAAGAAGAACTGGAAGATTCAAAAATAATATTTTGGAGTAAAATATATTCTTCTATTTTACTGATTTTTTAATTTTTTCTACGTTAATCTAAAAGAATAAATGCTTTTACTTTGGTAAACAACTTTTACTGGCAGTACAATAAGAACGCAGCACCAGTAATTTTCACTGCTGCCAACTGCCTCTGTTTTACTGCCAGTAAATATAACTATTTTCGAACACAGACATAGTCAGATACAGATTTTACGTGTGACGTCCCGCCATCTTAAAATTACTAGATTTAGTTACTATTCTCTTACCCATTTTGTTTCTTTAATATATCCATGGAGTAAGAACAAATATTCAATTTTATTGCTTATAATTCAACTTTACTCACTATTATTAATTGTATTACCATTAATTTTAGTCTTAGGCCGGTATTCATAGTCCGATCTTATATTTAAGATCATCTTAAGTCTGCTTCGAGGTTGACTTAAGACCTCATTCAACCAATCAAATAGCTGCGTAGCATTTCAAGCTCGAAAGCACAGTTGATTATTCTCCTGAACTTCAACTGGGATTGGTCAATTTCTTATGACTTACGACTTTACGACTCTATTGTAGAATGACCTTAAGACGATCTCAAATATAAGATCGGACTATGAATACCGGCCTTAATGTACGCATATACGAATTCCATTATTTAAAATATTGATTATAATAATTGCTTACCGTTCTTATTCTATACGGTTATTTAACTTGCTAATCAACTATGTACTCCCTTAATTAATATATAATAAAGACTTTATATACATACTAAGATTTAAACTTAGACTTTAAACAAATACGACCGAAATAAATAATTTAGATAACAACAAATAAAGTATTTCAAGAGAATTATTGGATTGATGTTAAAAATGAATAACTACAAATATATTTTAATACTTTGAAATGCTTTATTTAAAATTCATTATGACCAGTGTAAATAACTTTCTTTATATACTATAATTTAAGTTCGATTAATTGAATTATATTTCTAAATCTTTTCTGAAATATAAAGGAAGTTATACATACATGTAAAACGATTCTGTAATCTTAATACCGCTAGCAATAGATATTAATATTAGATTAAGAGCGCCTTATAGGTTTGACACGTGAGGTGGTCTAAGAGGAAGTCGTAAAAATATCGAGCATTTATTTCTCAGAGATGTCAACCGACACCTCCGATGAAATATACGTATTACTCTTTGATCACTGTCGTGCTGCTTTGAAAAGATATCTATGTCTAAACAATTGATAAGTAATTCGGTGGTATTTCCGAGTACGACGTGGTCCAATAAGAAGATCACCTTACTCGGGAATTCCTATAGCGAAAGATCATGCAAGGAACAAAGGAATTACCAATATATAAACCCCGAATTTCGGGCGCGAGGACCAGTAGTAATAATAATTAGTCAGTAGAAAAGACTCGCTGTTAGTCGTTTTTGTCAGTGTCATTTCGTCGCTATTATTCTTATATTCTTGCTATTCGTTAACCATTATAACTGAACTATTATCTTGTATCAAATTGTTATATCATTCAACAAAATTTAAATAAAACTGTAATTGTGCATATTTACTGTGTCAATTTTTGGAGAAAACCAGACCTTGCGTAAATGAGGGCAATCGGGATCAGCAGAAATCAACATCTGAACGGTAAGTACCAGATATTTTTATCCCTTGTTTCATTCTTGTATATTCAATATTCGTGAAATAATAGACATCTCTCTTGCATTCACCACACTTCCTAAAACAAAATAACGAGGATTAAATAAATATTATACTGTCAAGTACTGATAGTATTCTCTCCTCTTATCTTAGCGTAAAAATTGTTATAACTTATTATTTCATTCTGGCAAGCGTCAGGGTAATTATTAGTTAAAGTTCCAAATATCAGAAATATAATTTTGCTTTCATCCGTTAAGCGTCGCGTACTCCCTTCCCAAAGATTTCCCCAGGCATCCTCTGTTATGCCGGAGACATCTATTCTCTTATTATTATTCCTAAAAATTTGTTATCAATTCTAATAGATCTCAGATTTCCATTGTTTCCGGGCATCCACTGTCATGCCGGAAGCATCCGTTACCCTAAACCAATCAGCTTAATCGACGCTTCACTGGATATATCAACGATATTTGGATTCGGAAAGAAATTAATAATTTATAAATTCACTAACATCTTGCTATATAGAAGGGTGCAGCATCTCCACAGTGCCTTACGCAAGCCTTATTGTCCATTCTCCCATCTTCCCGTCGCTTCCGGGCATCCTCTGTCATGCCGGAAGCATCCTAAATCCTTTATTCTTATATGCAAATTCCGTTATCTTAACGTTACTCCGCCTTCAAATTCCCATCGTCTCTGGGCATCCACTGTCATGCCGGAGACATCCACATTCTTATAATTTATTCCTTCACTGATTTTCAGTTAACTAAAAATCATAAGAATCAGTACAACTAGTTAATCTGCACTGACGCTGATTCAGTTAATAATAATAATAGTAACAAGAATAAATACATACTAATTTCCTCAATCAATACTGACAATTCCTTAAATGGTAAATCCAAAATTGAGATCTAAAAAGAGAAGGCATAGAGTAGGGAAAATAACCCAAATATCGCGACGCCTCTCGATTCCGTCGAATCAAAAGATTAGAATCAAACTCAAAACCTAATCTCGTCAAATCAGACAGAAGGGTTTTCCTTTCGGAAAGTTTTATATCCGCTTTAAAACTCAAAGCTAAATTTCTCTTTTACCGGAGAATTTCACCTCTCAGAAATTTCGTCAACCAATCACTGCAAATATAGAATTTGACTCTTTTTAGAGCTATTACTTGGAAATTATTAAATATCCCAGACAGCACAGGACATTCTATGGACATTTTATGTCCATTTTACGTCCGCACGTCCATGGACATAAAATAAACGTCTATCGTACATCCGATTTAAGACATCTGTTAACGGTCAATATTTGGATGTTCACAAGATGTCTGATCTTGGAGATCAAAGTTTCTCGCAAGCACGCAAGCATGTATTAGTTCGTTCATTTACCACTACGCGACGTGTGATGCGCTACCTTTCTCGTATTTAAGATTCAGTTATGAGAATTATATAAAGTTTGCAAAAGTTAACAAATAAGATTAAAAATGTATTGTTCAATTTAATTTCTGATCTAAAAGGACGAGTTTCAGATATTAAATTGATTTTATAAGTCGGACAAGTAAATGTCCGGCGACTGAACGAAAATAATTTTTTATTATCTATTTAAGATGTAAAGTGCAATATGCAAGTATAAATAAAACGTTTATATAAAATTTTTATGTAAAATTTTATATGAAATAGATAAATTATATTATTATTTAGGGATTGAAATATATATGTTTTGTTTAGAAATTATGATATGTTTAGAGCATAAAGGTTGTTCTTTTTTCACACATATAATACACATTTTTTTTAATTATCTGTTTTATAATCATCCGTTTTGTGCAATAAAAGTACAAGTAACATTTAAATAATATGTGATATTGCACTAATGTATATGTATGTGATATAAATTTTCTTTAATAAATGTATTGCTTAAAAAAATATATATTTTATCTTTTTAATATGTAAATTCAAATTTTGTATGTAACCCCTTTTTCATCTCCTTTTTACATAAAGTTTTTATGTCTAAAGTTTGTTAAATATCTGTTATTGCTAATTTATGTCCATTAGATGTCCATCGGATACCTTTTGGACACGTCAGGGATTAAATTATGTCCACCAATTTCATATTTAGATATGCTATATATATCCACTATATATTTGAGAAACATAAAACGGACATTTTATGGATATTTTCAATATCCTTGAAGGATATTTGTAGAATATTTTATAGATATCTGTGTGCTGTCTAGGTATAAAGATATTATCGAATACCCTTCCTCAAAACCGGCAGATCTAATAACTCAATTAAAATCTCAGTTACCGAAAAATCAGTACGAAATAGAAAATTATTTACAAGCTCTCCAATGAAGCCATCGTGCAATGACAAAGATTTTTTCGCTCTAACAACCGATGAACAAACCCAAATTCTCGACATACTCTTGGAATTCATCGCAGGTGATATCGATATCGATCAATTAATACAATTAATAGAGAATTTCGAAATTCCATTTTAATAGATATTTCTTACGCACATATTTATATTAAATAATCGTGCCTCGCATCACAATCGATTCATCCTATTAGTGTGGGTCCACAACTTTGCTTTAACTGACGGAGTCGTAAGAAACTAACCAATCGTATTCAATTATTCTTCTCACATTCAACTGTGATTGGTTAAATTCTTACGACTCCGTCACTTAAAGCAAGGTTGTGGACCCACACTTAAGGTCATTCTACAATAGAGTCGTAAAGTCGTAAGTCGTAAGAAATTGACCAATCACAGTTGATTATTCTCCTGAACTTCAACTGGGATTGGTCAATTTCTTACGACTTACGACTTTACGACTCTATTGTAGAATGACCTTTATAGAGTCTCGCGGTTTCCTCATTTTCCGTAATCGACAAGTCAGATCCTCGCTCTCGGCATCCCCAAGGTATAGCCGGTGTAAGCAGGTTGCCTTGAAAATAAAGAGAGCACATTTTACTCTAGAACTGAGGAATCTAGGGGAAAATTGGTCACTGAGACGTGACATACGTATCTGCTGATTGGTTATCGCGTCGGCTTTCGCCGTATGGCAAGTTGCCGCGTCCTGTGTGCAGGAGCCCTAAGACCGAGCTATGAATACCGGCCTTAATATATAAGGTGTTCTCAGTGTATTATATAGGGTGCTAGTGTATTATATAGGGTGCTTTCCATTTAGCGACACAAGTCGACACAAGCATCATTCTATCTTTTTTCAATGAATACAATAAACAAAGATAGAATGACACTTGTGTCGACTTGTGTCGTTAAATGAAAAGCACCCATAGAAGTCTATAGACTCACAGTTGGACAATATTACTAGATTTTCTGATGTAATTCGAAGCTGATTGGCCGAATCTGAAAGTAGAAACCAATTACGTTCGATTACTTAACGATTGAGTTCTACTCATCGACATATAGATTAAGTTTCCACCAAGAGTTCGAATCGGGTCAGAGTTGGATCAGAGTTGGGTCAGAATAGGATTTATTGGTGTTTCCATCATAAAAAGTTCACCCCAACTTGATTCTGACCCGACTCTGACCCGATTCACCTGATTCGAACTCTCGGTGGAAACTTAGTCATACACTGGACTAAGCATTGCGATAGAAAGGCGAGCGCTCGCTGTAGAGAGAGAGGTACTACATGGAAGGCATGTTCTGTCTCTTTTGCTAGTATCTCATTGGTAATTTTGGTTCCCGCCTCGATGGGCGAGAACCAAAGTTACCAATGAGATACTAACAAAAGAGACAGACATAAGCCTCCTATGGGGAGCGTCCCGTTTGACCACGTTGCGATTGACCACAGCCAATCATATCGACCTGTGCCTAGAGTAACCAGCAACGATTAATCAATCAGAGAGTCCTATTTTGAATTGGCCAATTGGCGACGTGGTCAATCGGGTGCCACCCCTCCTATGTAGTACCTCTTTCTCTATAGCGGGCGCTCGCCTGTCTATCGCAATGCTCAGTCCATTATATATGTTGACGAAGATTGTGGACCAAGAGTAAAGCGTCGTCTACAATGGTCCATATTCTGAATCCTCTTTTATCGATAAAAGTGCCTCTAAAAGTGGTTCGTAGCCAATCAGAAGGCTTATAAGCCACTTTTAGAGGTACTTTTATCGTTAAAAGAGGACTTAGAATATGGACCAATGAGATTTTAAGGAGATTTAAGGCGTAAAACTTAAGAAATTGATATTATTACAGTCAAGTATTAAGAGGATATTCGATTGGTCAATTTCTTAAGTCTTACGTCTTCTTAAAATTCTATTGTAGATGACCATAGACATATACAGGGTGTTGAAAAAAAAGTGTTACATATTTTGATAGCAGGTAGTATGGATCAAAACAAGAAGAAAAGGTCTAATAAACATGGGTCCTAAAACTGATATCTTCAAAGATATAAGCTATTTTGTTATTTGAGCTCTTTGTCATTTTCTTATTAGTCGTGTCATCTTTAGAATGTAATGAACGTCTTAGAGAATCATGCACTCTGTTTTTCAAAATGTTTTTATTTTGTTATGTTGTAGTACATTCAGTTTCTTTACTGCAGTTTTTTTATGGAAGATAAATGATTACATTTCATATTAAAATAAAAATTGTTTCTTTATCTCTCTTTGTTTATTTTTTGTTTTTTAAAGCACCTAGAAAAAAGATATCCCTATTGTACCCCATTCTCCCCTACTCCTTTGTTCATTACATTCTCAGATCACATCAAAGATGACACGACTAATAAGAAAATGACAAAGAGCTCAAATAACAAAATAGCTTATATCTTTGAAGATATCAGTTTTAGGACCCATGTTTATTAGACCTTTTCTTCTTGTTTTGATCCATACTACCTGCTATCAAAATATGTAACACTTTTTTTTCAACACCCTGTATAATAGACTGGTCCCTATCGTAAGAGGCGGCGTTGAAATATCTGAAGGATAGAGAGATGATCCGGGTATCTCTGTCCTTCTCTTTTGTCTCGTGGTGGGGGCACTGTAGGAGTTGAGGGGAAAGCAATGTGCATCCTCGCTTCGTTTTCACTCATCCCATCAGTGTCCCCACCACGAGACAAAAGAGAAGGACAGAGATACCCGGAATCATCTCTCTATCCTTCTTTCAACGCCGCCTCTTAGGGTACAATTTCATGGGACGCTAAAAAGTAGCGTCAACCATTGGTTGAACAAAGAAGTAAGTAGTTGCTTCATTGTTCAACCAATGGTTGACGCTACTTTTTAGCGTCCCATGAAAAGGTACCTTTAAGATGCAAATTCATGGGACGCTAAAACGTAGCGTCAATCATTGGTTGAACAATGAAGCAACTTTGTTCAACCAATGGTTGACGCTACTTTTTAGCGTCCCATGAAAAGGTATCTTAAGGGTGGATTTTCACTTGACGCTCGACGCTCATTTTTAGCGTCAAAAGACATCACGTGATCAAAAAATGACGAATTGGTATCTTTATTTTTAGTCACGTGATGCTTTTTGACGCTAAAAAATGAGCGTCGAGCGTCAAGTGAAAACTCACCCTTAAGATACCTTTTCATGGGACGCTAAAAAGTAGCGTCAACCATTGGTTGAACAAGGAAGTAAGTAGTTGCTTCATTGTTCAACCAATGGTTGACGCTACTTTTTAGCGTCCCATGAAAAGGTACCTTTACGGTAGGGGCAGTCTATTATATATGTCTATGTAGATGACGCTTAAGGCCGGGTCTACAATAGGTAATTTAAGCCATAAGTCTTAAGAGATTAACCAATCACAATCAAGTATGAAGAGAATACTCGATTGTAATTGCTTAGGGCTTAAATTATCTATTGTAGACCCGGCTTAATAGATTTCGCGCGTGATATCGCAATAAATAGGGAAATTAATCGATGAAAAATATTAAAACTAATACGGCAATGGCTGTCTTATTGCTCGACTGTGATTGGTCGATTCGTTTAAGTCTTAAGTTTACTATCTAAGTTTTTTTATGTGCTCCATGGTTATAGGACTTTCGCACATGAATTGCCATAATCATAAACGTAAAACGTAAACGTAAGCTGAAGAACCAATCAGAATATTGCTTTAGCTTTAAGATCATTCTACAATAGAGTTGTAAAATCGTAAGTCGTAAGAAATTGACCAATCACAGTTGATTATTCTCCTGAACTTCAACTGGGATTGGTCAATTTCTTACGACTTACGACTTTACAACTCTATTGTAGAATGACCTTTATGTATTCTAGAAGACGATAGAAATTATGATAAAGTTGGCCATAAGCAGAAGTAACTAGGATTTCAACTGGTTGAATCTTATAGTGAATTCGGTTGCCTGCACTAGTGTACACTGAGTGCAAATGTTTTCAGTGCAACGTGTTCGATCGACAATTCCTGTTCAGTGTATCGCACTCTTCGTATTCGATTATATTGCACTATTATAGTATACACCTTATGATATGTTCGATGAGTGTCGCACTACTCTAGTGTAACACTGATTTTATGTTCGGACATATAGAGCGAACTGCACAAGTGCAAAGTTTATTGCACAGCCAATTTTGACAGTGCAATTCAGTATAGCTGGTTCTTACCGGGAAAAAATGGAGCGATTGATATTTTTGGACGAAATTTTAAAAAGCAGTAGTAGCGATGAGGAGGAAATAAATTTTATTCCAATAAATTTGATAAAATTAGAAAGACCAAAAATAAAAAACTTTTTAGATATAATAAATGAATATTCAGATGAAGAAGTAAGTATTTATATAACAATAAATATATATATTTTCGAAATATAAAGTAAGAAGCATATAAAATAATCTACATACATATATATATATATACAGGGTGTCCCGCAACTACCGCTCAATATTTTAAAGATAGATTCTCTGGCCAATTTCAAAACGATTTTTCCTCAGCGAAAATGTCGAGGCATTAATAGTTTTCGAGTTATAAATGATTGAAAATAAAGAGTTTTTCGCAAACTAAGCCTTATGGGAATAAAATATTAATAAAATCACATTCTTCAGTTAATTTTAGGTAGAGTTTACTTTAATAGAATTTTAATTTAAGGCTTAGTTAGAAAGATATATCATGACAAAAATTAGGAATATGCAAAAAATAATGATCTTCTTCGGCATTTTCGCTGAGGAAAAATCGTTTTTAAATTGGTCAAAGAATCTATCTTTAAAATATGGAGCGGTAGTTGTGGGACACTCTGTATATGTATATGTATATATATATATATATATATATATATATATATATATTTATATATTTATTCATTTTTTTTTTTCATAAAATAGAAGTCCCGTTTTCTATTATTTGTTTGTTACTATCACATATAAATTTTTTAAAAATTACTCATATTTACCTATTTCATTTTCAGTGTAATATCAACGAACGTTGTATTTCTCACACTGAACTCGTATTGCACTAAATTGTACGAATGCAACACTAGGTCCGGTCGACACCTAGTCGACACTAGTTTCATTTCAGTGCAACATCAACGTATTGAGTGTTGATTGGACCTAGTGCTGCATTCGTACAGTTCAGTGCAATACGAGTTCAGTGTCAGTGTAAATCTATCGAATTCACTATTAGTTACTTTTGTCTATGGCCAACTTTATCATCATTTCTATCGTCTTCTAGAATACATAAAGCTAAAACAATATTCTGATTGGTTCTTCAGCTTACGTTTTTGTTTTACATCTATGGTTATGGCAATTCATGTGCGAAAGCCTTAAGTCTCCTTAAAATTTCATTGTAGACGACGCTTAAAACAAGGGTACTTGGAATACTTTCCGATTCACGCATGAAGTGACAAAAAAATGTATAATATGCGTGACATGAATTATATATTTTCTGTCGCTTCATGCGCATCATGCGTGAATCGGCAAGCACCCCAAGATCGTGGACCAAGGGTCACGGTACGGTCGTGTTTCCGAATTTACTGTCCGTCCTGAAAATCTATAGTATACGTGAGGTGAACTATAGATTTTCCGTACCGACAATAAATTCGGGACCCATATAGCTAAGCTTTTCCGGTCGCGCGTGCGCACAAGGGCCACTCGAGCGCGGGCTTGGCGTCGCTCGCCTGGTGGAGAAGACAGAACAGGCGGCTCCGAGCAATTGGCGTATCGACCGAGCACTTGGCGAAATCTTATTTCTCGTATTTACACGCGCGCCGCTGCAATCTCGCGTAATTACGGTAGGTACCCTGATCGATGACGAGCGAGAACAATTGACATCGGATCACGCGCGCGCGCGCGCGCTTTCACCCGCGGCTCACTTCGCATTCCGCGTGACGATAAACGCTCTCCCCTCTGTGCCGTTGGCCATATTGCTATCCGTTGATAAACTTACGGAATTTTACCGTACCGACTGGTGAGCGAGGCCTCGCGCGGGGAAGGATCGCGTCGTGCAAAGTGTCAAAATACAAGTCCGTCGTGAACGCTTTTTTCGACGCGCTCTGAAAACAAGGGGAGGCCGAACGTTTCGCGAGGACTTGCCTTCCGCCAGTCTTCTACTGGCCGACATATTCCGACACGATGCGCAAGCCGCGAAAACGCGACCTTCGTCTTGTTGCGACGTGTCGTTTTCTTTGAATATTTTGGAATACTTCGCGTCCGCGCTTCTTTCACGACACCTTGAATTTGGCCGCGAGTGAAAATTCTGTACAAGTATCCATTGTAAAGACGTACCTACGCTCTTCCTCGGCATCAGTCAGTATAATAATTCATTCGTACTGAAATTTCTACCTATTAATTTTCGCCCACTGTTTATATACTTGTCCATATTAAATTTTTATTTTATCAAAATGTATATATATATATATATATATATATATATATATATATATATATATATACACACACACACACACACATAGGATGTCCGGAAACTACTACTCCATATTTTAAAGGTAGATTCTCTGGCCAATTTAAAAACAATTTTTCCTCAACGAAAATGTCGAGGCATTAATAGTTTTCGAGTTATAAATGATTGAAAATAAAGGATTTTTCGCAAACCAAGCCTTATGGGAATAAAATATTAATAAAGTCACATTCTTTAGTTAATTTTAGGTAGAGTTTACTTTAATAGAATTTTAATTTAAGGCTTAATTAGAAAGATACATCATGACAAAAATTGGGAATATGCAAAAAATAATGATCTTCTTCGACATTTTTGCTGAGGAAAAATTGTTTTTAAATTGGCCAGAGAATCTACCTTTAAAATGTGGAAGGTAGTTACGGAACACCCTGTGTATATATATATATATATATATATATATATATATATATACATTTTGATAAAATAAAAACTTAATATGGACAAGTATATAAACAGTGGGTGAAAATTAATAAGTACAAATTTGAGTATTAATGAATTATTTTATATATATATATATACATATATATACACATACATATATAATATTTATTTTTTAGATATCTATAAATGATCTAAGAATGGAGTTATCATCAGAAATATTGGAGAGCTTAGTTATGGATAATAAAGATGTTATGGAGGTGCTGAAAGATGGAAGCGTCGCAGAGGAAGATATTATTTTTGAAGCAACTGAGGATTCTGAAGAGGCAGAAATAGAGGAAATTATAGAAATAATTGAGGAAGTTGAAGAATCTGATGAGACTACTCCAGATGGTGATGTATCTTTGTCAGAGGATAAAGATAAGTCAGTGGATACAAAGGACGGTTTAGTTGAGAAAATAGAGAAGAATGATGAAGAACCTAAGAAACATGTAGAACTTTATAGCTTTGATGAGGAGAATTCAGTATTTGCTTTACAATCTGATAAGAAGGACTCTGCCAAAGATATTAATAGTACACGGAAGACTATTAATAAACAAGTTATTAATTATGATGTTGATGAAGATTGGCAAGATGAAGAACTGGAACGTATTGATGAATTGGATAATACTTCTGAATTAGTGGGCAATAGTACAGATCCTTTACAGGTTGATAACAAACACGTAAATAATCAAACTGTTTCATTACAATCAAACAAAATAGATTTAAGAATTCATGCGGATCCCATGAAAAGGTCGGATAAATCTCGAACAGACAACGGTATCGGAAATGATATAAATAATATTAATGACGATAGCGAGACAACTCATGAGATAGTGAAAAATGTAGAGAATAATCTATTGTATACTGTGCTTGGTACAAAAAAACAAGACTCGTCTAAGCAGCAACAAGAAAAGCTCAATGATGCACATTATGTCAAAGTAAGTATATTTTTGAAATATTAATACAAAGGAATATAATCAATTAAAGAATAAGGCTCTTTATGTATTTTAACAACACAATAAGAAACTAGCAATTGAGAGTTACTGCGGATGATAGTGTGTAAATTTTTCTTAAATTATTCGCGAAAATTTAAACGTGCACAATATGCATATATTTTACTTGCTGCATTTACCAAGATATAGATTCTCATTTTTGAAAATTCTATAAACCTCTCTTCACCCCCCTGAAGAGATGTAGACGAGGAAAAAAATATAAGAATACAAAGAAATATAATCTTTTAATATTGTTGTAATGTTGTGTTATCTTAGATGGAACGACTCGAAGAGAACACTATACCAGTCGAGGGTACCATTTATTATGAAGGAGATAATATGGAAACATTATATGTAGCACAAGCTATCGATGACAATGAGCAATATCAGTATGATAATGCGACAATAGAGCAAGACGAACAAATGTCCTGGGAACCAGCAAATCCCGAATCTAATCAAAATCAGGAAGAAGACAGTTCTCAAGTAATATCCCTTGTTAAAAAGTGAACCAAGTGTTATAAACAAATGTATCATAAATGTTTTTATTTTTGCATAGGATCAGATATTTTTACATGAGGACGAGGATGGTCAATTGTACTTCAAAGATGCTAGCGGAGTTTTGCAGCCAGTGTATTTGACCGAGGACGGAAATTATGCAATTGCTGAAACCAGTGACGATCATACTAATAAAGAATTGCAATCGAAATCTCAACAAAACAGTGAGACAATTGAAGATGATAGTTACATAAGTTTGCCTGAGTCAGAATCTAAACCTATTTCCAATAAACAGGTATGGATCTAATATATGTTGATAGATTTCATATTAAGGAGAAATTTTCATTTCACTTTATGCTTACAAATTTAATTATTACATTTATAAAATTTACTAGACAACCAGTAATACCGTGTCACCGACATCGCTTCAAGATTTTGATAATGAAGACAATACTGTAACCATTTCCTTGATAATATCAGAGGATGAAAATGGACAAAAGAGAACTCAAGTCATTATACCGACAACGGATAATTTAAAATGTGACATCTGTAACAAAAGTTTTAAAACATCCTGCCAATTACTCAGACATAATAGATTAAAACATGCTCGCGAGGAAGATATAACTACAAGAAACTTTCCTTGCGATTTGTGTCCTAAGAGGTAAGCGGATCTTAAAACTTACATTTTAAATACAAATTGAATAAAAAATTTAATTTTTAAAAATAATTTTTAACGTGCAAAAAAAATTAAAAAATTAAATTTTTAAAAATAATTTTTAATGTGCAAAAAAATTTTATTTATATTAAATTTTTTATTTTTTTCTGCCAGGTATCCAGATCAGACTTCTCTAGCTCGCCATAGAAAGACACACACCGGCGATCGACCGTTTCAATGCCTAGAATGTCATAAAAACTTCCCTACTTCTACGGCATTACGTCGTCATTTAACGCTACACAATTCGCAATCGCGACCGCTTCCTTGCATCTATTGCGGTCGGCGGTTCATGGACAAGACTAGTTTAGCGAAACACGAAGAATCACACATGCCTAATGAACAGCGCAAATATACGTGTGACATATGTCAAAAAACCTTCAATCATGCAACTGACTTAAGTATGCACAAGAAATATCACGATCCTGATAAGAAATTCGATTGTGAAGTATGCGGTCGTGAGTTTAACAGATTGAATAACTTGCAAAGACACATGATGGTACATCAGCAAGTACGTAAAAGCTTATCTTAATTACACTTACTTATTATACTTTTTATAATATTCTCTTTAATATACAGGGTGTCCTAGACCACCCGTACACTCCTTTTCTTTCAAAAACTAAGCATTTTAGAGAAAAATGTTTTCGACAAAAATTGTATGGTTTTGAGGGGAACCTAAGATGGTGTCATTGGTTTGATTTTGGATGGCATCGTTAAAGTCAGGTCAAGGACACCTTTAATTTCTTAAATGGAATCACCTATTTTTTATTGCATATTCTTATAACTTATGTCGAGAGCTTTCCAAAACACTATAATAAATTATTTTTCCATCAAGTACTTTTCGAGTTATGAGGCTTGAAATCGTTTCTTAATTTTACATAAACCATAAAATATCTTGTAAAATATTCATTTTTCAATTATCTTACTTTAATACTTTTATGTACAAAATAATGAGAGAAATCAATTGGTGTAATGAAAACATACAGTTGTTTTCATTAAGAAATGATTTAAGAAATAAATTAAGAAATGATTTCAAGCCTCATAATTCGAAAAGTACTTGATGAAAAAATACTTCATTATAGTATTTTGGAAAGCTCTCGACATAAGTTATAAGAATATGCAATAAAAAATAGGTGGTTCCATTTAAGAAATTAAAGGTGTCCTTGATCTGACTTTAATGATGCTATCCAAAATCAAACCAATGACACCATCTTATGTTCCCCTTAAAATCATACAATTTTTGTCCAAAACGTTTTTCTCTAAAATGCTTAGTTTTTGAAAAAAAAGGGATGTACGGATGGTCTAGGACACCCTGTATAGAAAAAAATTACAAATATAATTTGATTGTTGTAATTTGATTTATTTTGGCATTTTGTATTTATTTTATTTCGATTTTTGTAAATTATTTTTGTTACAAATTAAAGAATTCTAAGAATTATCTCTCTCTTATGTCTAGCAACAAGGAGGAAATGAGGAAATACTCTCTTGCGACGTATGTGGTATCACATATAAATTCATGAGTTCATTGACGAGACATATGGTGACTACTCATATGAATCCTGAAAAATTGAGACAGCAAGCAGAAGAGCAAAGAAGGAAGCGTGAGAATAATTATCGAAAATATTTAGAAAATCGAAAGATGTATGAAACTCAGCACTCTACATATGGTACAAGACGTAAATATCATTTAATTTCCGAAAGTAATGATGAAACGGCCTGACTTAAATTTTCTCGTAGTCTCTTGAGAGTTTCATAAAGAGCAGTCATAAGATTATTCTATAAATGTAATAACTTCGTAAGAATTAGCAATTTCTTTGTATCATTGGCACAAGTGATACGGATGTGCATTTAATTTAATAAATATTATTGACACATACATGTAAATACATATATGTGTATATATATATGTATGTGTATATATTTTAATTAATATATATTTTAATTAATTATTTAAAATATATATTAAAATATATATTAAAATATATATTAATATATATATTAAAATATATATTAATTAATTAATATATATTTTAATTAGTATGTTTTAATTAATATGTGTATATATATATATATATATATATATACACATATTAGTTAAAAAATATACATGTAGATGATGTCACGATCAATATATGATTATTATGAAATGATTTACTGGGATACACACACACATATATATATATATATGTATAAATATAATTTCTCTTTAGTCTCTTGCATGCACTGCTGATTTTAAAATAAAATAGCACAGTTATATACAAATGTTTAAAGTGTGCCTTAACTACAAACTTGTTTATTTGCACAACGTCTCAAGTGTTTTAAAATATGCATATTTAATATCGAATTCCATATCGTACCAATAATTGATGGATATACAAGCATGTGATTGTCTCACATGATGAAACCATAAAGATGGTAAATATAGTACATCTCCAGCTTTCAGTGTTACTTTCAAAGTATGTGCATTATGATATTCTGGATATCTAAAAATAAATGTTTTAGTCTTATTCTCGTAAATAAATGTCTAAAAAGGAAAATTGTATGCTGTATTCAGTACTATACTTTTTATAATCTGGATTTAAAGGATCTACACATATCCATGGTATCAATGTCGAATTGGCAGTCTGTCCTAAATTAGACGTTTCATTAGCTATCGGTTCAATAATCCATCTTCCGCATTCATATTCTTTGTAAACAGCAGGTGGATAATCTCTATATGGAATCCATGGTAAATCCGTGGGAGGATGTAAAATAAAATTCTTTTCACCAGATACAACGCAATATATATTTTCATAAGGATCCTTATGCACTATATATAAATTAATAAAGTAGTTTAGTATGTGAATTTTTTTAGTTCTTTTAGAATTAAATATATAGATAATAAACATATATAGACTTGTAAAAAATATGATGTGGATAGTATATAAAATTTGTCATGTTATAAAAATAAAATGCAACTAACAATCTTGTAACAATTTTTTTTAAATTTGAGATATTATGATACTTTTCCAAAATGTTATCAAGTCAAAAATAAAACTTTACTGGAAGTTACAGCTCTTTCATCTCCCATCCAAAAGTTTACAGCATCAGGTTGCTTTCCAAATGCTTGGGTGGCCCATGATATTTCGATTTCTGCATCTGACCATAATTTACGAAAATTATTTATAAAATTTGAATTTTGTTTCTGTATATAAAATACACTGTCTTCCTTTGCATTTTCTAATGTATTGAGAAACTCGGACATTGTGAGAAGACGTTCTTCAGGCATTACAAAAAACTCCTCCTTAGTGTCGTCTTTTCTAGCTATTGCATCTGCGTAACCATTTGGCGTTACAGCGACTGAGACATTTTCGTCGCCAAATACTTTATGAAGGTATGGTATGGACCATTTGCTTATAGCAGGCCAGTGTCCTATTGCTCCTTTTATTACCAACGGTATATTTTTTGAGACATATTCTCGGTAGAAAGTAAGAGGTGTAATTTTTGTGTAATTTATTTCTGCAACTTGATTTTGCAAATACAATTCTAGAAAAAATATAAAATCACACAAATTATTAATATTATAGGATTAAATGTATATTTTAAATAATATTTTAAATATATATACATATACAGGGTGGACCAAAAGTCTGGATACAGTCGAATATCTCGTATAGAATGTATTTTAGAACAAAATGCTTTAGACAAAAGTTGTAAGGATTAAAAAGATGTATTTAATTGTAATATCCATTTGACATTGAGTGGCATCAAAGTCAAAGTCAGGGCAAGGTCAACTTGAATTTTTTAAATGGAACCCCCTATTTTTCATTCCATATTCTTGTAACTTACCTCGAGAGTTTTCCAAAACACTATAATAAAATATTTTTCCCTCGAGCATTTTTTGAATTATAAGGCTTGAAATCATTTCTTAATTTTAATATATAAACCGTAAAATATTTTGTAAAATATTCATTTTCTGATTATCTTATCTTAATATTTTTATGTACAAAATAATAAGAGGAATCAATTAGTGTAAAGTAAACACATATATAAAGTAAACACATATATTATTTCGAAGAAAAAATATGTAATTTGCAATTAACAATTAAATATTTTTTCTTAAAAGTAACTAGTATATTTCTTCACCAATTGATTCTTCTCATTATTTTGTACATAAAAGTATTATAAATAATCGAAAAATGAATATTTTACAAGATATTTTACGGTTTATGTAAAATTAGAAATGATTTCAAGTCTTATAACTCAAAAAGTACTTGAGGGAAAAATAATTTATTATAGTGTTTTGGAAAACTTTCGAGGTGAGCTACAAGAATATGTAATAAAAAATAGGCAGTTCCATTTAAAAAATTCAAGTTGACCTTGCCCTGACCTTGGTGACGTCACTCAATGTCAAATGGATATTACAGTTAAATATAGCTTTTTAATCCTTACAACTTTTGTCTAAAGCATTTTGTTCTAAAATACATTCTATACGAGATATTCGACTGTATCCAGACTTTTGGTCCACCTTAATTGTGTATATATATATATATATGTAAAATATAATTTATGCACATATTACACATATTACAAACCATTTTATATATAACTGTTTTTTCACATATTATATATTATTTAAAAATATTTTTTTCACTTGAATCAAAAAGGAGTATTTAATTGCGTTAATATATTAATTACACATTAATTCCACATGTATGTATATCAATAATTAATAATTATATTTTGACATTTTTACATACTATATAATAATTTTATATTTTTTATGTAATATAAACAAAATAAAAATTACAATATTATATTTAGATTAGTAATACATTTCCTATTCATATGTTGATACGGCTTTCTAACAGAACGTCAATTATTTATTTTCTGTAAGCAATTGCATGTGAGGTTAACTGATATATAGATTTCAAAAATAGGCAACAAACCTCTCGCCTCTTGTGACAAGACACGACATGCCCTTTGGATTCTAGCTTCAGCATCTGACATTCTTCTTCAAGTTAAAAAAAAACGTATATATAGTAAATGTCACATCACGTCACATCACGTCACATTGGTATCATCAGTCAAATCAACAAACGCTCAGCTACAGATACGGAACAGATGTTTGTAAATTAAGAGATTTAAATTTTTATATCTATATATACGTGTAACCAATCAATTGTACATACATATGACTAATGAACATGGCCTGGTGATTATTAATCACGTGCTATCCGAAGAATCTCAGTATCTATCTGCCAATGACATGAGAGAGACTGAAAATATTTTATTAGGTAAGTTTATTCTTTCTCTTTCAATTAATATATATATATAACAGTAATGAGATAAAATTAGAAAAAAGTTTATAATAATGAGAGAAGACTTATAATTATTAATATAAGTTTTAATAATTATTAATTACACAATTAAGTTTTTTTTTTAAATTATAAATAGAGAAAAAGTTGAATATATTTTTGTCACTGACATTTTTTTCAATTGCATATGTATGATAAATTTTTTAATAAAGCTTATTTCTAAATATTGTATAAATGTGTGTGTTAACTGAATTATTGCAAGTTTAATACATGACAGTGGAAAAGAATTATAGTCAAGATGTTACATAATTATGATGTTTTAACTATTTAGCAGCTAAGATAATATCAGTTACGTATGGATATAATCTTTTATGATTACAGATATATAGATGTCTAGATAAAATAAAAATTCAAGTTTCATCATCATTCTTTATATTAAAAATTCTTATATAAACAGTTCTCAAGAGTGAGAGTACTTAATAGTTACGGACTGCAATCATGGACAAGCGTGACGCATTGTTGCAAATAAATTTAGAGAGACCTCTTTATGAACATGAGGCATTGAATCAAAATTACAATTATGAGAAGCCAAAATCATTTTGTAAGTATTTATAATTTTAATAAACTAACAAAAAGTAATATTTTCTACGCTGCTTAATAAATCTTGAAATTTTATTTCTCTATAGTGATGCAAAATGCGATAAATATCGTCAGATCGAAAGATTGGCGAGCTTGTATAATGTCGACAATACCAGCAGTGAAATGGCTTAGCAAGTATAATTGGAGAGAAAACATATTGTCTGACATTATTTCTGGTCTAACAGTGGCAATTATGCACATACCGCAAGGTATGGCATATGCACTTTTGGGAAACCTACCACCAGTAGTCGGCATATACATGGCCTTCTTTCCTGTCTTAATATATTTTCTTTTTGGTACATCCAAACATGTATCTATAGGTAAGAAAAGTATAGATAAAGTATACAGGATGGACCAAAAGTCTGGATACAGTCGAATATTTCGTATAGAATGCATTTTAGAACAAAATGCTTTAGACAAAAGTTGTAAGGATTAAAAAGATGTATTTAACTGCAATATCCATTTGACATTGAGTGGCGTCGCCAAGGTCAGGGCAAGGTCAACTTGAATTTTTTAAATGGGACCCTTTATTTTTCATTGCATATTCTTGTAGCTTACCTCGAGAGCTTTCCAAAACACTGTAATAAATTATTTTTCCCTCGAGCACTTTTTGAGTTATAAGGCTTGAAATCATTTCTTAATTTTACATAAATCGTAAAATATCTTGTAAAATATTCATTTTTCGATTATTTTACCTTAATACTTTTATGTACAAAATAAATAATGAGAAGAATCAATTGTAAGAAAACATATAGTTTCTTTTAAGAAAAAATATTTAATTGTTAATTGCAAATTACATATTTTTTCTTCGAAATAACTGTATTTACTTTACACTAATTGATTCCTTTCATTATTTTGTACATAAAAATATTAAGATCAGATATCTAAAGCATTTTGTTTTAAAATGCATTCTATACGAGATATTCAACAGTATCCTTTTGGTCCACCCTGTATAATTAAGATATAAAATACATAATTTTAGAAATTTTATTAAAATATATTAACATGCAACAGAATTGGATATGTTTTTATAGTTTAAGATATGATGCTTTTATATGCATTAACTTTCGAGCGTTATTGCATATCTGGTTACTTCCATTACAGAACAATTAGAAATAATACACTTTAACTTATTCAACAACCTTGAACAATCAAACATTCTTAGCATTCATCAGGAACTTTTGCCGTGGTTTGTCTAATGACCGGTAAGGTAGTAACATATTACTCACATCCAGTCATGGATTATACATCAGCGAATTTTTCGGACTCTCTTTCTGAAAATCTCGAAGATGTCACATATACGTATACACCCATGCAAGTGGCAACAGCTGTGACATTAATGGTTGGAATATATCAGGTAAATATTACATATTATTTTTCAGAATATAATTTAATCAAATAGATAATGAAAAATGTGAAGATTTCTCTTATGTTATAGATAATAATGTATACATTCCGATTAGGCATTGTAACAACTTTGCTGAGTGAAACTCTAGTAAATAGCTTTACGACAGCAGCTGCCGTTTACGTTTTTATCTCTCAAATCAAGGATCTTCTTGGTTTAAAACTACCAAAGCAAAAAGGATACTTTAAGCTAATTTTTGTAAGTAGATATAAAAATTATATATACAGTTTTTAAGAAAAAAATATGTAATTTACAATTACATATTTTTTTTTAAATAACTATGTTTTTTTACATCAATTGATTTTATATCAATTGATTCCTCACATTATTTTGTGCATAAAAATATTGAGATAAGATAGTCGAAAAATGAATATTTTATTAGATTTATTTATATTTTACGGTTGTAAAATTAAGAATTTCAAGCTTCATAATTCGAAAAGTGCTCAATTTTTTAAATGGAACTACCTATTTTTTTATTTCATATTCTTGTAGCTTATCTCGAGAGCTTTCCAAAACACTCTAATTAAGTTAGTTTTCATTAAGTATTTTCCGAGTTATAAGGCTTGAAATCGTTTCATAATTTTACATAAACCGTAAAATATCTTGTGAAATATTCATTTTTCGATTATCTTACCTTAATACTTTTATGTACAAAATAATGAAAGGAATTAATTGGTGTACAGAAAATACATAGTTATTTTTAAGAAAAAATATGTAATTGTTAATTGCAAATTACATGTTTATTCGGACAGTATTTAATGAAAACTAACTAAATTATAATGTTTTGGAAAGCTTTCGAGATAAGCCAAGAATATGTAATAAAAAGTAGGCAGTTCCATTTAAAAAATTGAGGGTGACCTTCACGTGACCTTTAAGTAACTATTTAAGGTCAAATTAATGACACCATCTTATGTCCCTCTTAAAATCATACAAATTTGTCTAAAACATTTTTTTCATATCTCGCATATTTTTCAAAATATTTATCTGTTAAGATTAAAATGAATCACCCTGTGTGTGTGTATGTGTGTCATATTTGTGTATAAATAGATAAATACATAAATTATATTAATGTATATTTGAGCCGTTTATTTTAAAAGTGGCCTAAGTTCATTTGTCAATTATTTTTTATTATTTTTAATTTTATTGAAACGCAAACTCTTAAATATCTCAATTTAAATGGACTTAGGTCACTTTCAAAATAAACGACTCATTTATTGAGATTAAAACATTTGAACGAAAATTTTTCTTTAAATTTCAGACCGTTGTAGATGTATTTAAGGAAATAGAAAATACCAATATAACTGCAGCCATAGTATCAATTGTATCAATTGTTATTCTTATTTTTAGTAATGAGTTTTTGAAGGTAAATATGTATTGTTTGTATCAATTTGGTATTTTAATTTGAAAATATTGACAATATAATGATATAACTTTTAATTAGCCAAGGTTGAGCAAAATATGCAGTATACCAATACCTATTGAACTCATTGCAGTCATTGGTGGGACATTAGTGTCTCGATATTGCGATTTACCAAAGACTTATAATATTGAAACCGTCGGTCATATTCCTATAGGGTACTGAATGAATTCATCACTTAAGTTTATTTACTAAAATTCTGATACTATATAAAATTTTGATTATACATATATATTATTTATATGTATATAAATATAAATATAAATATTTTTTTAATAGGCTTCCTGAACCAAAAGTGCCGAGTCTTGAATTATTGCCTTTGGTAGCAATCGATAGCATCGCAATAACCATGGTTTCGTACACTATTACCATGTCAATGGCATTGATATTCGCTCAGAAACTTAACTATGAAATAGATTCTAATCAGGAACTTCTTGCAATGGTGCGACCTATTATATTTTTAATATATTATATAATATTTATTATATAAATATTAATATATATAATATTAATTATTATATTAATTATTATAATATCAATTATTAATATATATAATATTTATATATAATATATTTAATATTAATTATTATATTATTATATTAATTATCATATTAATTATTAATATATATAATATTTATTATATGTATTAATTTTTTTATAATAGTTATTATATTTTTTATAATATTTATTATATTATTATATTTATTATATTTTAATAATATAATATTTATTACTTGTATTTATTATCGATAGCAAATTTCAATTTCAGGGCTTTAGCAATTTAATGGGCTCTTTTTTCTCATGCATGCCAATAGCGGCCTCCTTAAGCAGATCTCTCATTCAACAAACTGTTGGAGGACGTACGCAAATAGCGAGTATCGTGTCTTGCTTATTGTTGCTTATTATACTCTTGTGGGTTGGACCGTTTTTCGAATTATTACCAAGATGCGTGTTGGCTTCCATAATAATTGTACGTATAAAATTGCAAAATCATAATGTCTCGTTAAGAAAAAAAAATAATCTGAAGATCTTTCATGCAGGTAGCATTGAAGGGAATGTTCCAACAAGCTAATCAATTTGTTAAATTTTGGAAACTGAGCAAGACTGATGCCATCATTTGGATCGTAACATTCCTAATTGTGACGTTGATAAATATTGACATTGGATTGTTTGCGGGTTTGCTCGTGTCACTGGTCATTATTCTGCTTCAAGCTATTCGACCCTATGCATGTTTGCTAGGTCACATACCAGATACGGATTTATACTTGGATTTGGATAGATACAAAGCGGTAAATTTTCATCAGACAGATAAACGCAACAAAAATAAGATATTAATCGGTTTTACCAGGATTGTCAAAAAACTTGGTTTTTTTATTTTTTAAACAAAAAACATTGTTTTTTTTTTGTTTAGAACAATATTTTTTGTGGGAGCGTCCCGTTTGACCACGTTGCGATTGACCACAACCAATTATATCGACCTGTGCCTAGGGTAACCAGCAACGATTAACCAATCAGAGAGTCCTATTTTGAATTGGCCAATTGGCAACGTGGTCAATCGGGTGCCACCCGTTTTTTGTCTTATTTGTGTTTTTAAGTAAAGTAAAAAAAACATGTTTTAAACAAAAAAAGCATGTTTTAAACAAACACTTAATAGCTTTGATCTGTGTAAATATTTAAATTTTTTGCCAGCGTTAAACTGTAAATAACGTTGCCAAAATTGAGAACGCTATTAAAAATATAAATAATAAAATAAAAATGATAAGGGTATTATTTTAGCAGAATATTTATTTTTGGAGAAAAAAAGTTCTAATATTTAATATATAATACTTTGATTCCTTTCCTATTCTTATTAAGTAACCTCATGCTTAACTCTCAACATAAATTATAAATAAAAGAAAAATAAAAAACTTCAATTCTTCTTTTTAAAAGAACTTTTTTTTAGAACTACTGACCTGCTATGAGTTATGCATTATTAATTTAAAATGCTAAAATGCAAAATGTAAAATCAGTCAATATCTTCTAAGTAATTTTTATTGTATTGATTGTTATTTAATATCCAAAAATAAATATTCTGCTAAAATAATACTAATCATTTTTATTTTATTATTTATATTTTTATATCTATATGTTACATAAATATAGATAAAAATCTAAAAACACTAAAACAAAAACTTTTTTGCAATTTACACATCTGTTAGTTTTTGTTTGATTTTTTTTACAATTTCTTTTCCAAATAATCATATATTTTAAACGGTTCTAAACAGTAGTTTAAAATAGTTTAAAACAAAAATGTTTAAAACAGTAGACACTGTTTTAAACAAGTTTTAATCAAACAGTTTTAAACACATTGTTTAAAACATGTCAACCCTGAATTTTACATATTGATTTTAGGCGGTGGAGATACATGGAATAAAAATATTTCATTATTGCGGTACATTGAACTTTGCAAATAACAATTACTTTAGGTCTATCACATATAAACTCGTAGGAGTATGTCCGCAAAAGATTATCAAGCATAGAAAAAAATTAACTGAAGAAAATCAATTTCTCGATGATTCCGAAGGTAGACCTGAATTGCAATGCATAATCATGGACATGAGCGCGTTGAGTTACATCGATCCCAGTAGCGTTCAGATGTTGCACTTGATTGTCAAAGAATTTACGCAAGTGAACATCAAATTTTATTTTGTCAATTGTCCAAGTCCCATCTTTGAAATAATAAAGAAATGCGATTTATACATATATGGCGAGATGTCGCTGAAAATCTTCGCGACTATACAAGATGCCGTTGCTTATTTCCGAAATGAGATTTCCTCAAGATAATGGAAAATACTTTTTAGTCATATATATGTAATATGTGGACATATTTTTGATAACAATGTAACTAATGGAGGAGTGTACAGCTATATTATGCATGCAGTATTGCTTTTTACGTTGTCCGTCTTATGTTGTGTCATATCTTTGTGACATATTTCCTGCAAAACAATATTGTAATAAAAAAAAAAAATCTTTTTTACTCAGTGCCAATTTTTAATTAAAACAAATATGCAACAAAATGTGTAAAACAGCATTATGTAAGTTGCATAAAAACACAAATGTGATACAAATGTACTTCACAAATATTCTACGTCTAACTTGTTTGTACTTACAGTAATACTTAATTTTTTTGCAGATCTAAAACATTAATACATATATATTTTTGTAAATCAGATTCGGTAACACACGTTATAAATATTGTTATGTATTGGAAAGAGAAATATTAAATAATATAACATATAATTGAGCAATCGTCCTGTTTATTTACAACGATCACCCTATGTACAATGTGACAGTTTTTTAGTTATTTTGGGTAACTTGTTAAAACTGTCGCAAAAATTAGGTTTAATGTGCCTTTTATAATTATAGAGTCGATAATTAGCATTCTATATATATATTTCCTATTTGTAAGACACAGTTATTTTTTCTAGTAATCTGCGGCAGTGTTGCCTGTTGATGCTGCTGTATAATCATAATAAATATTCGAAAATAAGTAGCGGAACACATTGTTCAACAATGTGTACGGCACGAGGATCAAATTGAAATTGCTTTATGTCTCCTTTTCTAAATTTGACGATCCAATCGGATGTTGTCTTCTGGCGTTTATGCTATCCCGTACTTTTTCTTCAGGGACTCTGGCATCTCGGGTGGTGGCGGGCGGGGCATGCGTAGCCAGACCTTGACGGCATCGTAGATGAACCATTGCGCTGCAGTCAGGGTACCAATCATCACAATCCTCGGCCCCAGGCCCTTCCATACGCCGCCAAAGCCGAGCTTTTTCAGAACATTAACCGCAGTCGCTCCCTTTTCTTGATTCAATTTAGACACCACCTTAAACACACAGACATATATTTAATAAATTATTATATATTTATTTATTTAATTATTTACATATTTATTTATTTTATATATTTATATATTTATTTATATATTATATATGCAGAGTGTCCTAGACCACTCGTACACCTCTTTTCTTTCAAAAACTAAGCATTTTAGAGAAAAACGTTTTCGACAAAAATTGTATGGTTTTGAGGGGAACATAAGATGGTGTCATTGGTTTGACTTTGGATGGCATCGTTAAGATCAGGTCAAGGACACCTTTAATTTCTTAAATGGAACCACCTATTTTTTTATTACATATTCTTATAGCTTATGTCGAGAGCTTTCCAAAACACTATAATAAAGTATTTTTTCATCAAGTACTTTTCGAGTTATGAGGCTTGAAATCATTTCTTAATTTTACATAAACCGTGATATATTTAGTAAAATATTCATTTTCCGATTATTTTACCTTAATACTTTTGTGTACAAAATAATGAGAGAAATCAATTGGTGTAATGAAAACATACAATTATTTTAAAAAAAAAATATGTAATTTGCAATTAACAATTCCATATTTTTTCTTAAAAACAACTGTATGTTTTCATTACACCAATTGATTTCTCTCATTATTTTGTACATAAAAGTATTAAGGTAAGATATCGAAAAATGAATATTTTACAAGATATATTTTATGGTTTATTTTTTTATGGTAAAATTAAGAAATGATTTCAAGCTTCATAACTCGAAAAGTACTTGATGAAAAATACTTATTATAGTATTTGAAGCTCTCGACAAGCTATAAGAATATGCAATAAAATATAGGTGGTTCCATTTAAGAAATTAAAGGTGTCCTTGACCTGACCTTAACGATGCCATCCAAGGTCAAACCAATGGCACCATCTTATGTTCTCCTTAAAACCATACAATTTTTGTCGAAAACGTTTTTCTCTAAAATGCTTAGTTTTTGAAAGAAAAGAGGTGTACGGGTGGTTTAGGACACCCTGTATATATATATATATATATTATATATATTATGTATATTATATATATTTATTTTATATATTTATATATTTATTTATTTTATATATTTATATATTTTATATATTTATATATTTTATATATTTATATATTTATTTATTTAATTATTTATATATTAAATAATAAATAAATTCAAAATATGAAGGAAATTTGCAATTATGTGAGTAAAATTTACCGTATCAGCAGGGTGAGATACAATGGCGCAAAATACACCAGCAATATATCCAGCTGCGAAAGTTACTACCAGTTGTTCAGCTTTACTGCACTCCGCCCTAGGTTTAGGTACTACATATTTATACAGAAGTTCGACGGTGCGCTCGAAACAGGCAAATTTCATCATCGTATAAGGAATTTGACGCAACCATAGTGGCACTAAACCCTTATAGAAACTGGTAAGACCTTCGTCCGCGTACATCTTCGGCAATGCTTGTCGCAAAGTGTTAGCGTATCCGGGCATAGTTTGTATTCTGACCTGGAATTTAAAAATCCATTGCATAAAATAGAATAAACGATAAGAAAATATAGAATTGTTTTTAATAGATTTTTAATAATAGTTTTTATTTCAGAAAAAAACATGGAACAATTTGTTTTACCTTGGCAGCTTCAAATGGCGCTAATCCAATGTCCGCGAAGAATTCCGCAGAAGCTGACGATATCAAATACAATGTAGTTCTGTATTCATAAGAGAGTTCTTCACCGGCCAATGCTGCGTACTGAACTTTGAAAACTTCATACAGACCAAACTTAAACATTCCCTGAATAGAATAGCCGTAAAAAGTGGGCGCCCAGCCTCTCACTAATCCTCGGGTGCCGTCTTCGGCAAATGTTACCTACAATCAATAGGATCTGTGTGTGATAAAAAATATTACATTTAGAGAAATATACAGGGTGTATCTGAAATGATGCACTAAACTTCAGGAGCGTATTCTAGAGGTCAAAATAAGACTTTTTTTTCTTATGAACATGGGTCCGCAAATGAACCCCTCTCCGAGCTAAAATTCGAAAATGTGTAAAATTGACCGAGCAACGTAAATTTATTTATCTCTCAAGAGAGAGTGATAGGTAACGTCAAAACCAAGGTCAAATAATAAGGCAATCTATAATACAGCTAATTTTCAATTTTTTCTCTAAACTTTAAGAGCCTCTAACTTGGAAGGCAATTCATTTGCGAATCCATGTTCATAGGAAAAAAAGTCTTATTTTGACCTCTAAAATACGCTTCTAAAGCTTAGTGCATGATTTCAGATACACCCTGTATAAAAAAAAAAATGTAGTAAGGAATAAGAATTACCCGAAATCCATTGAACACTGATTTATATTTTGCAGGGTCCACTTGAATTCGGCATTTGACTAAATCTAAAGGCGTGATACCGGTATGAGTGATACCGCAAGACAAAATGCCCCCGAGGCCGCATAACATGAAATAATGGTTGGATCCAAATTCGCAACTATCTGTAAAAATACAAAATATATCGTATTAATTTTTATTTTCTACATTGAGAAAAAAATCTGGTTGTATTAATTAGAATTCTGGTAGATTCAACCAGTATGTCTGTTGGAAAATAGACGAACCAGAATTCTAGTAGAAATTATCAGATGAATCTGATTAATTTCTTCCTATTAAATTTACCAAATTTTCTAGTTAATAATAATAAACTTGCCAGCACCAAGTCGTTCAAAATTTGTTCCATCTAATCTCAAAAGTCTGTTTAATATTCTGAATTCCAACAAGATTATTGGATAAATTCAATCCAGATTATTGAATAAATTATTTTAAATTCAGTTTATTAGAAATTAAATTGATAAACAATGCACTGAGAACAAATCTGGTTGCATTAATTAGAATTTTGGTAGATTCAACCAGTATGTCTGTTGGAAAATGGACGAACCAGAATTCTAATAGGAATTACCAGATGAATCTGATTAATTTCTTCCTGTTAAATTTACCAAATTTTCTGGTCAATAATACTAAACTCGCCAGCATCAAGTCGTCTTTTTCCATCTAATCTCAAAAGTCTGTTTAATATTCTGAATTCCAACAAGATTATTGGATAAATTCAATCCAGATTATTGAATAAATTATTTTAAATTCAGTTTGTTAGAAATTAAATTAATAAACAATGCACTGAGAACAAATCTGGTTGTATTAATTAGAATTCTGGTAGATTCAACCAGTATGTCTGTTGGAAAATGGACGAACCAAAATTCTAATAGGAATTACCAAATGAATCTGATTAATTTCTTCCTGTTAAATTTACCAAATTTTCTGGTCAATAATACTAAACTCGCCAGCTCCAAGTCGTCTAAATTTTTTTCCATCTAGTCTCAAAAGTCTGTTTAATATTCTTTAATATTAAAGTCTGTTTAGAATTCCAACAAGATTATTAGATAAGTTCAATCTAGATTATTGAATAAATTATTTTAAATTCAGTTTGTTAGAAATTAAACTGATGAACAGTGATGCAAGAAGAGGATACAGCTCAACACACTCAAGAGAGTTAGCGTCCTCTTTCTGGCACTACTGCTCTTAAGAGAAAAAAAATATACTTTGGATTTAATGTTAATACTAGTGTTTTATATACATTTTCATGGCAAATATTGAATACGAGTTAAGAGTGGCAAGCAAAGAAATTAATGTAACAAGAAATTTGATAGATCCAACCAGAAAATACTAATCAAATTTTTATAGTAAAATTCATTAAACGTTCTAATTATAAAAAATCGAGTCTTATGATAACTAAAAATTCTTGTTTAATTGAATCTTCAATCATATACGTCTTGTTGATACAATCAAACGATTTTTCTCAGTTACATTTTAACAAAGCGACATTTTTTTCAACAATACATACTCTTGATTATGTATCAATAAAGAATATGGAGGTGTTTAAAAAGATTTAAGATTTTAATATTCTAAGGCGCGTTTCTCTCTCTCTTTCTTTCTTTCAGAAAATTTCTATTAGAATATTAGAAATGCAAATGTTCAGAATACATAAATATTTCAAAGGTATTAATAATCAGATTGATCGATTATAAAATACATTCTAGCGTGGATTTAAAATTCCTTTTTATGTATATATTTTCAATTTATTGGCCAACATAGATCCTATACAGAAGAATCTATACATTCCGATCATCGGCAGATAATGTATCATCATTGATAATGTATTATTATCAATAGAGTTTCTCACTTTAATAGAGTATAACAAGTTCAGAAGAAGTAGATAACAAGAGAAGGAAGATAAGGAAAGGAGAGAAAGAGGAAGTAGGTGATTATCGTAGAAAAACTTGTCATGTATCAAGATTTTTGAACCTGGGGTTCTTCATGGTAGACAAATACTTTGCCTCAGTCACTCGCCTCCAATTCTCTTATTCTTGATCTGAGAAAAAATATCCTCCTCTCGATGGTGATTTTTGATCACGATATCCTTCATTGTGTATCAATCAAATATCGACGCGTCTAAAAATTTAGATTTTAATATTTTAAGGCGAGTTTCAGAAAATTTTTTAAATATTTTATTTTTAATATTTTAATATTTTTAATATTTTAATATTTTTAATTTTAATATTTTAAGGCGAGTTTCAGACAATTTTTTAAATATTTTATTTGTAATATTTTAATATTTTTAATATTTTTAATTTTAATATTTTAATTTTTAAAGCGAGTTTCAGAAAATTTCTTAAATATTTTATTTTTAATATTTTAAGGCGAGCTTCAGAAAATTTTTTTAATATTAGTAATATAAATATTCAGAATACACAAATATTTCAAAAGTATTAATCGACTGATCGATTAGTAGTCTGGCATGGATTCAAAATTCAAGCGAATTGACCTCCCTTGTACGTACTCTTGACCTAAGAAAAAAAAATATCTTCCTCTTGACATGTTTCTCGGTCACGGTTAATGTACAATCGAATTTATTTTTACATAGTCGTCCCCACGTCCAAGGTCAAGGGAAGCACATTTTATAACGTACTGATATATGACAAGATGGCCGCGCCTTATGCAACCCGCGGTATGTATCCATTTAAACTCTTATGTCTTCTCTCGGGGATTTGTTATTCGTAAATTATATAATCTTGTAATTTCTTTCATCAATAAAATTAAATAAAAACAAACATGAAATTCATACGTGAAATTATCAGTTCGTTCTATACATGTGCACAAAAAGAGATATGCGGTTATATAATTAATGTATCATAACCGAAAAATTTGAAAGACAAAATATGTTACTCATAACCAAAATATTAAATGTAATAATCCTGCTATTTTTAAACTTATGATATCTAAGAATCATGTTACGTGAATGCAATCGATAAGTCATTTTGAAAAATCGAATTCTGAGGCTAATATTACATTTGTTGTACGACAAATTTTTCAAGCATATTGATTGGTTGCGGGATAATAATTTTTCGAATCTTTAAAAATTTCCTATTCTGCAGCCAATCAGTGTGCTTAAAAAATTTGTCGACAAGTATAATATTAGCCTGACAATTGAATCCCAACATTTACAATCATATTTCGGGTTATGTAACGTGATCTTCGGTTAGAATACGAGATAAGAAATGGCAGTTTTACCACATTATCACATAAATTTATAATATCTCAATATTTAAATATCGAAGATAAAAATAAGGATAAACAAACGTTACGAATACGATATATTTTTTTGTAATATTAAACAGAAAAATTGTATGAAAGTGATATAACCTCCACTGATTAACTGATCGAGGGGAGAATTCCTCTCGATTGTTTAATTTGCGAAGAATCGGAGAAGAAATAGTTACTGACCACCTTCCTCGACGGAAGCAGCAGCAATGTTGCGATTCGGCACAAGCGGTCGTGTTCCCTCATCCTTTAATGCCTGACACTTGGCTTGCGTGAACGGTGACGAGAATGGATTCATTTTCGCTGCCTCCTGTACCCAAGATAACATCGTCATCACGTGACTCGCGTCTGCACCTAAATTCAAGCATTCAAAATTAATGACAGTTTGAATTAAATCGTATCGGATATTTACTAGAGGTATATGTCAAAAAAAAAAAAAACAGTACCTGTTCCAAAGGAATGACTCTCGCCGCCGAGAAATCCGCGAAAGAGTGGCAGAGGCAAGGGATGCGGCAGCACAGCCCGTTTAACATAAAACTATTTGTAACATAGATGAGAAGCAAATGATGGATTTCAGTTTTAGGCTTCCGCTACAATGGCCGCATTCAGCGAATCAACGCTAAGTAGTAATCGAAGATGATTGGTTTCTACTTTCAGGTCCGACCAATCAGCGTCGAATTACATCGGAAAATCTAGTAATGTTGCCTAGAGAGCCTATAATCAGAGTGGCGACAACTGGGACACTTCTGATTGGTTCGCCATTTTTCATCCATTGCCGCCAGGTTTTCAAACTTATCTACATTTTGTATTGAGTAAATAAAGTGTTTAAATTAAAAAATTAAAATATAATATTGTAAATATTCATAACAAATAATTTTATCTCGCATAAACATGAATTTTTAGCTGGTATCCAATTTGCGTATTTATCATACATATATATAAGTACCGTCCGTCTGTCTGTCTGACCGCGAACTACTTCCGCATTCGTGGACCGATTTTCGTAAAAGAAGTACCAAAATGTAGCAAATTTTTAGGGGGAGGTTGCTATGTGGTTTTTTTTAAAGGTTTGGACCACCCGCGCATAGAGAAGCCAGAATTGATTAGCAGGGAGCAGGAAATGCTGTCAATTTTCGCTTAACCTCATTGACATAGCACTGACAGACAGAGTTACAGACAAAGACCGCATATGTCTCTTTCTTTTTCTCTTTCACATCTCTTTCTTTGTCTTGCATATTTCTTTCTCCCTCACACAATTTCGATGAAAAATGGCCTCTTCTAATGTCATCAGGGTGCCGTCCCATGGACATCGAAATAATCGGAAAACGGAATCGGAAAGGTGGAATAGTGGGGAGCTAACCAATCGGCATCATTCCGTTCCGCTTTTTCACAGCTGGGCTTCCCATGGTGATTATTTTTCGGAACAGACTTCGGCGTAATGTGCGTAAATTCAAATATCTAACTATCACTTAAAAGAGAGTGTTGTGATAAAGTTGCCGTTTTATATATTTTGATTAAAAAAAAGGAATGTGATGTCGTCTGTAAGTATTGTAATTATGTAATGTTGAGTTAGATTATAATATTAATTTAATAATAGAAAGAGTCATACATTTCTAACTAACATTCCATATAAAATATACTTATAGTAGTTAAAATTCAATTACTTTACTTATTTGTATGATGTCATTTATTTATTATTATTAGACAACAAAATGTGGCTACTGCGGATGGATGTTGAAAATGAATGTTCTTTATCAACATTCCTATTTTGCCAATTACAACGATGTATGTTATGTTCTAAGTGTTAATGAGGCTGGAAAAATTCTTATGATAAGTATGAAAAATTGTACATAATATTTTAGTATAGTATTTTTAATTATATATAGTTATGCTCAATATTGAGCATAATGAAAATTTTTTTTGTTTATATTGTATAAAAATACTATTGCTAATATACTATATTAGCGCACGCACGCCGACATGGAAGGACAGAGATAGTGATGGAGTCGTCCGCTCTCTCTCACATTTGAGAGAGAGTGGGAGAAGACGGAGAAGGCGGAGAAGGCACCTTATTTCTTCTAACTTCTAACCTAACCTACTCTCTCCTTTATCCCCACCTTATCACATTTAGACAGAGAGAACACAACTCCAGCTATTACTCTCTCACTCTTGTGTCAGCGTAGGTTGCTCTCACGGTTGGCGAGGTCTATTATATAAGTCTATAGATTATAGGCTCTCTAGTTTGTAGTAGAGACCCTCTAAGTGTGGATCCACAACCTTGCTTTAAGTGACGGAGTCGTAAGAATTTAACCAATCACAGTTGAATGGGAGAAGAATAATTGAATACGATTGGTTAGTTTCTTACGACTCCGTCAGTTAAAGCAAGGTTGTGGACCCACACTAATAAGAGTCTGGCCATCAGGGAGCCACTTTTGATTGGTCCGCCATTTTTATGCAACTCCCGCTCATATTTAAATTTTAATAAACCTATTTTGAATATAAATGATATTTATTAATAATAAATATTATAAATAAATAATTAATATTATAGATATGAATAATATATAAGAAATATTATATAAATTATAATAAATTTTATTAAAATTAAAATATTAATAATATAAATAATAATAATTAAATTATAAGAATAAATTTTATTTTACTTAATAGTATTTTATTAAATAGTATGAAAAGTAGTATAAAAAATTATTTTGACATATGATTTAGAAAAATTTTTCAAGGCCGGTTACGGTCTCGCACAGCACATCTACAAACACATACATTCGTGTAAGTGAAATCTAAAGTCTCTGCATAGATTCTATATCTATCTCTCTCGTAGGATTTTGCATAAACATGGACGAAACGTACTCTCAATATGCGCTCACTCTATCTGATGGCCAGACTCTTATTAGAGGGTCTCTAGTTTGTAATATTCAGAAGCGTCCCCAAATGGACGGCCGCCATCTTACCCGGCAATTTGCCTTCGAGGGCGGGAAATTCAAATGAGTTTGACTAAAATTTACGTTAACATTTTTTGTGTTATTAATAACAGAATGAGTATTAAACGATGAAATAAATAATAAAATTATTCAAAATGTTACAAGATTTTATATTTAATCAAATGAATTACTATTAGTAGAATTTAATATTATTGAAATACTGTTTTCCTTCAATGTCTAATATTTTCCTTTTACTTTTCTCAAATAAGATGCTTCAAAATGACTTGAACACAAACGACTAGTTTCAGTAGGCTTCCAATTTAACATATTTATATTTTCCAACCATTTGGTTGCCGTTTGAATTTTCGGCCTAGGCGACTGTTAGGCCGAGTTTCCACTGAGCGCGTCTCGCGTCGCGTCAGCCGGCGCGTCACGAGTTAACCAATCAGAACATCCCATTTTATTGCATAATTTGCGACGCGTCTTTTTGGGTGACGCATTGATAAGGTTGCTCTATTTTGGATGAAACCGCGCATTCATCATGACGCAGCCCGCCGATGAAACGATATTTGTAAGTTCAAAATTATTATCGAAATAATATTTTTAAATTTCAATTATTACTTAGATATTTGATGGTGTAGCCAAAAGACTTGAAAAAGACTTGAAAATCTTTTTACGGTAACATAAGTATTAAGTATTTCATAACTTACCGAATTGTTAACGATAATCGAGTTTCTGCACGTATTGGTTCTCGAAAATTTGTAGTTTGTCGCATAAGCTGTGATCCAACCAAAGACAGAATTTCTTCAAAAGTGTATGGTGTCATTCTCATAAAATTGAAGTAGGTTTCATGGTCATATAAGCGAAGCTCCTGTATCAAATGTTCCCAATTCCCATGAGTTCGTCTAGTTTCAAGTATAGGACGCACCCAGAATCTATGAAACCTTTGGTGTTCCTTCTCAACAAGCTTGATTCGCCTATGGAGTAGCATCATGCCAATAATTTTTTTTGCCAATTTTGTCGATAGGCCTCCATAATTCTACAAATGCTTCTATTCTATCAATCCTTCTTATTTAATATATTAAACACTATCTATCTCTACTAAACACGTCGCAGCAAATAACGCAATGCATGAACAGGTACTAATATCAACAATCATTGATATTAGGTTATGTTGGACCTGCTCATGCATTACCTTGATTTGTCGCGACGCGTTCAGTGTGAATAAGGGCCTGAGCAGAATGGCTAACTTATAATCTTAAAAGACATAACACAGTATTGTGCATTACCTAAGACAAAGACTTAGGGCATAAAACACTGTCTTAAGGTTATAAGTCAGCCATTCTGCTCAGGCCCTAAGAATGACGCTGTTTCAAAACTTTCGTCACGTCGCGTCATGACGCGCCGGCTGACGCGACGCGAGACGCGCTCAGTGGAAACTCGGCCTTAGCGTACTGAGTGTTCGTGTCGGTTGTGCCGATCTTCTCGTGTCCGATGCATCGCTCTTCGCGTTTTGCATCGTCGAAGGGACTACTTGCATCAGAATTTCTCGGGTGGATCAGCTCTGACGAAGTCGCGTCGCTCTTAAAGACAATGCATGCATAATTCACTGAAGATAGCTCGAATTGAGTCCGAAACGTTTGAAATAAAGAAGAATGAAAATTGATCCTTAAAATTGATGGTCTTAAAGAAGTATTTTCACGCCCTACAACTGCGTTGGCTCTTTACTGCCTTTTATTATTCATTTTAATTGTTAATTTCGAGGAGCTTTTAATATTATTTATTTGTTGAGGAGTTCTGGTTTCTCCACAGGAAACCTATTATAAAAAAATATAGAATATAAAATATAAAGATAATGAATAAGATGTAAAGCTTTAGGACTAATGTAAAATAATACAACATTTAAAAAATAGGACGGGTTCCGATAGCGCACGAGCCCGATAGCGCACGAATGTTGCTAATTGGTTTAGAACACTAGGACCTTCTGATTGGTCAACTGTGCTGGTTACCTTAAGCATCGGGCGATATGTGTGGTTGTGTGCTATCGAGCTCATGGGCTAACGGGACCCTCTCTAAAAAATATACCTGAAGAATGAATAAGGAGATTGACGTAAACGTTTGCACTTGCATATTATACAGACTGCCGGGGAATCTCCAAAATAAGTTGGAACACTATTAAGCTTTAAGCGTACTCTAAATTCAGATCTATCAAAGTTCATATTTTTTAATAAACTGTTCTTTGAAACTCAAACGATTCTCTTTCATTGCTCCATTAGAATCAGCGATTGCTCTTTTTTTAAAATTAATATTTTATTAAATATTTACAAAAAAACAAAATTGAAATTTTTATATAAAAAACATATTTCTAATAGTTTTCTGCAATTATAAACAGTATAAATCGATTGCTCTTGAAAAGAGCAAATTAAGCTGAATTTTTTTATGGCTGGAAAATTTAATTATTGTGTGCGTCACTGCCTGGGAGTTTAAAATAAATAATTTTAAAAATGTCGCGCAGTTTCTGTTACGCATGCACTATATACTTTTGCGCATGCGCACAATTCCTCAACTCCCATTAAACACATAAAGTAGTTTTTAATTTTTTTCTTATTAAATATTATAAATAATTAATATTTAAAGGTGGAACAAATTGAAACAAAAATAGAGTAATTTTTCTGTGCCTTGAGAACCTAGTGTTTTTATTTTAAATTCTAATGATTTTGGTTTGTTTTGATGTTTATATTGTTATTAACTTTATTATTTATTTATAAAAAAAAAATAAAATGGAGCAAATTCTGAAATTTGAATATTATGAAAGAGCAAATTAAGCTGAATTTTTAGTGCCTGAGAAATTTAATTTCTGTGTACGTTACTGGCTGAGAGCTTGAGAGTAATATATCTGGACGGAGCATAAAATTACCCAGGTAACAAGATGACGTCAAATGACGTCTTAATAACGTCTTAATTACGTCATAGATGTCTTTAAGACGTCTTTAGACGTCATCTTGCTATCTGGGTAATTTTAAGAAGAGAGGACCGATGGGGGAGAGCAGCCATCTTGTGTGGCGACATTTTGGCGTTTTGTTTAAAATATGACATATCATGATATTTTATTTCTATTTCTATTGCACGAGAACAGACTTTTATAGAAGAGAACATTAATGCAACAGTTGATATAAAATGATATATTTATTGTTTATATGGAGGACAATAATCCTCATATTTTGTTTTTTTTGAAACATATTAAAACATTTTAAGTTATAGAATTATAATTATATAAAATATAATTTATTAAAATTTTTGAAAAATTATTGAAAATAATTTTATACCTAAATATATATATATATATATATATATATATATATAACAAAAAATATCATTACATTAGTTGATTGATTAAAAGAATTGTGTTATTGGATTCGGAGAAAGATTAAATTTTTATCATTTAAAATATAATTTTATAGGATAAAATGATGATTTGTTATAATATTTATATAACTGTCATATTATAAAATTATTTTAAAATAAAATATTATATTGTAAATATATACTTCTTATAAATATATACTTATTATAAACTTATTTTATTACATAATTCTAAAAATGAAAATATTATTGTCCTTCGAATAACGTTAACTTATTGCGAAAATGCCTTTGACTTTATACATCTTCCATAGCTTCTTTATCAATATGATAAAATCTAATTTTTATATATTGTTGTGTTTCTTGTTGGTTTTCGTATAATGTGTAAGGTTGTTGTGTCTTATTATTATGTCTTCAACACGCGAACAGTTCGAAGTAGTAATAGAGGATCCAAACACGTCGTTTATGCTCCGTTTACGTCGACCATACGCTTCTCCGACGGTCCATCTCTCGGTCGATCTTTTAAAGACGTCTTCTAATTGACGTGTCGTGCGAGCAATCGTTCGAGCGATTTTCCGAACCCCATCCGGTGCAGCTGCCCTTGCCGAGATAGCCAAATCTGTTAGAACAGATTTTCGTTAAACATCCATTACAAATTTTAAAGGCAGAAAGACTATAGTTTGCATAGAGGAATTTATATATTCGATCATGTTGCCAGCATATCAGTAGACATACAATAAAATCTGTTCACATAACTGGACAACAGATCGTCAATAGAAACCGAGCAGAACTTATTGATATAAATTGACGGCACATTGATAGCAGAAACCGAGCAGTATCTGTGCTGCGCAATTTTGATAGCAAATTGATAACAAAAACCGAGCAGGATCTGCGCAATGAAATTTGATATTAAATTGTCGACAGAAATCGAGTAGCACCTGCTAACTGACAGCACATTGATGGCACAAACCGAGCAGGATCTGCGCGGTGCAATTTTGACAGCAGATTGATAACAAAAACTGAGCAGGATCTGCGCACACAATCTCTGATAGCAGATGATGGCAGAAACGGAACAGGGTTCGCATGATTCGATAGTTCCTTCACTTACCGCTACGTGAGCTGTACTTTCTCATAATCTAATTTCTGTCAGAAATATATATAAAGTTGCGAATATGAATAAGACTAAAAACATAGTAATTATCATTTTAATTTCTATCACTTTAATTTCTGATATCTGATACAAACAGATGAGATTCAGAATATTAAACTGATTGGAATCAATATGATAAATGGAAAATTATTCATGTACTGCCTATTTGAAGCATAAAGCAAGAATTTAATTCTAAATAAATTACATCTCCAGTTTTACATTTACTTTTATCATTTACTTTATTATTAATTTAATTAAATTGAAGTCCTTCGCTATATGAGATATAACTACGATATAATATATATTACATTAACATATATTACAACATAACAATTAAATGACATATATGTCATTTTAGAAAAAAATTGTAATTAACTTGCCGATAATATTGTTATTTAACACCTGTAATAATCAATTTTGTTGCATTTATATAACATTAATAAAAACAAGCGCAATCTTGTGCAGTTTCTGCTGTCAATTTGCCATCAAATTGCACGCGTAGATCCTGCTCGGTTTCTGTCGACAGTCTGTTGACAGGTTATGTTTTACAGACTCTGTCGCCAAAACAAAAGCTTAATGCGGACACAAATGGCTATGGTTCTGATGTGGGATTCTGATCGAATTTGCTGCCAATCTGCTGTCAACCTGCTAACATTTTGCTTATTAGGTAGGTATAAGCTTTAGGTGAATAGTGCAATGTTAAAGCGAATTTGCGAAGCTCAGCAAAATATTCTTTCAAAACTTTTGATTTGTTACTGCTTTTTGCTGTCAAACACTTGAACAAGTGTACATTACACTTACCAATTGTTTCTAATATATCCGCATGTTTATCAACTAATAAACTTTTCTGTTTGAGATCTTTTAATATTGCATTGAATGTTGCGATTCGTTTTTCTTGACGCTTGTTTCTCTGCTTCAGTGTTCGTATCTGCCGTTGAAAATGTTCTTTTTGGTGAAATAAAGCTTTGCGCAACAATTTTTTTCTGGGTGAATCCTCTAATCGCTGATCGGTAGAATAATGTCTTTTTGACATAATTTCATTGCCACTGTAATTATCATCTTCTCTGTAATGTTTGGATGTTTGTTGCTTTGTTATTTCCGACTTAAACTGTAATTGTAAATAAAATTTTAAATTTTATTTACTGCCATATGCATAAAAAACAAAAGTATTTAAAAAAAAAAACTATTTCATAAAAAATTAAAAAAAATTAATTACAATTAATTAATTATTCCATAAACAATCACAAAATATTGTAAAACAAGTATATTTTTCTTTGTTTTTAATACGGAATGTAACTTGAAATACTTACTGTTAATTCATCATTGAAACCAAATTCTTTTAATGAGGTTTTCATTGGTATTTCATTGGATACATAATGGAAAGTTTCTATTAGCTCCGTTTCATTTTTATCTTGTGAAGTCTGTTAATATTTAATGTTATGTTGATACAAATATATAATTAGTGAATGCAATTAATCTTATAGTCAAGAAAAGTACTTACAGTCAAATCATTATCGTTTACTGTTAATGAAGTTTTAATTGATGTATTTGATACAGATGGAATCTCAATTTTTTTTTCTGTACTTTCAATCTCTGATATATTTAGCTATAAATATAAAAGTAATTTTTAATATATGTATTTATCTAGACATGCTATCATAATATATATAATTATAGTTATATAATGATAATTTCTAATATTAAAAAAATATCTAGATTTATAGCATTTATTAAAATTTAAGATTGTGAATAATAATATTTAATTGTAAGTAAAATTATACTTACGATTGGAATAGCATTTTCTTTTAATCTTGTTCGCATTAAGGAGCTATGATCAAAGCTACTTTCTGAAAAATGCAATGAGCATAAATGTGGAGATTTCGGTAAGCATTCATCACGAAGACCCATATTTTTTAACCAAGTTAATTTTCTTGCTTCATCTTTTGGAAATCTAGTAAGACAAATTAATAAAAAATAATTATAAGATTATGTACTCTTACGTATTAGAATTATATCTAACAATATTTAACAAAAATATATTGAAACGGTAAAAACTTTTACATTGAACCTTATTTCATTAATATAAAATAAAAGTAAATTTTAGTTTGTAATTAGGTTATGAATACAATATTTACCGGTGGAATGTGATTTCAACATCTTGCTCCACATTTTTTTGACCTTTAGCTTTGCGGTAACTTTTATTGTAACAGCCGATTGCAACACAAAGCGGCATTTTTTTGATACTTTCATAAATAAATTAATTTCACATAATATAAAATAATTCGACAAGACTTGATGTCACTGTTATTTTATTATTAATTCATTATTCTGCACTACTGCACTAGTGCAATAAGTTGGAAAGAGATAAACATACTTTCTTTCACTCTAACTAATTGCACTAGTGCAGCAGTGCAGCTAAAAAGAACAGGCTCACTATGAAGCAGCACTAATGTTGCCAGACAATATGGGATGCCATTTAGCGACACAAGCGTCATTCTATCTTTGTTTATTGTTACTCATTGAAAAAAGATAGAATGACGCTTGTGTCGACTTGTGTCGTTAAATGGAAAGCACCCGTGGTAGCCCTCTCCATCCCTAAAATCTTCACACCCCACGCAAGAAAACTCCGTCCAGATATTATTAAGCCGGATTTACATTAGTCATTTCATAAAGCGTCGTCTACAATGAGATTTTAAGGAGATTTAAGGCGTAAGACTTAAGAAATTGACCAATCATTGACAGTTGAGTATTCTTTTAATACTTGACTGTGATTGGTTTCCCGCCTCGATGGGCGGGAACCAAAGTTACCAATGAGATACTAGCAAAAGAGACAGAATAGGCTTCCCATGTATCTCTCTCTCTATAGCGAGCGCTCACCTGGCTGTCGCAATGCTCAGTCCATTATACAGGGTGTCCGTCGATTTTCGACCTTAACGAAAAAAAAAAGTAGATTGACCCAAATTAAGAAGAAATTATTTATATTGTTTGGGATTGTCGCAATAATTACGGAAAAATTAAATAAAGAAAATCGGCCAATCTGCGTGAATAGAAGCGCGCGGCGACGAGAGTCGTCCACTGTAATCCGATACTAGTCGCGTCGCGAAGTGGGCGGGTCGCTCGAGACATGATACGATATATCGCAATACCGCGCCGAAAAATGACCCGTTCTTTTAGCGGCGAGAAAATGATGCGCTATCATTTCACACCACCTTGCGGTAGATAGCATGGTGCGCTTTTTTATAGTGGTTTCCCCCATAGGCCTATTCCCTCTCAATTTGAAAATTATTCAAAATGTCATTACTATACGCTGAATACATCATAAATATAAAAATTAATGGTGACAGTACCTTTACAAAAATTAATCCGTGATTGAAAATCCTTCGATAAAATGTATTGCACACGTTGATAATGATACGATGATAAAATGCTTCACGAATCCTTTCTTCACCTCGTACGAAAGCGCACTGTTGGACCGATTATCCTGATATTATGCACGACACGCAGTTTCACATAATTATTGCACAACACATAAAATTGTACGGTCACTTGGTTTTCGTTAACGCCTGGAAATGATTCCATGTAAATTGCGGCCGCACAATAAGTATTTCCGCTAGTCCGTATGCCACAATCATATCCGTATATTCCTGCAGAATATACCTCATTTTCACTGTTAATTTACTATGCAAACACAAGATTTTTATTAAAACGTCTTAGCTCTCGCACACTGTTATCAGACTGTGTACGCCGGCAGCACGCAACTACAGCTGAGCGAACAACCATAGTGCGCAAGCGTCGAACTCATACGTACGCTTACACTCACATGTCCGCTCAGCTGTCAGCTGTAGTTGCGTGCTGCCGGCGTACGCAGTGTGATAACAGTGTGCGAAGCAAAACGTTTTATAAAAATCTTGTGTTTGCGTGAAATGAATATTCTGCAGGGATCTGGATATGATTGTGGCATACGGACTAGCGAAATACTTGCGACCGCAATTCATGGAATCATTTCCCAGGCGTTAACAAACAATGGCCGACAATTTACGTGTTGGCAATAGTATGTGAAACTGGTGTCGTGCATATCGGAATAATCGGTTCGCGCGTTTTCGTGTACGAGATGAAGAAAAGATTCGTGAAGCATTTTATCATCGTATCATTATCAGTGTGGAATACTATTTTATCGAAGGATTTTCAATCACGGATCAATTTTTGTAAAGGTACTGTCACCATTAATTTTTTACATTTACGATGTATTCAGCGTATAGTAATGGCATTTGAATAATTTTCAAATTGAGGGTGGAATAGGCCTATGGGGGAAACCACTAAAAAAAGCGCACCATGCTATCTACCGCAAGGTGGGTGGAAATGATAGCGCATCATTTTTCTCGCCGCTAAAAGGACGGGTGATTTTTCGGCGCGGTATTGCGATATATCGTATCATGTCTCAAGCGACCCGCCCACCGCTTCGCGACGCGACTAGTATCGGATTACAGTGGGACCTCTCGTCCCGCGCGCTTCTATTCACGCAGATTGGCCGAGCTTCTTTATTTAATTTTTCCATAATTATTGCGACAATCCCAAACAATATAGATAATTTCTTCTTAATTTGAGCCAATCTATTTATTTTTTTGTTAAGGTCGAAAATCGACGGGACACCCTGTATATGTCGATAGCACCCATTGTAGACAACGCATTATGCAGTGTCTTTTTAGGTTTAAAGGCTTTCGCACATGAATTGCCATAACCATAAACGTAAAACAAAAACGTAAGCTGAAGAACCAATCAGAATATTGCTTTAGCTTTATGTATTCTAGAAGACGATAGAAATGATGATAAAGTTGGCTATAGATAAAAGTAACTAGGATTCAACCAGTTGAAATCCTAGTTACTTCTGCTTACGGCCAACTTTCCCCGTGTTCCGAAATTGCTGCCAGTTTACTGCCAGCACTGAAAATATATAATATATGTAACGTGCACTATAGAATTTGCAGTACTGGCAGTAATTTCGGAACACGGTCTTTATCATCATTTCTATCGTCTTCTAGGATACATAAAGCTAAAGGTCATTCTACAATAGAGTCGTAAAGTCGTAAGTCGTAAGAAATTGACCAATCCCAGTTGAAGTTCAGGAGAATAATCAACTGTGATTGGTCAATTTCTTACGACTTACTTACGACATAGACTTAACCTAAAGCAATATTCTGATTGGTTCTTCAGTTTACGTTACGTCTAAAGGTCATTCTACAATAGAGTCGTAAAGTCGTAAGTCGTAAGAAATTGACCAATCACAGTTGATTATTCTCCTGAACTTCAACTGGGATTGGTCAATTTCTTACGACTTACGACTTTACGACTCTATTGTAGAATGACTTTTAGGCCGACGTCCCATAGCGCGGAAATCCTCAGCGGAACGGAACGAGCGGAATCAGCGCGACCAATCATAGCCATTCCGTTTCTTTTTTTAATCATTCCGCTATAATTTTATCGCTGAAATCTGCGGAATGAACGGATAATTTATTCTAACCGCAATTCTTGCATTATAAGTGCCACTATAACTATCAAATTATTAACATTTTATTTACTTTATATACTTACTCCGTTCATAATTAATCAATACTGTGTATGTAGAAAGACACATGCAGAAGCATGTAAAGACGCGGTTATGTTTCCGCTGATGTATTTCTCCTTATGTCCCATTAAGGTCATTCTACAATAGAGTCGTAAAGTCGTAAGTCGTAAGAAATTGACCAATCCCAGTTGAAGTTCAGGAGAATAATCAACTGTGATTGGTCAATTTCTTACGACTTACGACTTTACGACTCTATTGTAGAATGAACTTTAAGCGGTAAACGCGGTAGCGGAATCAAATTTCAGCCAATCGTGAAATAGATTTACATTTACGTCAAAAATTTATATTACAAAAACAATTTTTATTGTTCATTAGTTTATTATATATATTATTGTATATGTATTACAAGACTATTCCAACTATTATAAATATTGTAAATAATATAAAAAGTCTAATTTTATATTACGCCGCGTGTTCCGCTTCCGCGTATTCCGCTCCATGGGACATAAGGAAAATAGAAAAAGCGTAGAAAAGAAAGCGGAATGGTTGTGATTGGTCGCGCTGGTTCCGCTCGTTCCGTTCCGCTGAGGATTTCCGCGCTATGGGACGTCGGCCTTAAGGTCATTCTACAATAGAGTCGTAAAGTCGTAAGTCGTAAGAAATTGACCAATCCCAGTTGAAGTTCAGGAGAATAATTAACTGTGATTGGTCAATTTCTTCTTACGACTTTACATTTCTATTAGAATGACCTTTATGCTTATGGTTACGGAAATTCATGTGCGATGGCCTTAAGCGAATCTTAAATATATGTCTGTCTTTATTTATTTAGAAAGAAAGATAAAGATAGACATATATTTAAGTCTCGCTTAAGGCTTTCGCACATGAATTGCCATAACCATAGACATAAAACAAAAATGTAAGCTGAAGAACCAATCAGAATATTGCTTTAGCTTTATGTATTCTAGAAGACGATAGAAATTATGATAAAGTTGGCCATAGACAAAAGTAACTAGGATTCAACCAGTTGAAATCCTAGTTACTTCTACTTATGGCCTTTAAAGCTGGGTCTACAATGGTCGTAGCATAAGGTTGTAAGGTGTAAAGGTCATTCTACAATAGAGTCGTAAAGTCGTAAGTCGTAAGAAATTGACCAATCACAGTTGATTATTCTCCTGAATTTTAACTGGGATTGGTCAATTTCTTACGACTTACGACTTTACGACTCTATTGTAGAATGACCTTAAGATTCAAGAAATTGATCAATCATAGTTAAGTATTAAGAGAATACTCGACTGTGATTGGTTAATTTCTTGAATCTTACGCCTTACAACCTTATGCTACGACTATTGTAGACCCAGCTTAAAGCTAAAATAACGTTGGTGTAACCGGACCTTAAGGCGTAAGACTTAAGAAATTGACCAATCACAGTCGAATATTCTCTTCATACTCTACCAGAGATGATGGTTCCCGCCCATCGAGGCGGGAAATAAACTTACCAATGGCCGCATTCAGCAGACTCAACAGTTGGGCAACGTTACTAGATTTTCCGATATAATTCGACACTGATTGGTCGGGTCTGAAAGTAGAAACCAATCATGTTCGATTGCTACTTAGCGGTAGAGTCTGCTGAATGCGGCCAATGAGATACTAGCAAAAGAGACAGACATAGGCCTCCCATGTAGTATCTCTCTCTCTATAGCGGGCGCTCGCCTGGCTATCGCAATGCTCAGTCCATTATATATGTCGATGTTGGTTCCTGATCATAAGATAGATTAAAGATTAGTGATATTTTACAGGTTATATATGCAAGTAGTTTTATAGACACTCGTGCAAAATGATTTCTACTTCTGCTTTACAAAGAATTACGATGACAAGGATCGCTAGCAAGTTTTACAAATCGTATCTTCGAAATATAAGTAAAAGCTCCGCCGATAGCACTGTACAAACCGACGTAAAAACGGTGAAAGATGAGATGGTAACTCGAAGTGAATATATAATCTATTTTATGTGTTGCTTATAAACAAAAATACAACAGCTACATTACGTAAAATTGTTTATTCCATTTTTCACATTTGATTTTTATATTAATTATCTGATATTAGCTTATTTTTAATTCATGAATATATATAATTATTACATGCTTGTTTTTCTTATATTTGTAGCCTATAAAAATTCGAAATCCTTATGTAAAGGAGAAACGTAAATGTATCTTGTGCAGATTGAATATTGAACCAGATTACAAAAATGTAAGATTGCTTTCTCAATTTCAAAGTCAACACACAGGCAGAATATACGAGAGTCATATAACTGGATTATGCAAATATAAACAGAAGAAATTAGAAGAAGAAATTAATAAAGCCAGATCTGCAGGTACTCAAATATACATGTATTTTTGTATTTAATAAAATTAAAAGAGAGAGAAATTTATAAGAAACTACAAGTATATATTTGTTACATTATAGGTTTGATGGGTTATTGGACCAAAGAACCAAAATATGTTAGAGATCCACAACTATTTGATCCAAATAAACCATTTAGGCTGCATAAATATTAGACTAATAATAGAATCATATACATATACATTAAAAAAATTAACGTTATTGTGGAATTAAAAAGGCTATTGTACATTTGTTGAATGTATTGATTGATTACCATTGTAAGAAATTTTAAAGATTCTTCATCTAAGTCTAAATTAATTATTATAAATACATTTGACAAAGGATCTTGTCTCAAATTCAACCATGTGACACTGATGATTTATATATCAATGTGTACAGCGAAAATATTAAGAAAACAAGTATTTTAACTTTTAAGCTCATATACATGTAGGATGTAAAGGGGATTGGAAAAATCAGATTCAGTCAAGAATCATGGAAAGTGTTAAACGTAATAAATTTAATTTTTAATCTTGTCTTTGTGTTTTGCATACAGTTTAGATTAACAAGTGTACTTTGATCCCTCGATATTATTTTTGCTTGGATTGCTCTTGCATATAGATATATAAGTCATATCTGTTCATTCATTGCCCAAATTCCATCGAGACACGATTTTTTTACGACAAAAATCAACCTTAATCTTTTGTAAGTACTTGAATAAATGTAACAACTAAAATGTTATAAATTATTACAATGAACTTTGACTTTATCTAAATAAAGAATATTTATAATTATAATTTATAATTTAATTATCATAATTTAATAATAAATTATCATATACTCATAATTTATAATTTAAATTATATTTATTATTGCCAAAACAAAATTATAGAATATTTTACTTGGATAATTTATATGGATCTGTAATTATATTCGTAATATAATATTTCCGAACAAGCTACACAATATATACTATTTTCACAAAGTTTATGATGTTCCAACTGTGATATAATATTGCAAGCATATAAACATGTTTCAATATTTTCATAAATTTTTTAATATTAAATAAAATATTAAAGTATTGCTGGCATGAAAATTATAATAAAAATATATAAAAATAATGTTAGTTATATTAAAATGGAACACATAAATTCTTTATATTTTATATAAAGGAAGATACTTAAAATATTTTGTAACATCTATATTTTTTGAGTCTTAATTATAAAAATTTCAAAAGAATCAGTGATTAATTTGACAAATTCTATACATATATTAATAATTAGATTTTTAAATAATTAAAAAAATGATTGATAAATATCAAAGATCAGTTTACTGATAATTAAGAAGATTTATAGAAATACGATTAAAAATGTTTTTATCCCACAGCAGGCATTTTGTGTTTTGTAAATAAAAAGATATAAATATGACAATGAATATAGAAAAATATTTACTTCATCTTTGAATATTACAGTATCTTTCGCGATTGAATAATTTATTTACTATCAATTTATATGCATAAAAATATCTTGTTATATAACACTGATGCTACTGACATTTCATTCACATAGCACGGAACAAAACCAGAAATTGTGCACATTATATATTATCCTCTGAGAACATTTATAGACTTTGGCTTTGTAGTTCATGTCCACGTTTTCGATGTCCATAGGGGGAGTATCGCTTTCAAAGATCACCTAAAAGCAGGCCATGACATCTCTCAGTCTTCTCTCTGTTAGAACTAGTGGCCCTATTTCTAGGTAGAGATCCTCTAATCAGAATTTGGACATAAGTAGGTTAGGTTAGATTGTCTGACATTTTTCTTCAAAATCCTGTGAGAGAGAGAGAGAGAAATATGTGTTACCTTACTCTCTCTTAGTTAATGTCTCATAACCTCTTATTTATATTGCTCATATGAGCGTGTTTAACACTGAGCGCGTTTTTTTTTAACTATTAATTGATTACTTCAATTTAATTACTATCAAAGTTTATATTTTCAACTCACTTACTCACTCACTCACTCACTCACTCACTCTCTCTCTCTCTCTCTCTCTCTCTCTTTCTCTCTCTCTCTCTTTCTCTTTCTCTCGTAATGTTTTAAAACATTTTTTAAATTCTGTTATTCAGATTGTTATTTTTTATATATTTATAAACTCAATCAAATTTTTTTTATATCTTTTTATATGTAAGAGATTATTCTAAACAAAGTTAATAATATTAAAACAAATTAAATAATAAGAAAAATTAAAATTTCCATGTATTTTTTAAAATATTTAATAATTTATTATATTTGATAGCAATAGAAATTTCATAACACGTCGTCTACAATGGCAGTAGGAGTAATAAATTAAAGCAGTAACTTAAGGAATTGACCAACCTTAAAGCTGGGTCTACAATGGCCATAGCATAAGGTTGTAAGGCGTAAAGGTCATTCTACAATAGAGTCGTAAAGTCGTAAGTCGTAAGAAATTGACCAATCCCAGTTGAAGTTCAGGAGAATAATCAACTATGATTGGTCAATTTCTTACTGACCTTACGACTCTATTGTAGAATGCTAACGTCTACAATGGCAGTAGGATTAATGGATAAGCTGTAACCAAGAAATTGACCAATCACAATCGAGTATTCTTTTGATGCTTGACTGTGATTGGTCAATTCCTAGTTACTGCTTTAATTCATTAATCTTACTGCCATTAGGAGACGTTAAGCGTCTACAATGGCAGTAGGATTAATGATTAAAGCTGTAACTCAAGAAAGTGACCAATCACAGTCGAGTATTCTTTTAATGCTTGACTGTGATTGATCAATTCCTTAAGTTACTGCTTTAATTAATCCTACTGCCATTACGACGACGTGATCGTCGATTGTGATTGGTGAAGAAATTGACTAATCACAATCGAGTATTCTTTTGATGCTTGACTGTGATTGATCAATTCCTTAAGTTACTGCTTTAATTCATTAATCCTACTGCCATTGTAGACAGTGACACGTCATCTACAATGGCAGTAGGATTAATGAATTAAAGCAGTAACTTAAGGAATTGACCAATCACAGTCAAGCATCAAAAGAATACTCGACTGTGATTAGTCAATTTCTTGAGTTACAGCTTTAATCCATTAATCCTACTGCCATTGTAGACGACGCTTAAGATTCAAGAAATTGATCAATTACAGTCAAGTATTAAAGAGATTTAACGTCTGACGCTCGGTCGCCTTGAACCGGTACGGACGTGTTTCAAGTAGGTCCTTTGGACAAATATTTTTGAGTTTTTCCTCTCACGAGGATTTGATCTTTAATACTCTTATACCTGTTGATGGCCGGAGTACACCCTTTTAGGGACGTGGCCAACCAAATTAAAGAAGAAGAAGAAGAAGAAGAAGTCAAGTATTAAGAGAATACTCGACTGTGATTGGTCAATTTCTTGAGTCTTACGCCTTACAACCTTATGCTATGGCCATTGTAGACCCAGCTTAAGGCCGTTCTACAATGGCCGTAGCATAAGGTTGTAAAGCGTAAGTGTGGGTCCACAATCTTGCTTTAAGTGACGGAGTCGTAAGAAATTAATCAATCACAGTCGAATGTGAGAAGAATAATTAAATACGATTGGTTAATTTTTTACGACTCCGTCAGTTAAAGCAAGATTGTGGACCAAGGGTAAGGTCCATATTCTGAGTCCTCTTTTATCGATAAAAGTGCCTCTAAAAGTGGCTTATAAGCCTTCTGATTGGCTACGAGCCACTTTTAGAGGCACTTTTATCGATAAAAGAGGATTCAGAATATGGACCTAAGACTCAAGAAATTGACCAATCACAGTCAAGTATTGACTATAGTCAAGCATCAAAAAAATACTCGACTGTGATTGGTCAATTTCTTGAGTTACAGCTTTAATCCATTAATCCTACTGCCATTGTAAAGCGTCGTCTACAATGGCAGTAGGATCAATGGATTAAAGCTGTAACTCAAGAAATTGACCAATCACAATCGAGTATTCTTTTGATGCTTGACTGTGATTGGTTAATTCCTTAAGTTACTGTTTTAATCCATTAATCCTACTGCCATTGTAGACGACGTGTAAAGGTCATTCTACAATAGAGTCGTAAAGTCGTAAGTCGTAAGAAATTGACCAATCACAGTTGATTATTCTCTTGAACTTCAACTGGGATTGATCAATTTCTTACGACTTTCGACTTTACGACTCTATTGTAGAATGACCTGTAGACGACGCTTAAAACTGGTGCGAATTGAAGAAAAATGGCGGACCAATCAGAGCTTGCTATCTTATGTCCAGACTCTGATTAGAGGGTTTCTACTTCTAGGGACACTAATTGGGACATTGGGAGCCCTCGAGTGGGAAATCCAAACATAGTTAATCTGCACTTATTATCGAGTAATTATTAATCGTATGGCAACGCTTTTTATTTGATTTGTGATGAGAGGAGCGATAAATGACAATGAGAGATAAGTAATAACGAATCTTGATAAAACAAAGATATTTATACGGAGCATTTTATGTCATGTAATTTGTCACTCTGTGTCATTCTATATCTCTCCAATACCTGCCTCTTCCCTGACGTCAAAGAAGGATACATATACGATTTGCTTATATTCGAATCGAACGGATAATTTAATAAGTAATAATGGATATTGACGAGGATTATGACAGCGAGGAGAGTGATTTCGACGAGCGTTCTACAATGGGTATGTTTTTCGATCGAGATTATTTTTGACGCGCGATACACCATGAAATATGTCGTGTAAGGTTACACAGAGATGCATATATATACATATGTATTTATATCGCGTATTTATATTTGCAATTTGAAATAAACGCGTGAAATAGTAGTACAAGGGTCGGTTGTAGTAAAATCCTCGTTTATAGTAATTTGCTGTCACTTTTTAGATTATAGCTTAATCTATGACATATAGATACAAAAATGACATTGACGCAACTGTGCGTAAGACTGTTCAAGTGCCCAATATTGAAGTTAAACTGCTTTGCAGAAGTTTATCCACATAGTAGTCCAGACGAGGATTTTGAAAGTTCGTCAGATGTAAGCACGCTCGAACTAGGTATATTCTCTAGTATCTTTCGTATCTTAATGGATTCACTTCTTTCCCTGACTCATAAACAAACAAGTAAACAAATATACATTTTTTATATATATCTCATTAAAAGTGCGGCATATGATATATATTTGTAGATCTACCTAATCTACCAGGTCACAGACGATACGTAGAGCCCAATATGGAGGATATACCGGTGCCTACGGAAAACACATTTGATGTAACATTACCAGCGACACATTCTGTAAGTGTGTGCTTTCTGATTAAAAATATGAAAGAATTAGTAAAATATTTAATTAGTTTTGCAATTGATACAATTTTCTACAAAATAATTATACACACACACACACACATACATATGTGTGTATGTATTTATACAGGGTGTCTCAAAAGTCCCGGACTGGTCGAATATTTCATAAACTATGCACTTTAGAAAGAAATGTTTCAGACAAAAGTTGTATGGCTTGAAGGGAGCCATCAGATAGTGGCAATGATTTGACATAGAAGAGTCATTTGAAAGTCAAGTGAAGATCACCGTCAATTTTTTAAATGGAACCTCCTAATTTTTATTAAATATTCTGGTAGCTCACGTCGAAAGCTTTCCAAAACACTACAATTAAGTTAGTTTTCATTAAGTACTTTCCGAGTTATGAGGCTTGAAATCATTTTCTAATTTTACATAAACCGTAAAATATCTTGTGAAATATTTATTTTTCGATTATCTTAATAATTTTATGTACAAAATAATGAGAGGAATCAATTGGTGCAAAGAAAACGCATAGTTATTTCGAAGAAAAAATATGTAATTTGCAATTAACAATTAAATATTTTTTCTTAAAAGAAACTATATGTTTTCTACACTAATTCATTCTTCTCATTATTTTATACATAAAAGTATTAAGGTAAGATAATTGAAAAATGAATATTTTACGAGATATCTTATGGTTTATGCAAAATTAAGAAATGATTTCAAGTCTCATAACTCGAAAAGTACTCAATGAAGAAATACTTTATTATAATGTTTTGGAAAGCTCTCGAGATAAGTTACACGAATATATAATAAAAAATAGGGGGTTCCATTTAAGAAATTGAAGATGACCTTTACATCACCTTCAAATGACTCTCCAAGGTCAAATCATTGCCACTATCTGATGGCTCCCTTCAAGCCATACAACTTTTGTCTGAAACATTTTTTTCTAAAGTGTATAATTTATGAAATATTCGATTGGAACTTTTGGAACACCCTGTATATGTATATGTATTTTTCATTTAGTATTTAGGACAAAACTTAGAAGAAGTAAGAGGAAGAACAATATTGGATGATGGCATTTATATGAATCTACCATTATTGATAAAACAATCTGTATTATTCCCTGGTCAAACATTACCTATGACAGTTTTTGGCGCACAGACTATAGATATGTTGCAAAATTGTATACAAAACGATCGTACTTTTGGCGTTGTGTGTTATGGTCATCCTGAGATGGAGCAAATAGGAACAACTGCTGAGATCTATGAGTACACAGATGGAGGTGTATGGATGGATCACGGCCGACGAGAATTTCGCTTGAAAGCTAAAGGCAGACAGCGCTTTAAGATATTACGTATTATTACACAGGTCAGTTTTATATAAGAAACATACAAATTTGCACCAGTAATTGTGGAAAAATATAAGAGTTATATTCCATAAAGAAATTAAAGATATGTTTTATGGAGAATTTGAGATATATTTTATAAAGAATTAGAGATATATATGTTATATAGAATTACAATAACAATTTAATAATTTTGGTACTTGTATAAGAAGGTAAAATATTTTACAGTTTAGCTTTAAGATTCCCGTTATTTCACTGTAGTCATATTGAATTATATTTTCGAAATATTTAGATTTTTCATATGCATTACCTATGTTCGATAATATGAATTTGTGAAACATCCTGAAAATTTTCTTTTTTATTATGTTGCATGGATGAATGTATACACAATTCAATCTGAATGTGTTTTACTTTTATAGTAAAACTAGATCTTGTGATCACATTTTAAGATTTATTAATTCCATGAATCTTGAATTTGTATAATTAATTTTATTATTAAAATTTGTGAGTAATGCAGAATTAGAAAGTAATTTTCACAACCAAAGAATTTATATTATTTATTTTATCTAACACTATAATTTAATACAATTGCAATGAGGGATCAGGATATAGATATTATAATTATCTTAGATATATACAGTGCCTATCAAAAGTTCCGGAACGATCGAATATTTCATAAACTATGCACTTTAGAAAGAAATGTTTCAGAAATGTTTTACAGAAATTGTATGGCTTGAAGAGAGCAATAAGATGATGTCATTTGTTTGACTTTGAAAAGTCGTTTGAAGGAAGTCGTGAAGGTCACCTTCAATTTTTTTAATGGAACCACCTATTTTTTATTGAATATTCTGATAGCTCACGTCGAGAGTTTTCCAAAACACTACAATTAAGTTAGTTTTCATTAAGTACTTTCGGAGTTATGAAGCTTGAAATCATTTCTTAATTTTACATAAACCGTAAAATATCTTGTAAAATATTCATTTTTCGATTTTTCAATCCTCACCTTAATACTTTTATGTACAAAATAATGAGAGGATTTAATTGGTGTAAAGAAAACACATAGTTGTTTAAAAAAAATATGTTAATTCCAAATTACATATTTTTTCTTAAAAACAACTAGGTTTTTTCTTTACACCAATTGATTCCTCTTATTATTTTATACATAAAAGAATTAAGGTAAGATAATAATCGAAAATGAATATTTTACTAGATATTTTATGGTTTATTTATAGTGTTTTGGAAAGCTCTCGAGATAAGCTATACGAATATGTAATAAAAAATAAATGATTCCATTTAAAAAATTGAAAGTGAGCTTCACGTGACCTTCAAACGACTTTTTAAAATCAAACCAATGACACCATCTTATGGCCCCCTTCAAGCAATACAACTTTTGTCTGAAACATTTCTTTCTAAAGTGCATAGTTTATGAAATATTCGACTGTCCCAGAACTTTTGGTAGGTACTGTATATTGTTATATAGAGTTATATTATAATTATATCATATATTTATAATTTACTATGTTCATTATAATTTGTTACAAGATTTTGATATTGTAATCAGGATCACAATAAAATTTCGGCCAATGTTAAAGTGCTACCAGAGATAACACTTGGGCCACCATTTTTAAATCAACGTTTGGCCTCATTAGATCGCTTGAGAATTTTTTCTAATTCAGAAGAAGATATGAAAAAACAAGAGAGAGTAGAGAACTTGGATGCTGCAGTGACTGCTTGGCCAGCTTGGGTCTACAGACAGTACGATCCCATTAGACTCTCCTTTAGAATACGTCAGCATTTACAATTTCTTGAAACTAGTAGGTTACAATTATATAAGTAAAAATATGTAAACAGATTCAAGCCTATTATTGTATAAAAATTGTAATTTATAGGAGGTGGTAGTATACCTAAAGATCCTATAGATTTATCCTTCTGGGTTGCACAAAATATTCTAATGGATCATGAAGAGAGACTTATGTTATTAAGTTACGATTGCGCGATTTCTCGATTACAAAGAGAATTAAAGTATCTTATGGAGGTATTTACGTATGAAACAAAACGCTATATATTTATATAAATATATAAATAAATATGAGATAACGTTTGCATTGTTGTTTTTGTGATATATTGTCTTTTTTTAAATATGAACTATTATTTAAAGGACAAAATCTACGTGTGCGTTAATTGTGAATCCTTTATCGGAAGACAATCGCACATGTTTCCGATGAATAAGGAAGGTCCGCAGGGTACTTATGTCAATCCCGGTGGTGTTATACACGAAACTATAACTTTTTATCATGTTCAAGGAGTTATGCTCAGTGATGCAGCCCCTTCGACGGAATACAGTTGGTTTCCGGGGTAAAGTTGCAATGTTCACGTTCATCGGAAGCACATTCAAAATGTGTAAGGTTTATTTTTCATTGCTGATAATTGCGCATATGGTTTTAGATACGCTTGGACAATAGCTATTTGTAAAGGTTGTCATCATCACGTCGGTTGGAAATTTACAGCAGTGAATAATAGTTTAAGACCCAAAACATTTTGGGGCCTGACACGCAGGAGTTTGAAGAATAAAAAGAAGAAATAAAGATATATGTTTAATGTATGTGTCATAAATGTTTTTATAATTTATTAGATGAACATGTACTTTTGAAAAATGTACAATAATTCTCAATCAATTTCCGTTATTTTAAGATTTCTTCTCAATTTATAATTGTATTTTAATTAGCACATATACAGAATGAGAATGACTATTTTGTTTCATTTTTTTTATTCTAATGTATCGTAACCATGCGACAAATATGATTAATAGAAGAACAATGCAAAAGTGAAAATTGAGAAAATCTTATTTAGGATAGAGAAAAATCTAAAATGGAAGATGTTGAAATAAAAAAATTAATTTTATATATCATGATTGATATGTGATTAAAAAAGAAATTTAAAAATTACTAATAGCCAATAAATTTGACATATTTTATAAAAATGAAGATAGATAAAGCATGATTATATTAAATATTAACTTATATTATTTTTGTTTATAAATAATGCACATTCTTTCCAAAATATATTTAAAAATATATATCTTCCCAAAAATATATATATGAATAAATTATTAAAATATTTTTGACATCCCCAGTATAAGTTTTGTTCTGTCTCTAATTTAATTATATATATGCTTGGACAATAGTGATTTATAAAAGTTATATATGCAGAAGATAATTGTTATATCAGTAACAATTATGAGTTATGATACATATACTATTTTATGTGCATTTCGAAGGGCTTAGGCTGTTGCAAGAGAGTTGGTTAGTTTATTTGTTATTTATATTAATTAAACATTAATATAAAACATTATTATAAAATATTGTTTTTTTAATATGCAGATATTATAGAGCCTCGCTAAATAGAAAAGAAATATCTTTCATTGCCATTAATTCTTTTATATAATTTTATTTTTAGTGTTTTGTATAAGAAAGTATAGTTTTACTTTTTATGGTTAATCTGTTGAAATTTTGTTATTCTACTTATAAGTATTCAAATTTTTCTTTGTGCAATTGCAATAACAGAGAGAGATGCAAATCATATTTAATGTTTGTATGTGTATTATAAAGAATTATACATGAAAATTGCATACATTATGTATACAAGATATTTTATTTTAAACAGTCGAACCGAATATCTTAAAAACTGAACTCGATAGTTAAAAATGTTTCAGACAAAAGTTGCATGACTTCAAGAGGACATATGATGAAAATATGGACTTGATCTTTAGTGACTTTTCCAAGGTGTATACACCTTGTACAGGGTGCCCCATTTTAAAGAATACACTGGAATATCTGCTTAGGAAAGCATTTTAGAAAAAAATGTTTCAGACAAAAGTTTGATACAAAGGGGGACATAATGGTGCCATTGATTTGACCTTGGATAATCATTTGAGGGTCATTTCCAATTTTTTAAATAGAATTATTTATTGTATATTTTTATAGTTTATTTTGAGAGCTTTTTAAAACACTATAATAAAATATTTTTTCATTGAGTACTTTTCAAGTTATGAAGCATGAAATAATTTTTTAATTTTACATAAACTATAAAATATAATAAAATAACATAATTTAAATCGACCACACTGACAAGTATGGTCGATTTAAATTACGTTATTTTATTTTATCTACTGGCGACATTCAAGAATTTAATATTATAAAATATAAAATATTCATTTTTCAGTTATCTTAAGGAGGTTTTGAAAGCTGCTGTGTTTTTTGAGCATTTATTTCAATAACAAAATGTGTGAATACGTCAATCAAAGTATTCGTCTTCGGAAGCTATGACTTTTTCACACTTTTCTGGCAGAAAGTTGAATTCCATGACGAAAGAACGGTCTGTCTTTTGAGCCAATTTATTCAGCAATTCAATTTTTGACTTCTTCTGGAACCAGGTCTGGAGAATACGCTGAGCGCGAGAGAATCTTCTATTTGAGCTCCATCAGTGTTTGTTTCATGGCTATAATAACATGGAGCCGAATGTTATCATGGAGAAGAACCACTTTTCGACGATTTGATGAAATATATTAAGCTAAATTATCAGAATACAATTCCCATACAGCACAGACTATTGTTATAGATCATTGCTATATTGCAATAATATTGTGACAATAATATAATCCCATTATAGCATCCTATGTTCAAAAAACATTAACAGGACATCCTGAAGATGTCTAATCGCCTAAAGATATCTTCTGGATTCCTTCTGGACATCTTCTGGATATGCATGCTATGTGAGATATTGCTGCAATATTGCGGCAATGTAACAACAATGGTCTGTGCTGTATGGGTTTATACATGAAATTAATTTGCTAATTTTTTGCTTTTAAAAGTAATTTTTTGCTTTTAAAAGTTTTTGCTGCACTCATTAAAAAGTTATGAAGAGCTAGATAGCATGAGATTACATCAAGCCATTGCAAAAAATGACATATATAAGTCAAAGCAAAAAATTAACAAAATTATTTGCTATTTTTTTATATTTTTTATTCTTTATATTTCTATGAATATTTTTTTACTCCAGTTTTTAAAAAAATACTAAGAACAAAACGGCGCTTTAGAGTAAATCACATTAAAGAAATTATTCGCATTATTATAGCATCAAAATGTTTCCTGAATTATTTGCTCGAGAAATAAGTTTAAAATATTTATACTTTATTCATTATATATGTCTATTTAAATAGGATAATTTTTTTTTATTTTGTATATCTCCATTAATTTAAAGAATTATGTTACTTCCATTAATTACGTCCATTAATTAAAAGAATTATGTTATAAAATATTATATTTATATAGAATTATGTATATATATTATATGTGTACAGGGTGTGATGAAAGCATGCCTTTAAAAAATTAAGATAGATTGGCTCAAAATTAGAAGAAAAGTCTTGTACAATTATACAATATTCGCAATAATTAATGAAAAATAAAGAAAATCGGCCAATCTGCGTGAATAGAAACGCGCGGCGGCGAAGGTGATCTCACTGTAACATAAGGGGCTATTCTACTGATGGCTCAAAAATAAGCTATTTTTAATAATTTTTTTTTTGCAAAACTGTTGCATGTATCGGTACAAACTTTTTTTTCGCTTAAAAGTACACTCTTAGAGAATAGAAAATAATTTTTTTTGTTGCATATAAATGTATATTTATTTAACAATTTATAATCATGTAAAGGCATGAAAAAAAAGTATGTTGCTGGCGTTGATGATTTGCGCTCTCCAGGTGATCTGAAACAAAAAATTCAAAAAGGTTCTTAAGCTGTATGAGTATCGCCCGAACTAGAATTATTATTTTATATTGCAAAATAACAAAATCGTCGTTTTTAGCAAAAGTGTTCGAAAAACACGTTTTTTTTCATAATAATTTGGGCAAAAGTATAAGCTAAAATTAATATTTTTTAATAATTCTATATAAATATAAATTAATAAAGATAAATTGCTAAATAAATATACATTTATATGCAACAAAAAAAATGTTTTCTATTCTCTAAAAGTGTACCTTTAAGCGAAAAAAAAGTTTATACCGATACATGTAACATTTTTCAAAAAAAAAAATTATTAAAACAATAAACTTCGATATATTCGAGTAATTGACTTTACATGCACTTTTTAGAAAAGGAAATAATCATTAAAGTTCTCGTAATAATTTGCATATAACATGAAAACATTTTTAATTTTCCCGCGGATCCCCGAGAAACGAAGTGAACCAGAAGAGAAGATTCGAGAGAAGGAAAGAAAGAAAAAAGCAAAATAAACATGTTATGACCTCAGTGTGATACAACCCGATGAAGTCGGGTTGACAGTATTCATAGCGCTTTTAACTTTCAAAAACCATAGACACTTCGTTTTCATCGTCGTCCTCGTCATCTTTGCTGCGTCGTCTTTTGCAGAAGCTTCTTTTATCCCAGCTTTGACCACATGTGCTTCGACCGATTGTGAACTACGAGAGAGCTCTACGTTATTGTTCATAAATAATCGTTGAGATACCAGATATTTCATCCTCGCATTCTCGAAGGAGGTATGTCTTTTCTGACGTGAAATTGCGCGCCAAAGATTTTCTCATCGTTTTAGTTCCCCGAGGGAGATGAAAGAGACGTTTCGGTTCAATATATCGCATAATGCACGAATGTGATCATATACTTCTATTAGTTATTCATTCTTGAGTCGATATTTCTTTCATTTGACAAATATTTCTTAACGTAAATTCAAATGATAATTAAGATTGTCAAATTATTTTTGTGATGTTGAAATTTATGAAAAATGTTCGCGCAAAAATAAATGTAAAGTATGTATGTAAAATACAAATTTAAGTGCATTAAATAAACAAAAGAATTGATTAAAAATCCAATAAGATTTGATATCACACTCTCTAACAATTTCCCTCGCTACTTAAAATTTAATATTAATGATATATGCTGATATACGCCATGTAATTTATATAAATCCTATTATTATAGATTATATTCTAATCAACAGAATATAATATAAACTTAAAGATTCTCTGGATATATGTGAGATGATATATGAGATTTAATTAATTATCAGAAAATTCATGAAACAATGAGAATGTTTTGGTTATACAATCAGTGGAAATTACAAGGACAATGTTGAATATTATGAATTTATAGTTGTGCATATGTGCGAAACTGTAACGTAATTTTATTTTTACATTGTATTTGCCCTTCAGTTATAATTTTACATATATGTGTAGTATATCTTTAAATAAATATCATTAAATAATTTTGTCCTTCTGCGATTTCAAACGTTTTGATTGAAACAAGTTCTTATATCTCTATTATTATATTTGCTTTATATACTATGAAAATCATCATTTATCTTAATTTAGCATTGCATGATCAATTAAGTACTTCGGCACTAAAATTTGAAAAAAGAACAACAAATGAAGTTAATCTTTAGTCTATGGACGGCTCATATATATTTTTATAAACCGTATTATTTTTATAAACTGTATTTGCCCTTCAGTTATAGAATTTTGCTCTTCTGTGATTTCAAACATTTTGATTGAAGCAAACAAGTTTTTATTAATTTATAAAAAATTTGATTTATTTAAAATTTACCTCTCCCAACTGTCTCTTAGAATACGCATTGTTAATTATAACAATTAATATTACAATTTCACTGACTTTTCTAGAAAAAATAAAACAATACGTTTATAATTAATTCGTACAATAAATCTTTACATATATGTGTAGTATATCTTAAAATAAATATCATTAAATAATTTTGTCCTTCTATGATTTCAAACGTTTTGATTAAAACAAGTTCTTATATCTCTATTATTTGCTTTACATACTATGAGAATCATCATTTATCTTAATTTAGCATTGCATAATCAATTAAGTGCTTTGGCACTAAAATTTGAAAAAAAATCAACAAATGGAGTTAATCTTTAGTCTGTGGACGGCTCATATATATTTTTATAAACTGTATTATTTTTATAAACTGTATTTGCTCTTCAGTTATAGAATTTTGCTCTTCTGCGATTTCAAACGTTTTGATTGAAGCAAACAAGTTCTTATATCTCTATTATTTGCTTTACATATGAGAATCATCATTTATCTTAATTTAGCATTGCATGATCAATTAAGTGCTTTGGCACTAAAATTTGAAAAAAAATCAACAAATGGAGTTAATCTTTAGTCTGTGGACGGCTCATATATATTTTTATAAACTGTATTATTTTTATAAACTGTATTTGTTCTTCAGTTATAGAATTTTGCTCTTCTGCGATTTCAAACGTTTTGATTGAAGCAAACAAGTTCTTATATCTCTATTACTTGCTTTACATACTATGAGAATCATCATTTATCTTAATCTAGTATTGCATTATCTAATTAATCTAGCATTGCATGATCAATTAAGTGCTTCGGCAATTAATAACTAAAATTTGAAAAAAATCAACAAATGGAGTTAATCTTTAGCCTGTCGACGGCTCATATATATTTTTATAAACTCGCATTGCAGAACCCGTTATTTTATCAATAAGATTTTATATTTTATTTTTTCTTTTAATTATTAAGTTGTCATAAGGATAGAGATAGAGATGATATAATTCTCGACCTTTCGCGCGCGTGATTTCTTTTCAAAACTAAAATTAATAACTACTAGGACGGGAAAGACATTGCCGAGAGACATAAATTCTGTTTATGCTAGGTGGTACGATCATGCATAGAAACAGCAGTTTATTTGTCATCATGATAATGTTTCTCGGACGCTGACGATTATAATTATACAATCCATTTGATTCAGTTATACTTATAAAAAAGAAATAATTTACAATTGATACAATCGTTAATTTTTGAAATTTATTCAATTATTATTAAGATACATTATATTTAAGATACGTTAAGAAGTTATAACACAATTTAAATTGAATTTTTTTTAATGTTAATGATTCATATAATTTTTTTAAATTAAATGAAATTTAAAATAAGATTTAAGAAATATCAAATATATATATTATTTTTTTACACTATTTTTGTTGTTAAGTATTTTTAGAATAAAATTACCATGTGATCATTATAATTTGTTGTACCGTTCAATTCATTCAAACTATTACAAATTTATTCGAACCATTATGTAACGGCAATTCAATCAAAATTCTCGAGAGATACAGGCAATACCGACTCGTTTTTTATATATTTTAACACTATTATTACACTATCTGATTACAAATATTTTAAACTTATTTATATTTTGAGTCAAAATATTTATGATAGAAATATTGGGAAACATATTTTAAGTAATTAAAACCAAATTGCATTTTCTTAAATATTTGTAATCACAATTATTTTTTATTATTTTTATATACTAATAAAAAATATATTATATATTAATTTTTTTCCATTTTATCCTAAAAGTCTCTTTTAATGTGATTTCGATTAAAAAATTTATTTTCTGTTTCTTTTCAAATCTGTGTTTTCCGATAAGCATGGCAAAAAATATATATTAAATAATTTTGTTTTCTAGAATTGATATAGCATCGTAATATTATTAACGGAGTAAAAAAGGTTCGATAAGATTGCAATCTCAATTATTATTGAAATTTAAGAAGAAAAGCGCTAAATGAGTATCCGTCATGTCTAGAATAAAGGAAATCATAAGGAAATTTTTAAGCTCGATATTCTCACTAATGATTATCATGATCTTTATTTCATGCATAACAAGTAAGATAATCATTTGTATAATAATTATAACTTGTAATAATAATTGGTATAATAATATTTGTATAATATGAATTAGATTTATTTAGTTCATACTTATAATCGAAAGCACTTATTTAAATAATAGAATTTAATGATCGTGTGATTTTTACTTTTCTCTTTCTCTTTCTTTCAATATTTTTCCAAAAGTACATATGTATAAAGAATATAAAACAATTGATTAATGAATAGCTATAAAAAATATATATATTCTAAATCTATATAAAAAAACAGTAACGAGCACGCAGACTTATTGCACACATGGTTACACTTTTATTAATAATGTATATATATTACGTATATATGAGTATACGTTAACTGTTAATAAGCTAAATTAATAATGACTATATATAAGAACTATATATTATTTTTTGTACGAAGATTAATGTACCAATTATGAATTTCGTTTTATGAATAATGTTATTAAATTTATATTCTTTTATGAGATGGAAACATTGTTGATAACAAGAGTTATTCCAATTTGTAAATTAAATTATTAATATGATTTATTTTTTAGTTTGCATATATAACTTAACCCATAATAATAAATATACTAATTTCGATGAAACACATAACAAATCCAATAATACATCGATTTATAATGAGACTAACATGAAAAAAGAAGTACCAACTAATTTATGGCTTAAGGTTTTAAAAAGATTTCTATACTTTTACAATGCTTTCGCAGTCTGCTCACTTTTATGCCATATTTGGAGGTAAATTTTTATTTTTATACTTGATTCAATTAATTATAATAAATGTGTTATTATGTGTATGCATCTCTGTGTATACACATGTATGGATGATTGTGTAATATGTGTGTGTGTGTGTGTGTGTGTGTGTGTGTGTGTGTGTGGGGGTGGTGGTGGTGTGCGTGTGCGGTGTGCGTGTGCGTGTGCGTGTGCGTGTGCGTGTGCGTGTGCGTGTGTGTTGTGTGTGTGTGTCATATTAATACGAATTTAAGCAATAATCATGTAATAATTATATGGATATTAAAATCAATATAAGTGTGATATTATCAATATAAATATAATATTAAAATAAATATTTTAATTTTTCGAAAAATGCTATGCTATTTTATTATAAGAGTTATGAATAACATTCAGATAAATATAATATCATTAAATTTATAATTATTTTATTGCAATCAGTATATAATTCCAACGATTTTATTCGAATAATTATTAATTGTTATGTTACAAGTATTGATTAATTTATTATAAATTTTCATATTATTAAAAACATTTTTTTTAATTATATACGAATTTTGTTTACAAATATAGTAGGTTAATAAATCTACGTAGACATAATTGTACCTTTCGCCGCAATCAAGATAATGAGCCAGCTGTCTATTATCGAAACAATAGAATTACTTGGATTAGACGAGATACTTCAACATAATACGTAAAAAAAATAGATTAATAATAAGTAAATTATAAACGGAAAAATAATCTTAAATCTGTAATCTCTAATAATCTACATTATTTTTTGAGACATAAAAATAAGAATAATATAACCAAATAAATATGAATATCATTCAAAACACATATAATGTTTTAGAAATAAATAATTCAAATATTAAAGTATATTTTAATATGGCGCATACAGATTTAAAGAAATTTATATAATTATGAAACGTAAATCTAGAAACATTTTCTTTCTTAACATGTTTTGTTCATGATAGAATTTGACGTTAATAAATATTTTGTTAAAAATGATCTGTTAAAAAATAATTTGTTAAAAATGATGAAAATTTTCTTCGGCAAACGTTTGCTCATATATTATCAACATTTTACAATTACATCAAAGATATTTAAAAATTCCTAAAATATTTCGAATTTTGTGACATAAAGTATTAATACAAAAGCTTTCCGAATAACAATAAGAACATTAGCAAAAACTTTGAGATTGAGCCTTACAAATAAAAATGTAGAAGTTTTAAATCGATGTAAATGAATAAGCGGAAAAATATTATTTCTAGTAATTTATTTTGTATGCAAATTGTTATAGTTTGGAAAGACAGCGTTTCTAAAGCTATGTTAAGGTGATTTTATTTTGAACCATATCATAAGCAGAAATTTGTTTCTAAACTTGTCTCGTTTTTTTATTATTTATATATTATATATATATATATATATATATCTTATTTTATCATTATTAATTATATATATATATATATATATATATATATATATATACATATATGAACAATTAGTTTATTACTTTAACAATATTAATAATATATATTACTAATTTTACAGGTGTCACGTGAGGTTGAACTTTAATTCGGAAAGTTAACATTGATGTTTTGCGCATTAGTGCAAAGAGTCACATATCTGTAATAAATGTAATAAAGTTTCTTAACGTTTCTTACGTTAAAATCTTATTCTCAACTCTAAATCATTTAGACAACGCATATGTTCTTATACATGATTAGTTTTTATGATACATTTTTATAAATGAGATAAAGTAAGATAAATATAATAAGTATGTAATAATGTAAGTATATAATTTGTTTAGATCATTTTTTTCACATTTGTAAATTTTGAGATTTGCAAAATTGTGTGATTTTAATAAACAAAAATAAACAAAATAATAACATAAATTAAACAAAAATATTTCAAATAATTTTAACAAATCAGTAGAATAATAATAAATTACATCAAACGACGTGATAATTTATTTTTTCCGATTTATTATGCACATTTATTTTTGTAATATTATTATAACACAATTTTATTTTTCTCGAAATGTATAAAATAATAATAAAATAATTCTCAATTTTTATCTGACAAAGAACATCATTATTTTTTTAAATTTAAATTTAACATTAATTTTGGAAATTATAAAAATTGTATAAATAATTAATTAATTATTAATATAAATTAATTATTAAAAAATATATATGTATAATTAATTTAATATATAATATTTATATATATATATATATATATATATAATTAATACAATTCTATATATATTATAATTCTATATAATATATATTACACACATATATATATATATATATACATAATTAACTTAATTAATTTAATTTATACAATATATTTAACTAATTATTATATACATTTATAGACATAACATTTAAAGGGCTATTTAATAATAATTCGTTATTATTAAGTAATTTCTGTAAAAAAATTTCTGTAAAAACGTATGTAAATGTCGTATTGTAAATGTTCCGTATTTTGTATTAATTAATATACATTATGAATATTAATTATCGCACATATCTCAATTTTTAGCAAGACTTTTTCACATTTGATAAATAAAATTTTATTTTATTAATTTCTTGTGTCAGATAATTTACATTTATGTATGTATTACATTTTATCGTTACTTATATATTTATTGATGATTATATCTTTTGTAATAAATTGTAAGAATCTGCTTAAAAAATATAAATTTAAATAAATATATAAATTTAAAATCTTGACAAATTAATATATGTGTTTCTTACTAAAAAATATCTGTCACCGAATTTAATATTTCAGAATTAATTATCAATTACTCGCAAAGAATAATTCGTCTAATAATTCGTTTACTAATTATTTGTAATATAAAAATTTTATTATTTCTGTTGTAACTTAGAATTTATGTAATATCGAAAAATAATTTTCTTCTATATGTTCAATGATATTTACATATTTTTTGAAATAATGTTGAAGTTAGGTATTGCTATTAAGTTTATATATATTCTTTCTCGATAACTTGTGTGTTAATCGATAAAAACAAATTCTTTTCTTACGGATTAAAGAATATAAAATAATCTATAATATTATTATGCCCGGAGCGAAGACTTCGATGTATGTATATCGAAGATGCGCACTAAGAAATCGATTGCTTGCGAGGCGCGGGAAATAAAAAAGCATTTTCAAAAGTAACGAGAATTTTAATGGAATCAACTTAACAAAACAAACGGTAACGATAAGAATTTTAATGGAATCAACTTAACAAAACAAACGGTAACATTGAACGATAATACAGAATAATAACACCACAGATCGGCTCGAATGTAGAACGCGTCCGCACAGTTTTATTTACACAGTTCTACTCAAAAATTGTTTTTATTTTTAATAAAATTATTTTATATTTTCATAACAAAATTTATTCGCTTAAGATTTAAATTAGAAAGAATAAAAATTATATAATTTTTGTTGAACAATTTTATTATCTTTCTTGTTATTAAAATATATAAGATATGCTTTGCTTTGTTTTAAATTTCAATATATTATAATCTAATAAACTGTAGCTGTAACAAAAAGCTTAGAAAAGAAAAATCTGCAAGTAGCGGAAATATATGAAACATTCAACATAATGCCGATTCTATTGAAAAAAATTTATGATTACTTATGAACGTTTACAGACTTATATTGTTTTCATATGCATCAGGTACATTGATCAACGATGATAATGATAAACGATTGTTGTTAAGCGAATATTTTTATCAAGTTTATTTTATTAAACGTGAGCTAAAGAAGCGTGATGACTTCGACTCCAAAATGCTCTGGCTGAATAATACTTCGAGATTGTTGCACAACATGAAGCAATACTATGGCGACAAGCTGTTCCAGATTTGAGACCTAGATAGAACGAGCTATGCTTGAGGAACTTCGACCTGAGCGAGTATCGCGTCGTGCTGACAATGAGTAATGTGGCGTATTGGATTTTCAATGTGGCCATCTGAACAATTTGCTGCTGCACAAAAAAAATAAGTATCAAATTAAAACTTATATACTTAAACTAACGCGTTCATTGTTTCGTATATACACAACAATTTATAATATTCTTAGAATTTAATAATTTTAAATTTCAATAATATTATAGTCTTATTTTAATATTGTAATTGTCACCTCAAGAATATATAGTTATTTAATTATACTTTAAAAAAATTATAATTCTTGATTTAAAAATGTTATTTTTTATCTAATACTGACTTTATCTAATATTATTCAAGCAATTATATTTTTCTTTAATTAACTCAATATAATCTCTTTTCAAGATTTTCATGTTAAAACTAAATATTTTCAAAACAAGAATATCCTTTTTTTTAAGGAACAAATTCTGCCGATGGATGGGAAGAGTATGCAAATAAAGTACGACAGATTTCTCGATCTTTTCTTAATTTGTTAGTACCGAAAATTTGACACAAAGATAATTACATTGCAAAAAATATAGAAATTATAAAAAAATTGATAAAAAATTTACTTTGTGAATTAATAAATTACTTTTACTCTTTTCGTGAAATTTTAAAAGATTGAATCTTACTTAGTTCCCTACTTATAGTTACCTTAACTTCTTAATTTTGTTATTTGCATAATAGAATATATTGCATATATATATATATATATATTTGTTGCATTTATATAATGTGTTTTTTATTGAGGTACATGAGCCGTTTGGAACAATGGGGTAGAGATGGACGACAAGAAAATGTTCGAAGAGCTGCAACCCATCATACAGTCTTCATAACTTCTCCAGCACGTAAAACGGATGAGAATGTTAATTTCATCTGCGAGATGTACAACAAACTGATGGCTAATCACATAATAAGAATCCTGAACTTATATACACCAACCGACTATTATAAAAAATCAAGTTCCTGTTTTGTTCATTAAAAAAATACAAGACAAACTAAAAGAACGCGAGGAGACAAGGAACTGCTTTTCTACGCCGATAAACAAATTATTAATTTTCTTAAAATTAGTAAAAATTCAAAAAAACTAAAATCGCATATGTGTATTTATCGCTCTCTAAAATATGAATAAATTATAAAAGTTTAAAATAACGAAAATATTTTCGCAGCATATAATAAATTTGCATTTTTCATTTTCAGCTGTTAAAGGATCTAAAGTATTTCTATCCTGTAAAATTTTTATTTAATCCATGCAATTGGAAGACATCAAAATACCCGAAGTGCTTCATTTGCCCAAAAAGATATAATACAACAAAGCAAGCATAACCATAATAAGGATTCCCCCTTTTACACCTCCTTTCACAATCATTAGTTAAAATTGTTATTTTTGCGGATAATCGAAACTCGCTTAGCACAATCCTTATTCGTACAAAAGTTTATCATATATGTATATATATATTTATATCACATTTTATATGTATTTCTTTTCTAATTCGTAGATTTTGCAATATGTCATCGTCCCAAATAGCGCTCGCGTTTAAAGTCAATTCCGTTGTATGGATAAATGTGAACCGGTCTTGATGAGAAAGATCGATATTTTTTGTTATTATTACTGTGTAACGTATATATCGAAGAGTAAAAAAGAAAAAACTACCAGTATAAAATTCCTATAAGGATTTTGTTTCGGACATTTCATTATAAATTTCAATAAATATTAAAGTGAACTTTGGAGAAATAATAATTTTATCAGTTGTACTATATTTACAAATGATATGTATTATATTTATTATTTTATTTGTTTCATCTTAAAATTTCTAAAATAAATTTTCTAATTTGTTTATATTTATTATTAACTGCTTTTTTAATACTAGAGGATAAATATAAATAAATTTACGGAGATGCTATTCTCCTTTCGAATCACTATCTTTTGTGATATACAAAAAATATATTTGTCTCTTTACAACAAAATATAAAATTACGAAGTTTTAAAAAATATTGCATTTTCTCCGAGTATGGAATAATTTCAATAATTCTAGAAAAATAATCTAACAAATATATGACAACGATAATTACAATTGAATACAAAATCTTAGATTTATATATTTATATATAATTTTATTATTTTGTATATTGCGAATCTTTATATGAATTTTATAATTGTTAAAGTTGAAAACTTGTCGAAGATGTAGTTAATGTATAAAAAGGAGATGTATGCGTGCGAGAAATAGAAAAAGAAATAGAAAGATATAATATTATACGTTAGTATAGTATTGTTTATTTTGATATGAGAGAAAAAGAGAGAAAGAATTATTATAAATAATCGAGTCTGGTGTCGAAGGAATATAAGAATGAGAAAAACAGAAATACGAAGGCGACGGAAAGAAACCGAAAAGATATATTTTAATTTTAAATATATGTACATGCGATTGTGTATTTTGTACCATTTTACGAATAGTTCCTAACAATATTTATTATTTCATACGGACTGTCATTGGTTTCATGCATTACAAACATATTGATATCTAAAAAGAAAGAAAAACAAGGAAGGAAGAATGTTTTCTCTTAAAAAATAAGATGGACAGAATATATATTTATACAATTACACACACCTTGACCCGATGTGACATAATTATTTGTTGCTAAAGTAAAAATAAAGGCATTGATAACAGTTCTTATTATTATGTATACAAAAATGATAAAAATGATTTTTTATTATGTATAAAAAAATCATTAAAGTTCACGTAATAATTTGCATATAACATGAAAACATTTTTAATTCTCCCGCGGATCCCTGAGAAACGAAGCGTGCCGGAAGAGAAGATTCGAGAGAAGGAGAGAAAGAAAAAAGCAAAACAAACATGTCGTGATTTCGGTGACCCAGGTGTGATAATGTGTATAACCCGATGAAGTCGACACAGTATTCAAAGCGCTTTCAACTTTCGTATGTGACCAAAGTCATAGACACTTCGTTTTCATCGTCGTCGTCACTTTTGCTGCGTCGTCTTGTACAGTGGCTTTTTCTATCCCAGTTTTGACTACAGGTGCTTAGATCGATCATGATAACTACGAGGGAGCTCTACATTAAGGTATTGTTCATAAATAATCGTTAAAGAGAAGATACCAGATATTTGATACGCATCCTCGAAGGAGGCATGTCTTTTCTGATATGAAATTGCGCGCCGAGGATTTTCCCATCATTTTAGTTCCCCGAAAGAGATCATAGAGATGTTTTAGTTCAATATGTAGTTTAATACACGAACGTGATCATGTACCTCCAGTTATTCATTCTCGAGTCGATATTTCGAATTCTTTCATTTGACAAATATTTCTTAACATTCAGGTGATAATTAATATTGTTAAATTATTTTCGTGATTCTGAAATTTATGAAAAATGTTAGTGGGAAAAAATGTAAAGTATATATGTAAAATACGTATCAAGTGCATTCAATGAGCAAAAGAATAGATTAAAAATCCAATAAGATTTGATATCAAAGTCTCTATCAATTTTCATCACTATTTAAAATTTAATATTTATTAATGATATATGATGGACGCCGTTGTAATTTATTTAAATCTTACACTAAGAAAAATATCCGACAAAAAGGTAACGAATCGGATATTATCCGATTATTAATCGATCATTTTAATCGGAAAAAAAAGAAACCGATTAGATATCCAAAATTCAGAAAATTACAAAATATTATTACACATTATAAAATATTATTATACTATATGATTAATTAAATATATTTTAAACTTATTTATATTTTGATTCAAAATATTTATGATAATAGAAATATTAGTAAACATATTTTAAATAATTAAAACCAAATTGCATTTTTTTAATACTTGTAATCACAACTATTTTTATTATTTTTATGTATTAATATAAAAATATATTATATATTAATTTTTTATATTTTATCTTAAAAGTCTCTTTTAATGTAATTTCGGTTAAAAAATTTATTTTCTGCTTCGTTTCAAATCTGTGTTTTACGACAAGCAAAAAATGTATATTAAATAATTTTTTTGATGTAGCATCGTAATATTATTAACGGAACCGGAAAACCGAGTAAGAAAGGTTCGATAAGATTGCAATCTCAACTATTATTGAAATTTAAGAAGAAAAGCGCTAAACGAGAATCCGTCATGCCTGTTGCTAGAATAAAGGAAATCATAAGGAAATTATTAAGCTCAATATTGTCACTAATGATTATTATAATCTTCATCTTAGCAATACCACGTAAGATAATCATTTATATAATAACTTTTATAATAATTTGTATAATAATATTTGTATAATATTTGTATAATATGAATTAGATTTATTAAGTTTATACTTATAAATAATCGGAAGCACTTATTTAAATGATAGAACTTAATGAAATAATTGCGTGATTTTTACATTTCCCTTTCTTTCTTTCTTTCATTATTTATCCAAAAGTACATATGTATAAAGAATATAAAACAATTTATTAAAGAATAGCTATAGAAAAAGCTATAGAATAGCTATATAATATTCTAAATCTATATAGAAAAAAAGTAAAGTACACGAGTGCGCATAATACAGACTTATTATTACACACATGGATACAATTTTACTAATAATATATGTACGTATATATGAGTATATATACATTAATTGTTAATAAATTAAATTAATAATGACTACATATAATAACTACATATTATTTTTTGTAAAAAGATTAATTTCGTTTTATTAATAATATTAAATTTATATTTTTTTGTGAAATAAAATAAACTATATTGATAAATTAATTACAATAGAGTCATCTCTAATTTCTAAATTAAATTATTAATATGAATTATTTTTTAGTCTATACATGTGACACAATGGTAAATATGCAAATATCACGAATTTCAACAAAAAATTCAACAATTTTTAATGGTAAATATACTAATGATAAATATATTAATTTCAATAAAGAATATGACAATAATAATTTCAATAAAGGAT